>MUGJ01000005.1:186-100734 GCA_008931945.1 Penicillium sp. BW_162_3FA
CTTATTAAAGTTATAGATATCGTTAAGGTCGATTCTAAATTAAAGGATTGTCTTTTAAACTAGATTAAACTACTCCCTAATAATTTTTAGGTCTTTATATTTCGCTTACTTATAGTTATACCGTTTCGAGAATCGAGAGAAGAGAAGAGAATATTATTTAACGAATTTTATAACCTAATTTTAGCCGATTAAAAGAAGCGGGGTAGTTCTACGTTTTTAAAGAAGAAGGTCTACTATTTCTCGTACTATAGAGGGCCGGGGGGGCTACTTTACGTAGATCTATAGAGAAAATCTATTTTTTAAGAGATTCCTCTTTAATCTAGGTCAATTTCTATAGATTAACGCGAGAAATCGCGTGATTTTATATACTATAGAGACGTATAGCGAGAGTTGAATTTGGTATATTAAATCGGCGGGCGGTTTCACGAATTGAAGAGATTTCTCGATTCTTAAAAGCCTGGATAGCTAGTAAGATCCTACCCTCTTGCTCTATTGAATTTTTAGAGCTCCGGGAGCGTATTGGTGGCATAGTGGGTGGTGGAAGAAGAAAGGGGTTAAATTAATTGACGCGTTTTGGGTGGGTGTCCAGCTATGGGGTGTGTCCAGCAATGGGGTGAAATACGTTATGTATGTCTTAGTTGAATTTTCCCTCAATGCATAGTTATAGAAAGAAGATGTGTACGGAGTACAAAGTACTTCTTCCCACGTAGAAACCAAGGCTTTTCTGTGTTAAGCACAAAGTAGGCACCTTTAATGGGTCGCATGATGTACATTGTAATTCGTACTCCACAGCAGTGTGTGCCATGCATGCATACGTACAAATCCTTTGAAGATGTACTTTGAACGTGAAACAAATTAAGGAAATTGCCGCCTCAGCCCTCGTGGCTGTCGTGGGGAACAACGAAGATGGTCTGAGCGACAATGCACACGGGTGATAATCTGTTATCTGTTATATGAAGTATGGAGTATACAACATATATTATACAAAGAATAGAAGTTTACCCCTAAGGCTCCCCCACTTGTGTCTCCAAGCTACTCTATGACCAGACTGTTTACTTAATTAGGAAGGTTGAGTATCAGTGGCTCCTGGACTCCACAACGGAGCCCATCCTGGCGACTGTGCTTGGCGAATTACTGAAAAGACATGCATGCCGTTGTCTTCCCGTACCGAGACAGGGGACGGCAACGGTCATGCATTGGGATGTTGCCGAGCTGAATCCAGGATTATTACAGGGAAAACAAGGATCATGACGAGACCCAAATTCATTTGTACATTTCACATTATTGGCGGAACTTGACTCAAATCTGTTGGAATGTTGGGGCCATCACGCCTTCAACATACGGGGTAGTATTCCGTGCAATTCTTTGTACAATTATTTATCATATGCTGTAGACCTTATATGCATGCAAACCTGACAACAAAGCTGAAATATCCATGGGGGAAAAAAACTCCTCAAATTCCTGCCATAAATATGTACTGAGAATGGATGCAAGGAACGCAGAGGCCCAGGAAACTCAATGGGCCAGGACAGAAGCAGAAACATAAATAATAATAAAAACGCCGATTCCAACGCCGTGCTCCCTTGGGAATGAGTCATGAGCTGATGCAAGAGACAGGCAGGAGATATGTACCCCAAAACAAGGACAATACTGAAAAATGGGATCAAAGACAGTAAGAAAGAACAGTAAAACATGGATCGCAAATAAGGGAATGAATGGAGTAATTGGTATGCGCGCCCCCGTAACTACAAATCAGATCGCAATCAAAGATGCAGAAAGGCAAAAAAAAGGAAGGCCAATCAAAGAGAAAGAAATGATCTCAACAGATCAAAGGTATCGACTGGCTGTAAAGGTTTTGCTGGAAGGGTTTCAACACACGCTAAATCGCTAATATGAGGTCAAGTGTTGGCTGTGCCAGTGTTTACACTCGGATCCGGGTGGATCGGAATGCAGTGATGTCAATCGACTCAGCCGAAAGAGATGAGTTATCATCGACTTCAATGGTGCCTGCCGTGGCCATTGAGGGCTTGTTCGCAGCAATGGCAGCAACCATGGCGAGTCGGGCGGCGGATGGAGTAGGGGGCGGCTTGGGAGGTCCTTCTTCCGCGGTCCCGTCTTGTTGTTTTTGCTCGTGTTCTTCTTGTTGTTTCTTTTCGGCCATGATACGGTCGACCTCGTTAATAGCCGCCTCGAGTAGCATCTTGAATTTCTCCTCCACGCCGTCCAATTCCGTGCCACAGTCGCCAGATCGGAGGACTTGGTAAGCTGCTGTCTCGCAAAGCGCATGAGCAAGTTCCAATTGCTTGTCTGCGAAGTCAAAAGGGGAGTCTTTCCGAAGTGCGCTCGTCCCAGAGATACCGACAACTCCAGATGTGGTCCGGGTGCTGCGAACACAAGAGAGTGGCCCGGCCTGTCCCAGTCCACTCGGCATATTCATCATGCCTTTGCTCAACAAGCCCGAGCGGAGTCCGGTGCGCGGCATCAATGACATCTGTCCTCGTCTGATGTTGTTCCTGGCCACCCCGATATCGCGTACAATTGTTTCGAGCGTCTGTTGTGTATGGCCATCATACTCAATGATGACATTGTGCCGCGTGCTTACTAACATGTCGTGTTCTTCATTGGACTCGACTGACGGGGCCTCATCTGTAGTGCGCTTGCGACCTGAACGTTGGCCTTGCTCGGGCGCATCCTGTGGTGTTCCCAGGGCCAGGGGTTCTGGGCTGGGACCCTTTCTTTCTGCGATCGGAACGAGGTCGTTGGTATGGATGGAACAAACAGAGCTGTTTTTGCGTCGGCGGGACTTGAAGTTTGCGTGGCGTCTGTACGCTTCGGAGTATTCATCGTGTTTCTTGTGAGTGTGTGTAGCAAGCTCGGAAACGCGAGTGATCCAGGCAGGAATATTGTCTTTCATGTGGGTGAAGGCCCCTAGAGCATCCATTGATGCCATGGCCATAACAAATTATTGAATCCCCCGGCTACCACACTTTTCAGAGGCTCGAAATTAAAGAATGGGCGGTCAAAGTTTTATAATTGGGTCGGTGTTTGGGGTTCGTTTCGTCGTAAATCGTGAGTTCAACCAGAATTCGTAAGGGTGGAGAGACAAAAAGGCGAGGAAGAAAGCGAGAAGAGAAGGGAATAGTTAACCCCTCAATGATATATGATCTGCAGTTAAAAGTGCAAGTAACGGTGAAGCAGAGAGGAGGGGGGAAAGATGAAGAGAATAAGAGAACCTTGGGAATGGAGAAATCCAAGAGTATGGTATTGGTATGGTAAATACCTTGTTTAGTGGGTCATACCTTGATACGGAGTACGGAGTACCGTATATTAATAATACATAACCTGATGGCCCCGTATTTGATAGGAATCCTGTGCACATCCTACACATCCTAGGGCTAACCGCATCTACAACTTCTCTTCTTTCATTAATGATTGGACCGCTTGTACCTTGATCACTCGAGCGGTGAGGTGGACTACTGCATGTGTCAGTGTCAATTCATGCAGACTAAGAGTAGTGTTGCCCTAGGGAACTGAGTGTACGGAGTACTCCGTCCTCCGTGCTCCATTAGTACTTTAGCTTCTTCTATGTAGTTGACCATTGGATATGATAACAAGTCTTGCATAGGCTCCAAAAAAGTTCGTGATGATCAATTATGAGAATGATCCTGATCATCCAACCGCTGTACTGAGTACTCAAGCCACCCATTCTTCGGAAAGTCCAGTCTCCCGGCAACCAAAATACATCAGGAGACTCCTGGGCACCTGGAGACCTGGAGATTGTTGAATTAAACCAGGCCAAATAGAAAAAAAAAAGAAAGATAATGAAATTTGATGAGAAAGAACCCTGCACAGAGTACTTTGTAAACATCAACACCCGTGACGGGTACCATTCCTAAGATAGGTTTGACACGTAACGGTCGGGGACCAAAAACCGGGGACTCGGGGATCACGGGGATCACGGGGAATACGAGTATTGTGAAAGTCAAATACTTCAATACCAATGGAAAAAAACAAATGGAGTCCCCTGGGACACACTATTGGGGAGCCGGACGATCCCTCCCGCGGAAGAACCGGGAGTGTCCCTGGTTGGAGCCCGGGGTCTCCACTCTGTTTGATACGTAACGGTGGTTGGCTGATCGGTGGAAATCGAGAGCTGGCCATTGGTGTCTCTTCGCATTCGCTAATGTACAGTCCTGGGAACTTCCCTGGATCCAGATGTCCATAATAGGTTCTCCCCCGACCCTCCAAACCACTTTGAAAATAATATATATGTATATTTTTTTTTAAAAAAAGACAGCTACATTGAAGTTTCTAGGTCTAGGCTTCACACGTGACATACAAATAACTCGTTCAACATTGGGCTATGCTAATCATTACGGCCTACAACTACATATGTATGGAGTATACATGTCGAATCTACTACTACCTAGGTATAGTTAGAGGCTTATGTCTACAAGGGACGATTCGACTTCGAAAATCCATGGATTAAGTAGGTGTCCAGGGGACACCAGGAACGTCTCTCGAAAAACAAAACAAACAGATCCATGGGTGCCGACCAGGCTCACGTGGCTTGAAGCCACGTGAATTATCCCAACCTGGTCGCGTCCCATATCAGGGACCGAAGAATTTCCTCTCAGATCACAATCACTAAAATCTCCCCCAATAACATCTCAACCGACCGCAAATATCCATCCCAAAGCATGAGAACCAAAGAAACCAGGGCCGAGGCGTCGGAAGGGTGCGGCGATGAATGTTGAGAATGCTTAACGACCAGAGACGGCCCAGGTCTGAATCCAGCTCTCGACAGTGCGCTGGATAGCCTGTCCGGCGGCGAGAGTCTCACGGTGGGCCTCATTCAAGGCCTGGGGAGCGGCGAGGCTATCGCGGTGAGCCTCGTTGAAGGCCTCCATGCTCCGCTCCAGTTCCTGGAGGTTGCGCTGAAGCTCGCGCGCGAAGACACGGTGGACGGACATGATGGAGGCCGCAAGGAGATTATCGGGGGAGAGGTCAGGGGGGGTGGTGGTCTTGGCGCGGCGAGTGCGCTTGGTGGGTTTGTCCACCACCGGCTTCTCCTCGGCCTCGGTGGGCACGGAGGAAAGCTCGTCGCTGGAGTCCGCCGGAGCGGGACTCATCTCCTACATCCATGCGTTAGCTGGGTGACAACACCAAAGACAAGCCAGATGGTCTATGTTACGTACCTTGGCCTTGGCCTTAGCCTCGGCGGCCTTGCGACGGCCTCTGGTGGCTGCGCCGGGGGGAGAGACAGGGGCGGGAGTCGCCGCTGGAGTCGGGACAGGAGGGGGAGGGGGAGGAGGGGCGGAAGGGGAAGACATGCTGGCTGGGACAGCTTCAGCCTCGGTGACCTTCACAGGTTGGTTACGGTGGATGCACCGCTTCTTCTTGGCTTTACAGTCAGCACAGGCAGGGTTATTGTTGGGCATTTTGATGCTCTTTGAACGTGCCGGTGGTAAGGTATGTGCTGGGATAATGTGGGTAAGAGAATGAGATTTGAAGGGACTCACTTTTACTAATGAGATTGGAGGAAATGAGAAGTGAAAGGTAAGTCTCGTGCGTGTGACGCGGATTAGTCGTTGGATTAGTCGTTGTGGTCGAGTTGAGACAGGTTGGAAGAGTGAAGATTCTTTCAAGCATGCGACAACCAGGAAGCAACACGACAACTTCACATCAAGCAAACCACTTAAATCAACCAGATTTGATAATCCAACCCACTCGATGCAGTTTCCAACAAACACCCACGGAAACTACCAAGACATTGAATGGGGGTTTTTTTTCTTCAAAATATTCTATTAATGTATATGGATGCAGAGCCTTATAACTTGAGATGAAAACATTCAACGTAGGTAGCCGAATTCATGCTTATTCTTTGGAATACAAGTTCACCTAAACGTGTAGAAGATAAACGTCTTTGCAGTATTGGTAGGATCACGGCCACAATTCAACCTCCTTCCACCGAGAACCATCGTTTCCGTCAAGCAACGTCCAGTTCCATCTTTTGGCGTCCTCTTGATCAGTAAGATCTAAACGCTCAACCTCCTCCGCTCGAATAACGACAACTCGGAAATTTGCCCGTGCAACGGAGTCATGGAGGTCCAGAACCTCTTGACCTAGTTTGAGATCTACTTGGCTGGGGGTTGAGGATCTAGGTTGTCCAGGGTGAGGGTTTCGGAAAGAACCTAGATTCCCAGTCAGTATGGGCTAGCGAGGACAGGAAACCAGGGCTTTTCAATCTGGTATAAGATCAAGGTAGGAATCAAACACAAGAACCAAGATAAAGACAACATACCTCTTGCGATAGGGGAGTGGTTTGCAAAGTATTTTGTGACAGCCTTTTCCCATGTCCACTTCGCGATGTCGCTGTCATTACCCCCCTTGACCCTCAATGCTTTTCTTATCTCATTTCGAGAGGTTTTCTCTTCTTCTGCATCCTCTCCACTTGGGTTGCCGATTGCATATGCCGTCCCCTTGATGCGCCACTGAGTCATGAGATCCTTTAGCCAGAACACCGCTTCAATCGCATGACCCGAGGACTCCAGTTGAGGAAGCTTGTCCATTCGAGCATCAGTGGTAAATGACAGCATGTCACTTTCGAACACGGGTGGATTGCCACCCCCTTCCACCTGCTGATCCATAGCTTCCTGGCCCTTAGGGTGGAGCTCGAGTTCTGGGAAGAAACCACGACAGCCGCAAGTCCGCACGCGAGGTACAGGACGCTGTTGAGCATTGTAGCCAATTGTTGCAATTGTGAATTCATATCCAGGTGTTTGTTCGAGATGAGAATCAAGGATATCGCGCCATGGGGCAGGCTGTCGGTTCTCTGACGGTGTGCTCATTGTGGCAGCCTTTGTTGACAGACTCAAAGAACTGCTAGGGAAACTCCCACTGTATGCTTTGATTGCACTGAGGCGCCGTAGGGCTACCTGCAGAGACCTTTGATGGCTGATAGAAGCCGAAGCTGGAACCATAGGTCAGTATGAAAGTCTTGGCCTCTTTCTCTCGCAAACGCCGGCGATCGGATTGGCGGGGTAGATAGAACTGGTTTCTAATATTGAGTTCCGCCTGCAAGATAAGATAGTAATGGGAAGAGAATGTCGATTGGGTGCTATGAGTACATATGTACAGAGCAGATTGGGGGTAGAATTAGAGATAAGCGTAAAAAGAAGAGTGACATGGACCATGGTTGGTCGATATGGGGTGACATCACGTTTCGATGGTCCGTGCGTACTTATATGCACCTGGGCAGCATCTGTGGTGGAGACTCGCAATCGCCAACCAAAAACTCAAATGAAACCCAATCCGCATAAGCTATCATGCATAGATTTCAAAGGGCATGCATCTGGAAGAGATTGGCAAATGAACGCCGATTTGAAGTGAAATTGGCTGTCAATCGGCCGATATTTTCGTCCCACATCTATTCAATAAACAAATTGGCCAGACAGTACTCAACACCACGAAATGTCCCTTGCGAGATTCCAGCACGCCAACTAGAATCCAAAACCCATCCACTAGGATGGAAACAAATTCAAGCTCAGGTTGAGCCTTATTTCGGCAACAATTGGAATTTCGCCAGCGAGAAGGAGAAAAAGGGGTTCCTTTGTATTGGGTTCTCCCGCGCCTTTAGTCACCTTTTCCCATTGACGCTAGATGATCGCATTAATTTGACATGCAAGATGCTTTACTTGTCTTTACTCATTGATGGTGAGTTCTAATGGCCGGATGTTGGGGTTGGGCATCTATTGACCTTTGAGATAGATCAACTTGAAAAAATGAGTTTTACACAAATGCTGTCGTATCGGGACAGGGTTATGACAATCGCCCTTGGAACAGCGAGCCCCGACAGAAGTATCTGCCTTGAGTGGATGCTTCACGATACTGTCCTGGCCATGCGAAGTATGGATGAGGTTCTGGCAAATGACGTGGCCCAGGGATTTTGTCAACTTCTGCAGGCTCAGACATCTCAAGAGAGGAGCACAATAAAAACTCTTGGATCATACCTCAAATTTAGAGAGATAGATGTGGGCAGGCCGTATGTATTGTCGTTGTTGTTTATTTTCGGATATAATTGTCGAGTACTGACGGCCATTTTAGATTCTACACAGCTCTCATTAGATTCGGTGCCAAGCTCTATCTCGCTACCCCCGAACTCAAAAAGTCCGCCGCTTTGGAAAGCACCGCATTTCGCCATGTCAGTGTTATGAATGATATATATAGCTGGGAGCGAGAATGGAAAGTATACCAGGCGAACCCAACCGATGGTGCCCGGCCATTCTCCGCCATCTACATTCTTGCCAACGAGACAGGACTGCCGTATGCAGCATGCAAGCGCTTGATGTATAGCTACTGTCGGGAATTGGAACTCGCTCTCAAGCAATCCACTGATGAAATTCGACACAACAGCATGGGAAGCTTGACATATGAACTCGAGATGTACATCAAGGGCCTGGAATACTTTATGTGCGGCATTGAGTTATGGAGTCAGTGGACTCCACGATATCGACAATGAGGCCTCTTATTTTCCGGCTCAGGTCTATCTTAACGCAGGTTCCACTAGTAATCCGTGACCCTTCGCGTCTATCTGTATGAATATTTGTTTGAATAAGGGATTGACTGAGTTGTATATTATTTCTGATTACGTATCGAGAAGGATATCCAAGAAGCACATAGAGAGTCATAGAATTACTATTTACAGCACCACAAAATGGACATCATGATTCTACTCCCATTTATATCACTCGAACTAGAAGCTCCTGAGCTTGAAGCTTTAGCCAGGTTTGGACTTGCATCCCTTTTAGGATCTGTCCTGACCGGAACCTTGGATTCCTCTGATGTGGAATTGTTGATCCCGCACATTGGAAATGGCTCCAATCAGGATCGGGTTGCCAGGTTGAAAGGGAAGGGGGTTTGATATGGTCAAGGAACCCTCGTACCCAGTCAGATACTTCTCTGTTGAAGCCTTTGCCCGGTTTGATAGATTCCAAAACTCGGAAGACTTGCATTGGAGGTTGGCCAAATCTGTAACATTTTCCCTCTTCTATAGGATTCTGTTAGTGAGGTAATGGCCACACGGAGATTTTATCTTCGACACCAAGAGTCCATCCAGACAGCGCTCGGAACTAAGAATTTTAACACAGGTGTTTGTTCCGCCCAACCATATTTCTTTACCAAGCGGCGAGTTCGCAACCCATTTTGAGCGGGCAGTGCCGGTCGGTGGCATGCCTCAAAAATGCAAGAGTATCACAAGTTTGTTCTTTTCAATTGCTTATCGACCGTTATTTGGGGAATAAAGGTGGTCTTCTATGAAGTTCAAAGCGTCGTTGGGAAACTAATTTGAGGTTGATGTATCAAATGCCCGGGAGCGAATCTTTAAGCTGCTGAATGATCCTGGGGATTGCAGTCGCCATGTGACGTTGAAGGTGATAGATGACTACTACGTAGGGAGAAGGCTAATAATTCGAAATGACCTAAAAGCCGGTAAAGTATCTGATGATCTCGTTTCCAGCTAAGACTACTCAATTGACCAGTTTGTTCATTTTATAAAATTAAATATTACATACAATTAGACACTAACTTATACCTAAGCTTCCTCATTATTGGCTTTCCCAGACTGTCTCTCATCTCGGTAACCCTTAAATGCGTAGATCGCACTGAGGAACATCCCTAACCCACCAAGACCAACAGCCAAATATAACGCACCCCTATATCCTTTCAGAACATCATCGGGAGTGTGGCCTCCATTATTCACGTGAATCTCCACAGTGCCAGCGAGTCCTAAACTTAGCGAGATGCTGTAGTTGACGATAGTAGTCACCAATGATGCAGCGACACCCTGATGCTTGCGCTCGACCGCATTCGACAACATCAGGGTCGCTGCAGGGAACGACATATCCATACCCCAAGGGATCACTAACAAGCAAACGAATGTCAGAGCCCAATAGGTCTGGTGCACCGGAGCAATTGCCATCAAAACATTGCCTAACGTGAAGGCAGTCATTGACAACACCATGATCAGCCCGGGGCGCATGCGGCCCATCAGCCATCCGGTGACAACACATGCGATGATACCCACCGGGCCCACGGGGACAAATTGAGCAGACGCCAGGAGAGGAGTCACCTGACGGAACTTCTCTTCGAATCGCCAGAAGTAGTAGATCCAGATTCCGAATGAGCCCCAACCGCAGGCAACGCAACCAAGGACAAACGAGACATCGCGACTGAATGCGTGGAACGGAATGAGGGGGTGCTCGGCTACCCAGAACTCGACACAGAAGAACGCCGCGATCAACAAAATCCCAATGATCAGAAGGACATAGACATAGGGTTCGCTCCATCCCACGATAGGGGCCTGGTTCCATGCGATGTTCACAAGCACTAGGCCACCGATACCGCAAGCTCCGCCGAGCGCATCAAGAGCTTTTAGGAGACCCAAGAAGGATTTGTCAAAGGGTGTGTCATGGTGAATGGACGGGATCACGAGGAGGCCCAATCCAGCGCAACAGAGAGCAACGATAGCCTGGGTCCAATATGTCCAGGGCCACCAAGCCAGCTGAGAGAAGATCGCACCGAAGACAGATCCCAAAAGGGCACTGTTTGGGGCAGCGGCACCAAAGATGGCAAAAATCATGTTCTTTCTCTTTCCTTGTTGGTAAGTGGCTCCAAGAAGAGCCAATGCGTTGGGCATCAGCAATGCGCCACCGATGCCTTGGAAAACACGCGCAAAGATGAAGAGGATATAGTTCGAATAGACACTGAGACCTGCAACAAGCGACCAGAGCGCAATCCAGCAGAATCCGATGATGAACATTCGACGATAACCGAATAGATCGCCGCACCGGCCAGACACCAAGATGAATGTGCCAACAGTTAAGGAGTACCCAGCCATGAACCAGCTCAAAACACCGGGGTCATCTATACCAAAGCTATCGCCGACAATATCAAGCGGCGAAAGACATACTCCGATATTGGTTTGTGTCATAAATTGACCCATGCAAACAATGGCAACGAAAAAGACCTCGTGGATGGGTGAGAAAGTCGAAGCGAGTGACCGCGCCGACTCGACCGGCCTTAGATTCATGCTGTTGTCCCCCATGACCAATCAGAATCATATATCCAACCTCTCCAGGTGTTGGGGAAAAGAGTGGAGGGTATGAAGTGGAAGATTTGAGTCGTCGGTAGTTCTTCTTGGATCCATCTTCCATTCATTTCTTTAGGGTTGGCCACCAGCCCTGTGGCGCTAGAAAAAAGAACTGGGTCTTGCAGGAGAGATGGAGATAGTGTTGCCGCTGATTATGGCTTGTCCTGTTAAAATTCATACCTGACACCCTTTTGTGGGCCACATTGTGAATTTGATCCACCGCGAACCGCGAAAGACGTTCGGCTTCGGAGTCGACTTCAATCATATTAGCAAGACAAAACTTCAAAATTCCGACTAAAACAGGGAGTACTATTCTAGTGTTAATCTAGTGCTTATGATATCTGCTTATGATATCTGAATGTGGGAAAAATAGGGACTCATTCTTCATTCGATGGCGCTGGACATGTCGATATTTCAGAGGATCTTATATCCGATAATTCGGATATCCGGCAATACATTTTACGCGACAACTCTGCCCAGGTGGGGATTTGATCTATTATGTATCCAGAAGGCACGCGTTTCAAACAATGGTTTTCTATAGAATCACCCGAAAGACTTATTTGCAAACCGACGGTGTAGGGCTACTGCGGAATATTGACGAGAACATCAGGATTTCTCGGAGATGCGATAAGTCTGACGCTTTAGCGTACTTTTAAGAAATTAACCTGCCCAGATATGAACACGTCCAGTCGCGTCCATATGAGCACGCGCTCAGTCAGAGTAAATACCTTCATAGCGATGGAAACCAATCACATTAACACCTTTTTCACCTATATTTTATATTTTATATGCTGTGCTTCTTCTCAAGCTTCTAGCTTTAACACTAATAAAGTGGCGAATATCTAAAAAAGGAGGCAGTCTCATACTAATTTCCCATAGATGCTGGACTAAGGTACCAGCGAATGCCGTTAGAACAAAGCCAACCTCGAACTAGTCCCAAAGAAGAAAATGCGATGAACCCATAGAGCTATCGAGGTAGAATGGCTTCAAGTGCAGTTTCGACTTGTTTTCCGTATTCTCCTTCTATACTCCGAGCTCGTCATATGAGAAACTAATCACCCCAGAAGAATCCCGCCAATCACTTGATATTGCGTGGCAATCGTCATAGTCCGTCTCAATTCTGTCAGATAAGATATCTACAAACCTCTAGCGAACCAAATCAGTTCAAGCCATCAAAAAGAAGTTAGATCTGGTGGAGACTGAGAGCACTAGAGTCTGGTCCTGATTATCAAGCACTGCGGGGGGGAGTCAACCGGGGAGTTCCGATTAAAAACATTGACTTGTCTAAATAATAATAAGTGAGAGAGATTACTTTTTATCTCATTCAATACATATATACATATGTTATTATACATATGTTATATATAATTGCTTTTTTCCCTCATCAATCCCCTGTTTATGCAACACCGTTAGATCGGCAAACATGACAGCTCCACTGGACCTGTCACATCACTTGTCCTATGCGACCAAGAACAAGAAACCCAGCAGTGTCAAGGGGTTTTATAAATATTTTCAGATACCTGGAATTGCTAATTTCGCTGGAGGTAAAAAAACAAAAACAAAAAAAGAGAGAATTCCACTTACTTCTAGCATATATACTAATTCGACTAGGTTTGCCACATGCATCCTATTTCCCCTACGATACCCTTGAAGCAAAAGTCGCTCTACCCCAACGATTCGAATCCAAAGATAAAAAGGATTCACACTCCGGCCGAGTAACAGTCCCCAAGGAGAGTCCCACACCAGATGTCACTCGCAAAATCGACTTAACAACCGCCCTCCAATATGGCACCGCCGAAGGATACCCCCCTTTAAGTACTTTTCTGCGCTCGTTCACAAGAGACCATCTCCATCCAAATGTACCCTATGTGGGCGGTCCCGAGGTGGTGTTGACCTGTGGATCGACCGATGGCTTTGCGAAGGCCATTGAAGCATTTACGAATATTTGGAATCCCGACCGGGATTGGATCCAGCAGCGGGAGGGTGTCTTGTGTGAGGAGTTTGCTTATATGAATGCTATCCAGACGGTGTCGCCTCGTGGGTTGAATATCGCTGGTGTCGTGATGGATGGTCAGGGTATGCTTGCTAGTGGGAAAGGGGGACTACAAGATGTGTTGGAGAATTGGGATTTCCGACGTGGCAGACGGCCTCATTTGATGTACACTGTGTCGTGAGTATATATCCTTTGCAACGAAACAGAAAAGCAGGAAACAAAACAAAAAAGGTGTGAATGTGTGCTGACAGGATGATGAGAACTGGCCAAAATCCCACTGGTGGAACTCTCTCTGTCGAACGCCGAAAGGAGATCTACGCCCTCTGTCAGAAATACGACGTGATTATCATCGAGGACGAGCCATACTGGAACTTGCAGTTCCCATCCGCTTATGAAAAGACGGTTCATTACCGTGGCTCATCCTCAGAACCAAATCTATACACCAAGAACTACAACGCAGAGGGCAAATCCTCAGGCTATGCTTACCTGGACTCACTCGTCCCCTCGTATCTATCTATCGACACAGAGGGTCGAGTAGTGCGACTCGACACATTCTCCAAGACCATTGCACCGGGTAGTCGTCTCGGCTGGATCACAGCACAGCCGGCTATCATCGAACGTCTCACTCGCATAACAGAAGTGTCAACTCAACAACCATCCGGATTTGTTCAATCACTAATAGCGGAAATGATCGTTGGTCAACATGATGATAAATCCACAAAATCATCCAAACAAATTGCTTCGGGCTGGCACATGGACGGTTGGGTACGGTGGCTGGAAGGGTTACGCGCCGGGTATGAAACGCGCATGCAGGCTATGTGCACGGTTCTAGAAGAGAACAAGTATCTCTTCCATGGATCGAGTGAAGACCACATCGATGCCTGGGAGGTCGTTGATCGAGTGCAGATGTATGAGTTTGTCTGGCCGATGGGTGGCATGTTCGTATGGGTTGAGACTCGGGTTGATACCCATCCCTTACGCTCACAATATTCCCCCGAGCGACTCGGACAGGCGCTTTGGATTCATTTGACCAGGAAACCCCATCTTTGTCTGGTTGGCCCTGGATCGATGTTCGCTGCGACACCTACATCTGCCCAGAAATCTTATCGGTATATTCGTCTTTCTTTTGCCCCTATGGAGGGTGACGAGGTGGCACTTTTCACCCAGAGATTGGTGGAGGGGTTCCGGTCGTTTTGGCTGCGCAAGGATCTGGATGGCTTGAGTGATGAGGATGCCGTGGATGCTTTGAATCTACCGGGTGTTAACTTTCTAGGGAATGGATGCTGATAGACTGGATAATCTGTTTAGAATGTTCTTAGAAACGCCTCGAATCAACAATGGCCGAGGTCCCCTGTATTGTGGCACAACGTACGGAGTACAATTAATGTGGATAGATACTTCAGAGGAATCAAGATTGAAAGCGCAATAAAGGCCCCTGCATGAGCATATTCCAATGGAAGATCTTGAAGATCACGTTGAATTCGTGGAGATCTTGACCGCGTTCCTGACGATCCCGCAGATCCCCGGTGGACGCCCCTTAGAATCTCCGATGCCTGCAGAAAAAATTGGACTATGCAGCTAAATTATTGCTCAAAACTCATCTGCATATACCACGGTGCCACGGAGCTTCGTATGTGTCAAGAGTGTGTCATTTGTCTCTTGGCAGGTCAAACTTCCCCATGATAATTACGGCCCATCTCAGTCGGTAGTTTCAGTTTGTGAAGAGTTTCTATCCTTAATTTGAGGGTTGGTGCTACTCCAAATGTTTCACGTACTGGCCCGTGGTGACAGAATGACTGATCCCGGCGTGTTGGATATACAACATACTATGTTTTGGAGGCGAGTTTAGAGTTTATTCTAAGGCAGTTGTTCAGTGCTCTCTATCTCTCTGACAAAAACTGTTTCTCTACTCCGTCAGTAAACTGTTCTCGAATCACGACATTGTACTTTGGCAGGGTACTCCGTGATTAGGATCCAAAATCTTCGCATTGTATCCACAAGTGACGCCACTCGCCACTGGCTTTCTAACATTTTAAGGGCCTCGAAAAACTTTAGTTCAGGTACCCTTTTGTTTATCAGATCAAAAAGTGTAAATCTAAAGTTCCCAAAAAAGGGAACCAATCAGCGAAGTAGTTCTAATGGTTACCTAGATATGGAGTATAGGATGTTGGCATTGCATAGCCCCCCGGGACATGATATCGCCGACTGTTCACTAAGATAGTTTCTACATACGAAAACGAGTGAAACACCGCGCCGGGGGTCCGGTTATCTTTGTGTCTTAGAAAAGTTTCAAGATGTGGAGATTCGGCACGACGTACATTCCGAAACGAATAAGATCGGCATGCCGTTCTTATTAATCCCGACTCTTCCAAGGTGGATACTTTCTTCCTGACTAAAGATGAGTAAGACCTAGTGCGGCCATCTTCCGCTGATTATAGTGGATCGATGGAACAGATTATGGCATCAACAAGCAGGGACTTATGTATAGAGAGGCACTACAGGAACTTTAAACTTGCTTACCGGCGCTATAACGGGAAAACAACGGAGATTTACGGTGTCAGGGTTGTTCTTCATATCCACAATTGTAACCTTAGAAGGATTTACTTCTAATTTCGGTCGCTACTTGTTGGGCTTAGGCTTGGCTATGTATCCCTTCGGGAATAGAATACTTACACAATAGTGGTAGAAAGTGGTAGATAGTGGATTCATCTATTCTTCCCTTGGCTACGGAGTACGGAGCAACGGGTACGTAAATCGCGTATTGGGGAATTAGTCTGATGTGACAAAGGGTTCTGTCATGTCCCTGAATCAAAGGTGGATCGCCATGCTTGCAAATCATCTTAGGCCCCGGAGGTATAAATCGTTCATGTAGCCTCGAGGAAATCATTAGGAAACAAGCTCTGTTATATTCCTTGTTGAGCACTCTCCCCTAGAACCGGAATTCTAGCAATCATGCGCAGCCTCTTCGGCCTTGCCCTGCTTCCACTAGCAGTTGCAGTTCCCCATGCCTCCCACAAGTCAGACTCGACTTACGATTACATCGTTGTTGGAGGTGGCACCAGTGGCCTCGTTGTTGCAAACCGACTGTCCGAGCAGAAGAACACCACGGTCCTCGTGATCGAAGCTGGCGGCTCCGTATATAACAACCCAAACGTGACCAACACTCTCGGATACGGGAAAGCGTTCGGTACGGAAATCGACTGGGCCTACGAAACGACAGCCCAAGAATATGCCGGTGGATCCTCACAAATCGTGCGTGCCGGAAAGGCACTCGGAGGAACATCGACCATCAACGGCATGGCCTACCTCCGCGCCCAGGCAGCCCAGATCGACGCATGGGAGGCCATCGGAAACAAGGGCTGGAACTGGAAGAATCTCCTCCCCTACTTCAAAAAGAGCGAGAAATTGCAAGATCCGGCAAACTACCCATTCCTGGAGGGATCGGGTGTTGCCTTTGACCCGGCCTACCACGGATTTACTGGACCCGTGAAGGTTGGCTGGTCTTCAACACAGTTGAACGACGGTCTTGCTCAGAAGTTGAACGCTACCTACCAGAACCTCGATGTGCCTGTTCCGTACAACCGGGATGCCAATAGCGGAGACATGGTCGGATACAGTCTGTATCCTAAGACCGTTGATGCTGACCTCAACATCCGTGAGGATGCTGCTCGTGCCTACTATTATCCTTACCAGAACAGAACCAACCTCCATGTCTGGCTCAACACACACGCCAACAAGATTACCTGGAAGGATGGAGACGAGGCCACCGCAAACGGTGTCGAAGTCACTCTTTCCAACGGCAAGAAGACCGTGGTGAAGGCTGCCCGTGAAGTAATTCTCGCTGCTGGCGCATTGAAATCTCCCGTTCTGCTCGAGCTTTCTGGAGTCGGAAACCCAAAGTAAGCATAGCACTGC
The DNA here is from genome assembly GCA_008931945.1 of Penicillium sp. BW_162_3FA. Lineage (NCBI taxonomy): Eukaryota > Fungi > Ascomycota > Eurotiomycetes > Eurotiales > Aspergillaceae > Penicillium > Penicillium sp. BW_162_3FA. The sequence continues at coordinate 17,244 of MUGJ01000005.1, forward strand.
CCCCCCCCCGTTCAACATTTGACAAAAGCTAACCCAAACTCCCCCAACTAGAATTCTTTCCAAGCACGGAATCGCCACCAAGGTTAACCTCCCAACTGTCGGCGAAAACTTGCAGGATCAAATGAACAACGGCCTCCAGTTCGAGTCAAAGAAGACCTACGGCACTGACAAGAGTGCTGACTACGTCGCCTATCCCTCAGCTGACCAGCTCTTCCCCAACTCCACCGCACTGGGAGCCGAACTTCTTCGCAAGCTTCCCGCTTATGCAGCTCAGGTTGCATCCGCCAACGGCAACATCACCAAAGCCCGCGACATCTACCGTTTCTTCAAGATCCAGTGGGATCTGATCTTCAAGGATGAAATTCCTGTTGCGGAGATCCTCCTATCGGCCTCTGGAGCCGCATACAGCAGCGAATACTGGGGCTCTGTTCCCTTCTCTCGCGGCAGCGTTCACCTTTCTTCCTCAGACCCCACAGCGCCGGCTATCATTGACCCCAAGTACTTCATGTTGGACTTTGATCTGCACGCTCAGGCACAGGCGGCACGGTTTATTCGTGATATCTTCAAGACTGAGCCATTTGCTGATATGGCTGGTGCTGAGATTACCCCCGGTCTTTCTACTGTTGCTGCGGGTGCTGATGACAAGGCTTGGTCTACTTTTATCTACAGCAAATGTACGTGTATCATTCGACTTTCTGAGAGAAGTTTGGAGAAAGTTCCATTGCTAACATTTCATTTCACCAGACCGATCAAACTTCCACCCGATTACCACAGCCGGCATGCTGCCCAAGGAACTTGGTGGTGTTGTCGATACATCGCTGAAGGTTTACGGAACCTCGAACATTCGTGTGGTGGATGCTTCCGTCATGCCTTTCCAGGTCTGCGGTCACCTCCAGAGCACCGTGTATGCGGTTGCTGAGCGTGCGGCCGATATCATCAAGGAGCAGTCGTAATTTGACATCATGCGAGGTTATATTTAATTCAACACTGTTATTTTTTAGGATCTCGTTTGAGATGTCTTTTTTTTTATAGATAATTTCGCGTTATGCATTCATTTTACATTTATGGTGCTATGCATTACAACAAAGTAGTACAAGTCATATTAGCTAACCTCCAAGAAATAATTTCCAAGACGAATATAAACAATCAGTTACCACACATATCGGAATTGTCGGTCTTGTTTATCCGTGATGTCGGTCTGTGGCAACCCATTCTCGTCCAGTTTGACCTCTTGATCCACACTGACAACACCAGAACTGGCAGCCTGTTCATCACGCTGCTTATTATCCCACATACACAAGAAGCGGAATAAAATCACCACCACGAAAAGCAGACACCATGTCACGATGGATGTTATCACACCCTCCGTATAGCGAGGGCTGTGAGTCCATAGTTGAGGCGAGGCAATGCAAGCAGCACAGTAACCAATGAAAAACATGCCGTTCACAACAGCACGCTTTGTATTTCCCTTGAAATTTGATGCCGCAAGTGAAAGAAGTATTGTCATGGTGGCGGTAATGCATGAGGCCTGCAAAGAAAAATAGGTTAGCAACAGAAACCCGGCCCGGTCAATAGAAATACGTACCAGCCACGAGGCAACAATTAAACCCCATTGAGCACTCACGTCCAACTTCATCAAGAACACAGTCCCAATCAGAGGCGGGATAATAAGAACAAGAATGACCAGCGTCCGCTGATTAGGGAGGATAAACACTAGACCGACACCGATCCAAAGCAAAGCAATTTGTACAGCTCCCGATGGAGCCGTATATAGCATAGTCTCGAGATTAGTATAACCAATCGACTTGATCACAAGAGATGCAAAAGTCAATACCGGCGACTGCATGCATACCAAAACACCAAACCAAAAGACAACCCACGCCTTGGGATCCATTATTGCTTCTTTGAGCTGGGCAACAGAAAAAGAGGACTTGTCACCACCATCCCGGTCCTGTGCCATGCGTAAAGACAGGACTTCCCTCTCGCGAGCATTCAAGAACCACGCATCTTTGGGCCCGTTTGGCATAAGGAAAAAGAACAACACGCCTGCAGCAGAAGTTATCACGCCACAGATGATAAACAGCACGCGCCAGGGAGCGATTGGAAGTGAGGAGTTTTTGCCAATGCCGTACATCAGGAAGCAGCCTAGAACCTGTGCTAGACCATTCATGGAAATCCATAATGCCGTGCGGACATTATGTTCTTTCTTTCGGTACCAGATACTGGTGATTGTCACGAAGGCAGGCGAGACGGCGCCTTCACTGAAGCCGAGAAGGAAGCGCACCGTGGCAAATCCGGCAAAGTTCTTGGGGGCTGCGAGGCACATGCATACAATGCCCCAGACGATTCTGAATTGGCGGTTAGCACACGATGGGAAACAGATATGGTACATAACATCGCGAAAGCAAACTTACACAGTTACACCGACGAATTTGGTCAAGGGGAGTCGGCTCATGAGATAGATGAATGGATACTCGGCAACCAGTTGGCCAACATAGAAAATCGAGCTCGACCATGAGTATTGCGTGCTGGTCATGTTGAGGTCTTCAATGAGACCGAAGACACCAGCATAGCTGAGACTCTGCTTGTCAAGGTATTGTAGAAAGAACACGAAGCACATCTAGAGGTATACATCATTAGCCTGAAAAAAACACCCAAGGAGATAGTTTGAACCCCTTACAAGAGGCAAAACGACCAAGTCAATTTTGCGTAGGACAGCTTTCTCTTCTTCTTTGGTGTAACTTCCATTCAGATCAAGTATCTCACCATTTGCTTGGTCGGCATTGTCGCTGCTCGCAGCATGCTTCTCCAAGTTGTCCATTATGGGTGGAATTGGTGCCCCTTGATAGATCAATGGGATTTGGACAAGCTTAGACTTGACTCAACAAAACAGTTCAAGAGGAGAGTCAAATTTCCAAAATAAAATGAGTTGATATGCCCCGGATTTCCCCCCTTCTATAAATGGAGGCTTATCGTTCAATTGGGAGATGAATATGCGGAGAAGGTACATCGGTCCGATGGCGTCGGGAATCTGTACGACCAATTTGCCGAATCTGAGATACTCCCCTCATCTTCTCTCTTGTTGATTGAGTATTTAAACTCCATAAACTCCATATCTTTAGCATATCCAACATTCTCTCATATCACATATCCTACAATCTCACAATCCCATCATGTTACAAACCATCCTCCCCGGCTCAGACATTAAGCCATGGACCCGTCCCGCACCGCAGGGATATAAATTCATCAACGCCAACATCATTGATGTTGAATCCGGCAGAATCAAAGAAAACACAACCCTCATAACCATCGAAGGCAAAATAACCTACGTCGGCTCGGAATCTTCCATCCCAGCCTCACAAACCAACCTCGAAAGAGTAGACTGCCAAGGCAAATACCTCTGCCCCGGTCTATTCGATGCCCACGTACATCTATGCGCAGTCCCAGGCTTCAGCGACTTATCCAAAGCCTTTGGAAACCCAAATGACGTCCACCTCTTGCGCCAGCCTTACACAGCCTCGCAGATGCTGCATCGCGGTTTCACCAGCATCCGCGACTGTGGCGGTGCCCAGCTTGCTCTGAAAGAGGCTATCGAAGACGGTGTCTTCCCCGGCCCACGCGTCTTCATTGCAGGACATGCCCTCTCGCAATTTGGTGGTCATGGTGATCTGCGTGGCCCGCATGAGGCTACGGAATGCTGTGGCGGTACCCATAGCAACAATCACTTGGGTCGTATGTGCAACGGCGTGCCGGAGTGCATGGCTGCTGTCCGTGAGGAGATTCGCTGCGGTGCGGACTTTATTAAGATCATGGGCTCGGGTGGTGTGGCTTCGCCAACGGATAAGCTGGAGCATCTGCAGTTTACAGCGGCGGAGATTCAGACGATGGTGGAATGTGCCGATAATGCTGGGACTTTTGTCACGGCTCATGCATACACCGTCAAGGCTATCCGGCATTGTATCGATAATGGTGTCCGTGGTATTGAGCACGGGAACTTCATCGATCCACCCACTGCTAAGCTGATGGCTGAGAAGGGAGTCTACTTGACCCCTACGCTTATCGCGTATGCTCAGATGGCTTCCGAGCGGTGGAAGAATTATCTGCCCATCGAGTCTCAGATAAAGAACTCGATCGTATTGAAGTCCGGTCTTGAGGCTTTGAGGGTTGCCTCGGAGGCTGGTGTGACTATGTGTTATGGCTCTGATTTGCTGGGTCCACTCGGCTCTGCGCAGACCCATGAGTTTGCACTGCGATCACAGGTCTTGTCGTCGCTGGAGATCTTGCGTAGTGCTACTGTGAATCCAGCGAAGATGATGGGATACGCGGATGAGCTAGGTCAAATCAAGGAGGGATTCCATGCTGACCTCGTGATTCTAAATAAGAATCCGCTTGAGGACGTGACCATCTTTGATAAGCCTGACGCCCATGTGCTTGGTGTGATGAAGGATGGTCGTGTCTATAAAAGTAGGTGGGATGCGTTGCTAGAGGATGGTCACATTCCAGTGAGAGTACAATGATTATATTGTTGCGCACTGCACTGCATTGCATGGAGGTTGGTGTTGTGAGTGCTAAGACAGAAATAAACACGTACGAATCAAATATGGTTTTGTTTTCTTCCTCATTATTGTCCTTGATATTTATGTAAACCCAGAGAAGTCTAGGACGTCGATCCCAGTCAAGCCCATGAGAAAAGTTGGATCATCACTCTGCAGTCCCGACAGAAGGTCATACTCTATAGACTGGAACTCACGCAGCATCGTTGAGCCATGTGCTAGGTCTTGCGGGATTGGGCTTTCCGAAATATACTGCTCACCAGCAGTCCTCCAATCTGACGTATTCTCGTTTGACTGTGGGTGCAGTACAGTATGTGAGAACGGCACAGCGGACTCTACCTCATGGATTGCTCTTTGCTCTAGATCCCGAGGAGGTTCCAATCTGGCAAGCCATTCAGCCCATTGGTTGTAATCAGACGCAGAAGCCGAAGCCGAAGCTTGTACATCCTGCGTTTCGTTGGCCGTAGAGGACGCCTGATGGAGCTTCTCCGCGGCCTCGTTTGTTATCGACTGTACAGCCTCCACAAAGTTCACACCCAATTTGGCTGCCATGTTCCCAGTTGCCATTCTCCGAAGGCAATCTAAGCCAAATTTCACTCGAGCATTGTATCCTGAATCGCGTTCCGTAATCCCAGCCACTAGTGCCACGATCGTCGCAATACTGCATCCCTGGAAGTCAGTGAAGGAGAAACGAGTGATGTTACGGGTTTTTGTCAGATCCTCAAATAGCAGGAGAAGCTTTCTGCCTGCCTTTGCACAATATCGGGATTGCCTCAAAGTCGCGTCGCTTAGATCAGGAGGGCGCGAAGCAGGAAACATATGGCAGCGAAGCCTCGTTCGGGCGACAGTTACGAGGGCGACTTTGCCCATGGTTATCCACGCATAGTAGTAATTCAAATAGAGATGGAATATCGTGCGGTATCTTGAGTCTTTTGGGTCCGTGCTGTCAAGCCTGAAGTCTGGTGGTAAAGACTTCTTCCATTGTCGAAGCTCAGAGGCCAGGGCTTCGGATTCTGACTCCTCTTCCGCTTCGGTGACAGCGCCACTTGAATAAAATATAAGTTCGTATTGTTCTATTAGGGTCGAAGCAACATACCATGGTTCGGCAATTCGGTCGAGGATCTTGATTAGACGACTGTACGCCATTTGGAATTGAATATTGTTGTATCTTTGCAGGCGATCGAGTGCCGGGAGAGGCGATGGATGTGGCACTTTTATTACAGTGGCATCAATAGAGCGAGGTCTGCTTAGTTTGACGGTAGTACATCTGAAGTGGTTAGTGAGGTTGGTGTTGGCGATGATCCTGTCACCTACCTCTCGAGGGAATAGATTGACCACCATAGCCGACACCGAACCTCTCGCTCCCGACCATCAACTGCTTGATCCTCTGGGTTGAGATGGAGATCAAATGCCAGTGCTTTGCGCAAAGCCAAGCCCATATAGATATAGGATGATCCAATGGCACTTGCTGGCATTAGGTAGACACCTAATAGAAAAGGCGCTTGAATGGATCGGAGACAGGGTCGGTCAATCAGGTCGGGGATAAGCGTTTTGGCATGGGCGTAGAACACTTGGCCTAGATCATCATTATCCCGATGTATGTTGACTACAAATCCTTCTGGTCTTTCTAGTGGCGTCCATTGGCTGCCTAGTGCGAATGTTGCCATTGCAAGACAGACAAAGCTCAAATCAGATCTCAACGGCGAGGTGGTGTCTGTGTAAAATTGATCGATATCGGACAGCATTTGGTCCTGGTCCAAGTAGAAAAATGTATCCGTTGCATGTTTAATGAATACCGAAAGTAAGAAGTCGGCAACCGGCCGTGGGGGAAATGCATCAATTGCTCGATGTAAACATGCCATCTCGGATGGATGAGGTGCCTTTGAACGCGTCATGTGCTTGAATTCGTTAGTTCGCATGAACTGAGAATCAAATATCAATATCACTCACGGCCTGCATGGCGACCATGTCCCTTTCTTCGGGAGCTGCATCTCGATCTAGCGAGAAAGCCTCCCTCAAGCGGGAGAGGATGTTTGGCCACGGGACCCTTTTGGATTGACCTGCAACAACATGTTCGGCGAGCCTTTGTGACAAAACTGATGTCGGAGAAAGCGGATCATTGTGGTTGACATTATCTTGCAATAGCTGGGGTTGGCTGGTGCTTGATGTAGTGGGTACGCTAGGTTCAGTATCTTGAACAGAAGCGGATCTCTCCCTGTCTCATGTTAGATAGCTGTTTCCTCGAAATCATAGACTCTCTACCTTCTAAACCTGCAGGTTAGGTTACTCGTAAAGCACCGCTGACATCTTCCCGGCCTCACCTCCACACACTTGCTTTTTCTGGTCTTGCAGCGATCGCATCTGGGCCAGTCAGTGGATACGCATCATCTTGGATGAATCATGCATACGCTTGGGGTGCTCTTTTGCGATCCTCGTCGGCAACCCGTCTTCTTCTTCGTCGTTTTGAGGCAGAGTCCATAATCAATTTGGACAGTTATCCGAAGGAGACCAAGGAGACCAAGGAGACCAAGGAGACCAAGGATAAGAAAAAGGACAATTTCCCGAAACTCGGCAATTTGGCCCGTTATCTACCCCACACTCCCAATCATTGGCAACATCTAAATAGATTAAAGAGATTAAAGATTAAAGGAAATACGAGATAAATGGGGTGAGGGGTGATTTGACTCACAGCCCATATCTGGCTGATGGGTGAATTATGTGTCGGTGATTCAAGGCATGATACTACCAATCGGAAACTGCAGGCATCTGATATTCTTTCCCCCTATTTGCTGGTTTGCGTGCTTCAATGATTGCACGTTGGGATACCGTTCGAATTGACAATCTCATCATTCTCATGGCAGCCTCCATCTCAGCTCCTAGCCGAGTAAGGGTCTTGCGCATAGTCGTCCCTCTGGATCGCACTCATCCCCATACAATCCTGATACCATAACCAGAGCATATCCTGTTGTTCCCGATCCAAGGCAAGGAATTGCCTACAAAGTTGAATCTCATCCGAGCTGCGTAGCTCTAACAGCCGAATTTCCTCGTCCCGGTTTTCCCGCCTCAGTCGTTGGATGGATGGTAGCCCAGAAAAGACATTGGTGATGTTTGCCTCCACTCCACGTACCCGGGCAAGTGCACGATGGAGGTTTTCAATATCAAACAGCAAAACCTGGAATTCCTTGAGAGGGGATGCGGGAGGATGCGACAAGTCCGGAGGAATGGCGGTTTCAAGGTAGAAACTGAGATCTTCCCCGTAGTACTGCATCAAGCTATGTTGGTGTTCAGGAAATAGAGCCTCGAATGTCATTTGGGCTTTTTGTACAGCCTGATCAGCGCTCTCTTCCTGGTCCCGCGCAAACCGAGTCACTTTTTCGACAGCTCTCTGGATCTCCGAGTGCTGGGTACTGATGTTTGGGAACGAGTCCAGAAAGCGAGAAGTAGTCAGACAGCAATTCGTCGCATGGACAACCGTTTTCAAGTCATCAAGGGCTTGACGAAGCTCTGGAGCTAAGCATTGCTCATCAGCTGTTGACTAGGTGGCAGAGGAGAGATGTTAGCGTAATCATCCCAAAGTTATCTAGATGGTTAGGCTCATATATACTCACTTCAGCCATCTCTGTGAAAGTCTGAAAGACAGTTTTGTTAGACGGGGAATGAGGGTAAAGATGCTGCGCTCCGAGAAATTGAAGCTTTGAGATACCTGTTTGTTTAGGCCACAGACTGTATTTGATTCATATCTTAAAAGATGCAGTAAAACGTTCAAATAGTATCATTGCTTTCTTTTTCATCTCCAAAGCAGAAAGATATCGGAAGGTTGTGAAGTGATGTAATTTCCCTGCAGGTGACTTCTTACGGTTGTGGCTGCCCAAGTTCATTCCAACCAACTCATCTTCCACCTCTCTCCTTTCACACTCTTTCATCTTCAATCATGGGGTTAGTCTATCCATCATCCAAAACATTACATTGCTAACAAGAAAATAGTTACACGCACTATTATGCCATACATGGCTGGGATACTCCCGAATGGCAAAAGGCCTGGGCCCAGCTCATCCAAGATGTTCCCAATATCATCAAAGAAGCCCGGGTTCCTCTCAGCGGCCCAACCGAGGATGAAGACGAGATTACACCGGTGGTCATGGACTCCGAGAAAGGTATAAACCTGAACGGGGTTAGAGGAAATGCCCATGAACGCTTCGTACTGTGCAAGCCGGGCCACTGGACTTTCTGCAAGACTGCTCGAAAGCCATATGATGTTGTCGTCACATCCATCCTTCTCAGGATTTGGCTGCTGGCACCGAAAAAATTGGATCTTGGGTATGCTACATGTTACATCCATCCAGATAATTCATGCTAATTATCTATAGCTCTGATGGTGGCTATGAAGACTGGGCCGATGCGCGTGACCTCTGTGCCACCTTATGGCCTGAGGAGCCTACCGATGCCATGTGGGAACGGGGTGATGAGGAAAATGACGAGGAAGCCAAAGATGAAAGTGACCAGGTCAATTAAATGCGCGAGTTTACCTTTTAGGGGCCACTGAATTTGCCTATGTTTCGGTGCTCTATGGCTCACACTGATAACCTTGACATGTGCATGCACGAGATCATGACCTTACTCTCTATTTTTCTTTCAAGCTTCTATTCAAACGTCCCTTTACACGTAGAATCCGAGGCTTGTGGGGTTTCCCTAGGACCAGCCTCGCCGGTGAAACATAACTAGATATGTAGGCTCCTTTCCTCTCGGTCCGGGTTCTTCCTGCCACAAGAAGCGATATAGGTGCCATTCGACAAAACCCCCTTTGGGGGTATTATCGATGCCTGAATTAAGGATAGCAGAAATCGCACGGCACCTATACTGCTAGATATCAGTCCCGTCTTGTGACCTTAATTAACAGCTATTCACTCACTCAACCAACACTCCATCCATCCAATCAACCAACAATCCATTCACGTTCTTGGCGGTCGTCCCAGGCGACTGGAACTAGATACCCTCCGTCTGGCCATTGTACAAAGCTGGCGATAGATTTGATTGTCCCCAGGGCTTCATATTGTGCATAATGGACTGAACCCTCCGTCGTACGCAGTGACACCACTACACACGATCTCTGTGATCCAGGCCGAGACCCTTCTGACCCGTGCACAATAATCCCGTAGGTTTCATTTGGCTCGAAAACAACAGGGACTTCAGTCTTCACCAGACATACACTGGGCATGTTGTCGGCATCTTCAAGATTGTGCTCTTTGATCCACTGCTCCCAAGCCCGTTGCCCCTGGTTATTGTCGACGTCAAAGAGACCGAGGTCAAACACGATGCGGGATGGGAACAACCACGACGGATAAAGTGTGATCTGAAGTCCTCGAGGGGTGATTTTTCCTGGTCCGCCTGAGAGGTATTGGATTTCTTCGGTATATTGACACACTTTCATCGCCCAGCGCATCCCCTCTTCTTCGAACCGTGGCCCGGGCTGGAACAGCACGCCTTGAGGAAAATCGTCAATCAGGCTGTAGAACTTTCTCATCCGTTCATCGGAACCCTTGACCTGGAGAATTTCCTTCACGTCAAGATTGAGGATACCCGCTAGAATGATTGGACGATCAGCTGCCTTGCTGGTGGCTCGCGTGGCTACATTGAACCAATTCCATCGAATTAGTTGATCTTTGGTAATTTCGCCTTTGTCAAACGGACTAGCAACTAAGTTGACAAAACGTTCGAATTTGGATGTGGAGTCAATAGTATGTTTAAAGAAGGTGAACCAAACACCCATGGCGAAGTTGGCAATCCTCTCCTGCATGACGGGGAGTTTCCCTCGGTCAAGCTTGGTCAGGAGTTCGTCGGCAATAGTCGCAATGTTAACTGCCTTGTCAGAGAACAGCACGTACAGCCTGCTCTTAGCGGCCAGACCTTCTTGAAGCGTCCATAACCGGCGCATCCAACCTGAACAGTGTAGCACCCTCAGGAGAAGCTCTAGGTGGCTTGTAGAGCTGGCGCTCACATGTCTCATCTCCGAATCAATGATCATGGTCCGGTAGGCTATAATCAGTTAGGTTACCACCTAATAACATCCAGTAGTTTGTTAAAATCTCGCACTGACCATCCTCGTATACTTCGCGAATGCGCTGAATCGCCAAGCTCCGAACGTCGGGCTGATGTGGTATGCACAAGGTGTCAATCCACAACAGTACTGAATCGCCTCTGCGCAGAGTTTGGCTGCCCGCGAAATGGGCAAGTCGAGCCGCGCTAGTGTGCAATGTTGCAAATGGACCGCCCTCATAGCGAGGGACATATTCACCGCCAGTGAGGACACGCCTTGCCTCCTCGTAAAGGAGTCTTAATTGGCAGTTCGGGAGACTGTTACCCTCCGTGTTGCCCAGCCCATCGGACCACACATGCGAGATGGCCAAGTATTGCTTCCCGGCGCGCTTGCTTACAATATCAACCTTGAAATTCCGGTTGCCGAGCTTGTCCTCGCCACTAGGCGTGAGCATCAAAAGGGGAACCCCTCCATCCCGGAGAATTGTATGCAGCTGCTCGATATTTGCCTGGAGGTGCGAACAAGTGCAATCTTCTTGCACGTGCCGAGTGACATATTGGCTCTCTTCGACGTTGTTAGCCACACATTCCGTATTCTTGCAGGACATGTGCGTTATCTTGTTCCAGCCAGGCTTGACACGCATTAACTGAAGCAGATACGCCGGGGTGTCCACTCCACCACCGGCCACGCGACACTTCGCTGCCTCCAAGGGGCACCATCCCTCTGCGACCATGCGCTTAGTCTCAATTTCTCCAGTGAACATCCATCGCTGCACATGATGGGTCTGGGTCTGAGGACCGTCTCGCTTGACTGCAACGTTCCAGAAAGCATAGCAGACCAGCCGAATGGCCAGTGACATGTCATCCCGCACATAATAATCGCCATACCCGGAAAGTTGCTCGCAGACTTTCTTGACAATGTCAACGGCTCGCTCGCCAAGTTTCCTCTTCTTCCATTCCTTGGCGTTGTCGACATATTTATGGAGATGCTTTGTCGTGATGTACTGCTGGAGGTCTTCTTCCCTGCGCAAGAGAAAATCGGACTGATCCAGCTGGTCACCGAACACATAGTGGAGCATGCCGAAGTAGAGCCAGCACTCTATTCCAGAGTGGTATCTCTGTGGGATTCCGCGTCGAGGGAACTTTTCAGCCCCTGTTTCCAATTTCCACCCATGGCGAATTGGGAACTGGTCCCAATTACCTCCATCGTATAGCGAACCGTTGTACTTGATTCGCAGAGGCCTCGGGGGTTGATCAGGGAAGAACACATGCTCCGCCATTGCGACAGTCTGCCCAACGAGGGACTTTGACAGTCACACTTTTCCAGTCAGATGAAGCCCCGCGCCAGCATAGCGCTAAAACACTAGTCTCGTACTGGTTGGTCGGTTCCCGTGCCAAGAAACGCTCGTATTTGCTCTCCACGTTGTCTCTGATGCTAGGCTGTTTTCCTTGTCTTCGCTTCCCATCTTCGTATTCAGCCTCTGTTGCTCCAGTATGTATTCCAGGCAAGATACAAGTAGTAATTCTGTGATTTGATATGTTATTCTTCCTATGCTGTGGCATTCTAAGCCCTGAACACAACGGAGTCCTAGTGACAAGTAAAATTGGAGAAGGCGTGCGTAGTCGCGTACGATTATTCGGAGTAGAAGAAGGCAGTTGTTTGGATATGGAAAGCAAAGTTTGAGAACACAATGCATGCATGAAAGAACGGCTCTTTCTCTTTTGCTTGAATCAACAACAGAGACTTCCACTGGCGGGGACAGGATTTGGTGGAAAACTGCCATATACTGTGGTATCGTACACCACTTTTCAGCTAGCCTGGGTCCTGCGCATCTGTTTGTTGAATTCCTTTTCTTTTGCCGCCCGTAGTAGCTGGCGTCGAATTTCCGGTTCATTGCTGGACCACCATTTTTCCTCCCACGGTTGCAGGCCGCCGCCTCCAGGAAAGAACTCGGGGAGCAGAGCTCGACCAGCCCCCTTGAAGTCCAACTCGAGCTCCATCAGGGTATGCATTACCTTGAATTCGGCGAATACCATTGGTGTCGGGCATGTTTCGTTCCCTGAGTCCGGATGCATAGCCAGTCGAATCGGTATCCCCAACATCTCCGGCTGACGCGGAGCCCCGGCCGTGATGAGATTTTGCACCATGCCAATGCCTCCCACCGCGAGTAGGTACCACGCATGGTCCTGAATCCCCGTGCTGCTGAGGAGAAGCATGAGCCACATCACCGTTAGCAGGAACGCCATCATGCGCGTAGTATTGCCAGGGCTCATCAGTTGTATCAATCGGCCCCTACGTGCCCGTCCCCGCCCCTCCCGGTCCTGTGGCACCTGCCCCCCGGCCATGTCTTCTAAATCCAACCCGCCCTTCGACCCTAGCACCACGATCACATGCTGCATGCCATTACCAAGCGTCAATGCAACATCCTTGCGCTTGTCCAGGATTCGACACGCCCACTTCTCTTTCTGCCACTGCGGCAGCGCACCAGACACATAGGCCAGAATGGTTCCGGCCACCGTCACCAGGAAGATATTCCAGTCTCTGTACAGGGCAAACGGTATCGCGCTGATGCCTAGTTGAACCACCGTCACGATAATTCCCAGCCAATGCACCCAGTCATGACCAGGTTCCGCCACGGGATAGCTTCCATCCAGCGCCCACTCGTAAACAGCAACGCAGAGGCGCGCCTGGTGGGGGCTCACAAATTTGCAAGGATTAGCGTATGTTTCTGCCGTTGCCGCGCCCTTCTCTGACATCTCCGTATCTGCGGCCCCAGCTTCCTCATCTTGGTACAAGACCGGGTGGTTTTCCAGCCGCTGTGCCACTTCTTCCGGCATCCAATATTCGTAATTCTGAAACATCCGCCCTAAAGTCCAGGACCGGTTGAATCGAGTATACCCCGTGCTGAGGTTGATTACCCGGAGGGAAGAGTCAGGGCTTGGGGGCATCATGTTGCCCTCGCTTTGGACAGTGAGTAGCGCCGAGATAGCGTACGACACCCATCCGAAAGAGAAGGTGACGGGGGTGACAGGTCCGCCGGAGAGGGCTGCTAGAGCGAGCCCAATGACATCTCCGCCAATAATTAAGAGGATTGAGAACAAGTCCGATGGATTGATCCACTGTGCGCGGAAACTGGATGCTGCTTGATCCATACTGTGGAAAAGCTGGATTCTACAGCTTCGGTCGGTACTCGATGAGAGAAGACTTCACCTGCAGTAGCGCTGGGGCTGAACTTCGCTTACATCACGGCCCAACTACACCCGCCAGCGCCAACGTGCAGATACGAGGATATCCACAATTCAGCACTGACCATATGCATAGCCTATTATAAGCCCCCAGGAAAAGAAAGTTAACATAAAACATGTCAGTTCACCCATCGAGATAGATAGGTGGATAGGGCAAAGGACGGAATCCAAGAGGTTTGACTACAGGAACAGGTCAAATTGAAAGTGGTAGCTAATAGGTGCATGGGGTATAATATGGTAGCCACCAGAGAAGAGCGCCTCTGTTCACAGTAAAAAGGAACATGGTGATATTGATGATATTCAACAATATCCCTTTATCCATATTCCTTTGCTTCCTTTGCTCGTTGTGAAGAAAACCCGTCACAGTAATTGTGCTGTGCTTAGTCATCACAATCAACAACTTGGAAAGGCCACACCTCAGGTCGACGGAGAATTTGTAAATGCAGGGACTTTGGATCTCGAAAATCCCATTGTCTCGGCCATACGTCTTGCCCAAATTCTGCACTCAAACTCGAACTGTATCCAAAGCCGCAAGAATGCCAATCACCACAAATTTCACCCTGCCAAGTTCGGCGAAAGAGCTGGCACTGAGCCCGGACTCGAAATTATTCATTGCCTTCATATCGTCACCAGATCCAATTACCAAGCAACCTTGGTGCCCAGACGTACGGGATGCCTTGCCACATATCAACAAGGCATTTTCCGGAGATGATGCGCCAGAATTAGCTATTATCGAGGTTGGACAAAAGCCCGAGTAAGTTTAACCATGATCGTGCCTAAACCTGTGATGTTTTCTTTCCAAATTACTTTAAAATCATGTCATCCAATACATTGAGCTGATATATATCAGATGGAGTAACCCTCGGAATGTCTACCGGACCACGTGGGGCACTAACAACATTCCGGCGCTGGTACGATATGAGCAAGTCAATGGGAAAGTCGCCGAGACGGGGAGATTGGTGGAAGCAGAAATTCTCAACAAGAAAAGACTCCGGGAATTCATTGCCTAATTTTATCTGCCCATACCAGATTGCACTCGATATCTTTAAGATACTGGTCGGTTTGTTGGCTATCACACCCAAATGTCAGTTGCATCACACGAAACATGGATTTATCACCCCCTGGAATTTATACATATTTTGTCCATCCATAGAAAGAACCATATATATCCCGAGGATGTTCTAAACCTTGAATCCACCAGGCATTAGAGTCTGGAAAACGCCCCGAGAATCATACTTGTTCGCAATATCACGGAGCTTTTGGTGGTTCTCAGCACCATAGCCAGGGAAGATAGACTGGAATCCAGCAGCATCACCAATGTAGTTAAACGCATCGTAGAGACCGGCTTTCTGGGTAGCATTGTTAATCTTGTACGTTGTCTCTTCAACCCAGGAAGCGACAATTTCATCATAAGCCGAGCCAATCCACTCGACCACCTCCGCGTAGCAGAGATAGACCTGCGAGGAGTCCAGGCCGAGGGCGTTCCCGCCACGAGCCTCGGAGGCCTTCATCCAGTCGGCGCCGATAGGTTGCCAGTCCAGCTGAATAGTGGAGATGTTGGCGGTAGGGACCTGCGCGTACAGCTTGGGGAGCTCGTTGAAGAAGGTTTGGTTGATGATGCTGATTCCACTGAGGAGCTCCTTGTAGCTTGTGCCCTTAACGGTTCCGGCGACGAATACGTCACTAAGTCTGGTTAGCTACTAGTCCATAGTCTTCTGAGCGGGAGATCACACTTGATACCATCAACCACCACTACGGCTGTTTCGGCGGCAAATTCGGCGACCGTCTTAAAGTCAAGGGTGCTGCTAATAGCCGGGATATCGGTGAACGGCTTGAAGATATCGGGGTAGCTGATGGTGTCGCTGTCGTAGAACAGAATCACGGAGGCGAGAGTAGTCTCGCCGGGCAAAAGGGCCGGTACAATGTGCGTCTTGGGGTCATAGATGTCAGATGCGTAGGTAGCCACAGCCTAATGAAACTAGTTAGTAGGCAATCCTAGAGCAACGGAGGACACCAATGTGACATACCGCCAGGAATTGATCTATGTGCTCAGCGGATACGGTGTGCGCACCAGCCCAGACCTTAGCTGACTTGATAGTCTCCAAGTCGAACTGGGTGACGATGCCGAAGTTACTACCTCCACCCTTCAAGGCCCAGAACAGATCCGGATGGCTTGTCTTGTTAGCTTGCACAATTGAGCCATCGGCAAGAACAATCTCGTAGTTGACAACGGTATCACAGCCGAAGCCAACCTGGTTACCATAGAAGTTGACACCGCCAGCGAGGAGCAATCCAGGCACACCGACAGGGCCGAGCCGACCACCAGCAGCAGTCAGTTCGAACTTCTGCAGGTATTCGTAGACATCACCCCACCTAAACAGAGGTAAGTAAAGACCATCACCGGTGCAAACAGAACGAAGCAAAGAACTAACCGGTGAGAAGGACCAATGGACACAATGGACTGATCCTTCGACAACTCCAAAGTAGTCAAGTTCGACATAACAATCAAGACACCATCATCGATATTATTGGAGCCCTGCGACCGTCAGAACAGGGTCAAGCCAACATTTTATTACAATTAATAACTTGAAGATCAAAAACCCACCCGAATACCCATGTGTCCACCGCCCCGAACAGCGAACTGAGCATTGGCATTGGCCAGCGCCACGATACCCTCCGCAAGCTGCGCGCTGGATTGCGGTCGGAACACACAACCAGGAGCCATAAACTCTGTGTTTGACCAAAAGTTCGCTGCCTCGTACTTGTAGACACTGCTGCTGGCGAAGAACAAAGAATCCCCAAGGGGCGTTTGTAGCGCCTTGCAGCCTGCCGCGACATTGGGCGATGTAGCAGCGGCTGTCGATGCTGCGATTACGCCTACTAGCGAGAACGTGGCTAATGTTATCCGCATGGTGAATGAATATACCTGGGTAGCATACAACTTTGGAAATCTGATCAACGGAGAGCGGAGTGAAACGAAAGGGATGGGAGTCTTGGCTATTCACTGCCCGGGGTGTTACTGGATATGGGCCTAGTTCTGGCTCTGAAGATACTCCGGCTTCTCTAGCTTCTCTAGCTTCTCTAGCTTCTCTAGCTTCTCTAGCTTCTCTAGCTTCTCTAGCTTCTCTAGCTCGTTCCCTAGCCGGTTAAGATTGGATTGTTTTGGGTGGGGATTTCATTTCATCCACTTCGTATAGAGTGGAGCCATTTTGCCGAAATTGTGATGGACGATGCAGCTGTTTATGTGGTAGGGTGATATGCATAGGATTCCAACGGGATTCTATTTCTATAGTCCATGTAAACAGTATACAATCTAATGTTATACATTGTCTTGAACGTGAAGATGTGGCGTTTCTTCAAGTCGTCCAGGGGGCTGAAAAGCTTCCGACCCACCTGAACTTATAGAACCTGAAGATGATTGGATTGGCATGAGTATTTGTTTATTTGTTTATTTGTTTACGTGGGGTGTTATAGGGTATCTATCTCAACTATCTCTTTTGCCCATCTCACAACCTCATCCCATTCCTCACTTTGGTGCATAAGATGCTCAGCAAGGCTTTGTACTATTGTCTTTCCAGCCACTCTAGCCCACCACATGCCCTCGAGACGTCCCAGTAGAGCTCCCCAGCAAATATATATAAGTAATGCTAAAGACTCTTCGCTTTGAACCCGTTCGACAAAATCTCCACCAGCCATAACTATCCACGGAATCACCATCCCTTCAGCTAGAGCACAATGCTCAAGGGTATCGATAGCGTGTCCGTGGATCTTCTGTGAGGGACCGTCGATACCACAGCAAAGCTTCCTTAACACTGGAGGGAGGGCACCATCTTCTGAAAACAAGAACGTTGGATCTGCTCCGGACCAGGGTTGAATGATAAAATGGAATGGCCCTTCATCAAGTGACGGGCGGGCCTGGTCAATGATCGAATGAATCCCTTTCACCAAATGGAAGAGAGATTCTAGATCAGGGGGCACTCTCACTCTGGTCGCAAGCTTGTCATCGGTGTTGCTTTCCAGTGACGGGGAAATCACAGTACAAGCCATCATTATCACCGAACACGCAAAAAGCGCATCGCAGTTTATTGGTGACACATTTTCAAGTTCTATACGAAAGGCAGGCAATGATCTGCTCTGGTATTGTAGGGCATCACCCAGAAATTCTGCCTTTGTTGAACTGTGTATAGGAAGTTCAGCGGCCATATGAAATGACGTGAGGGCTAGCAGTGCGTCCATCAGGAATGGGTAATGCAGTGCTTGTTCTACCACGTATGTTTGGAAAACTTCTCTCAGTATTAGCGAGAAACTACTGCATGTTTTCAGTGTCCAATGATGCATCAGTTGCAATTCCCGTGTGCGTGAAACCGATGGAGTGCTCGGAGTATTCTGAGCCAATCCAGGATGCGGCCTTTGAGGTGAGTTTTCAGGCACCGTCTTCTGTAACTGGCTACTTGCTGGTGGATGTTTTTCTTCGTGTATCCCAGTCCAGCTGGAAGGTCGAAAGGCGTTACTGGTGTATTCACACACTGCATTTCGAGCTTTGCAAGTCGCGCACGGAGGTCCACTTTCGTCACATTTTATCCGTCGTTGCTTACATCGGTTGCAACCATCCCGGGATTTCGTGTGAGGGCGTCTCTGGGGCATGTCACGATGAATTTATGAATTCTGCGCCGACATGAGGTTGGACCGAAAGGTAATAAGAGCATTCCAAGGCAAAATATTAATCCGTTGCTATGTCTCAAGGGCGGTGAGGTTGTATGTTGTATTCTTGGAAGATTCTCCCAACATCAGATCAGATTCACTCATTTATTACATATATAGGGCATCTTTCCCACCCATTTCCCCTCAATCGCCTCATCCAAAACCCATCTCGCAACGCTAGCTCTACTAATCCATGTATTATCCACCCCACTGCCCAAGTAGGTTGCATTAACCGGTGCCTCTTTTCCGTTTGTAAGCCCCCCGACTCGGAATAATCCCCATCGGAGGCCATCTGTGTCGGATAAGGAAGAAATCGCCTCTCCGACACCTACCATCTCCTGATATTGACCAGAACTGAACAGCTTCATGAACCATTTCCCTGCCCACCACATCGATGTTATAACATCAGATTCGTCTCTGAAAGATGGAGTGCAAAGGATAAGAATACGGGTTATGTTTTGGGAGGCGAGTTTTGGAATGAGGACTTTGTAGGCATCGGTCAAAGGCTAGGTAATCTGTCAGTATCCAATCAAGACGTTACAAGGATTGTAGAATGAGCTCGTACTGTGCCCTGCGCTCCAAATGCTGGTCCTGCAAAAGAGATGAAGATGTCTGCTCCACATTTTGCGGCTTCTTCCAGGTCCGAATCGGCCTCAAGCGTGCCTACAATAATCTCTGCTCTTTCACTCAGGCGGATATGTTCAGGAATTTTGCTGGCATTTCGGACAAAGAGTGTAAGACGATGCCCTTCATTAAGAGCGATATCACAGAATAGACGGCCGATGGCACCTAGGTCACATCCAAGTTAGAAATTCTGCATCAGATCGAACGGTAGAGTCATGAATACCAGAAGCACCTAGAACAAGAATGTGCATTTTCCGAAATACTGCGAGTGTTTGAGCTTTGAATCGAAGATAAGAAAGAAAGTCTCTGGTGAGGGCATTTTATACTGCGTTAAGTAGTACTCCGTAGACTATAGATGATGCCAAGCATGGGCCCCCACCAGAATACGCATCTCGTTGGCCAAAAACGGCAATTTAAACGCAGTCCAGATGTCTTCTAGTGAGATCTTTCTTATTAATACTAAATGAATAATCTATACCCATACCTAGGACTAACATCATATCTAGAGAAAGGGGATAGAGTATGTCTGCTTTTACTCCTTAGGGCATCTTTCTTATTATTCTTAGAAAAGAAGAGTCCTTCTATATCATTCAATATTACCAATCTCATCTCCTCGGTAAACAAATTATATGGGTTGGCGCGATTGCTGGCAGTGAATTTGAGCATTATCTTCACTTCGGACTTGAATCAGGCCTTGAATTGACCGGTTCGTGGTATATTGATAGGTTTTCTGACTATTCAATCTCTCACCCATAACTATAACTGGTATAATAATGGAATTCCTGAACCCGTGGCCCAAAACCCCTAGCAATGAGAGTGTATTTTGAACCCCAGATAAAAGTACAAGAAAAAAACTGGAAAAAAACTGAAAGAAAAAAGTCATATCTATTTCTTGCCCTTGCCCTTCTTCTTTGCGCTTGGCGGAGAAGCAGGCGTATTCGAGGTTTCAGCCTCCACAAGAACAGCATCGTCATCACTGCCCTGGACAGAAGTACCGGCGGTAGAGGTTGTGGGTGGAGCCTCAACGGACTTGGTGGTGGTGTTGGTAGTCTTAGTCTCTTCGGTAGAAGCGGCCGAGCCCTCGTTCAATTCCTTCATAAATCCCTCCTGGATACTCGTCTTCTTCTTGCTCCACCACTGGCGCTCCTCTTCCAATTTCTTTTGTTGATCATCCATGCGCTTGCGGTAGATATCGTTATTCATCATTTCGTTGGCGGATTGGAAGATAGTCTGGCCCCAGCCGGGGACATAGGCGTTTGCCTGTTTGATTTTGGTCAGCAAAGCACAAAAGTATATACAGCCGTTTGTTCGCTGAGAACAATGGTTTATCGGCGACGGAGAACGGAGCATATCATACCTCTGAAACCACATCTTTGACCTCGTCTTCCATCTCCTTCTCCGCGCGCTGGAATCGCTGCCAGAGATCATCCCCGACACTGCCACGTTGAACGAGTGTTGTGAGAGCTTGCTTCTGGCTGCGCAGTGCCATAATGCGACGGATGTCTTCAGCTGCGCGGCGGAGAAGAGAAGCCTTGAAGATAGAGTCGGGGATGGCGGGGGCCTTCTTCTCTTTTGTGGGGGTTGCTGAGGGTTCAAGATGAAGGAGAGAGAAGTAGATATCGCGCTGGAGGTGGGCGGGGAACCATGGCTCTAGAGATGCTGCCTTGTCTATATTCACAAATCATATATTAGCATTCAAGGACAATCGGACACGTCGGCGCGCGAGATAGTTGGAGGTTGAGTGCTCGAGGCTTTCTGGGGATATTTCACATACGGGACTTGCGCTTGCGGTAGAGGGAGGAGAATGTAGCAAGCGATCCCAAGAGAATGCCTAGGTAGGCGATTGGGACGGCGAGACTGAGCCAGTCCACGTCGAACATTGCGGCGATATGGTTTTTGGGACAGGAGTATAGGGATTGAATGTCCGGAAAAGAAGATGACGTAGAAATATTCAGGCTGTACCAATGTGAAGGTGAAATAAAGAAAATAAGGGTCTTGAAGTTGCGAAATGTGGTGTTGGTCAAGCTCGAAAGGCCAGGGTGTTTAGTGGGTCACGTCACATGTTCATTCCCAAGTATAAAAAGTCACGAAGAGTGAAGAGCTACAATTACGAAGAGAAACAACATGTTAGACCATTATTCTCATAGTCTACATACAGTCCCTATGTCAAATAACCCACTAAAACTAATTTTTGCATAAACAATTAAGAAAATTGGGTAATTGACACATTTGCTCCCCCTATCCATCCATCTCGCCACAAGGAAGAAGAAAACAAAAACATGAAAAAAAAAAAGAAAACCATCGCCAGATCAAAGGGGAATATGAACCGAGTCAAAATATTGACAAAGTAAGAAAAGGGGACAAAAAAAGAGAGAAAAGGGTGAAAGTATGGAATTACCCGTCAGCCAGGTCTCACTGGAAACTCAGGTTAGCCAGGATATCCTTAGTTTGTTGGCTGATAGGCCCGATCTCCTGCATCGCCTGCATGTCTTCTAGGACTGTATTGTATGTTTTGCCGAGACCATCGGCGACGCGAGTACGGTTCCATTCTCCACGCATGTGCCACACGTAGTCCATCAGATTGGTGTTGATTTGCTCCAGCTGTTCCACTGAGAATCCGCTGGTTGACAGGGTTAGCTGCGTGTGCAGACGCTCAACAACCTCAAGATCGAGAACGAATGGCTCATGGGGTTCTTCGCTCAGGATCGATTGCAAGTTAGCCGAAGCATTGCTTGCCGGCATGTTGGGTGCATCGAACAGCGGGGGTTGCGGCTTCGACTGCGACTGGCTTCCATTCAAACCACTGTTCTCCTGGGTGTCTGCATTGCTAAGCAGTGAGTCCCGGGGATTGGGAGAAGGCTGACTGCTGTCATTTTGTTGGGTGTCGGGCAGATGGTCTTCCTGCGACACGCGATCGGGGTATTGAGTAAGGTCGGGGTATTCGGTTCTCGAGACATGGGGGCTTTGAGTGTGGTCATGTTGATTCGACAGATGCTCAGAGGATTTCTTATCAGAAGTCGTCTGGGTAGTGGATGCTTCATTGGTGTAATCAGCTGGCTGAGATCCGGGGGCCATTGGAGTCATGGGGCCTCGCTGAGAGAAGCTGGAAAGACCAGATTCTCGACGAATCTGCTGAGAAGGTGCTGTGTGGGAATAAGGAGGCTTCGGCTGGGCAGAGGGTCCGAACGAGCTCCCCTGGGTGTCCTTACTACCCGAGTGATCATCAGAATTGGACATGAAAACATCGCCGTCTCCATCTCCATGGGTACCATTGCTCGCGCCGACAGCATGGGAACCAAACTCGTTGAGATCCGAACCACCACCGTGATGATCTCCATTGGCAAAACTCTTGAACTGGGACGTAGGGGTCACGGGACGCGAATCTGCTTTTATATCGTCCTCATTGTCAAGGAACGCCTCGCCGAGTTGAATTGGGCCAGTCAACAGGCCCGATTCAGTGTTGCCGTGCGACTCATTGGTAGGGTCAGGGATGGGAGCTGCGTTCTCCTCTTGGGCACGTTTCTCACGCTCCGCAGCCTCCTTTTCGCGAGCCATCTCACGCAGATAGACCTGCTCACACTCTGCCATAAGAGCTGGTTCAGCTACCAGAACACCGGCGATATCAACTTCGACATTAGTCAAAAGTTCACTTGACCGCAAAATGCGTTCCGGGTCACCAGTCTGACGAGCATCCTTGACCATTCGCTTGACATCCGCCACAAAGTCGATGGCACGCTTGTAGTATCCGTTTGCAAGGCGTTTTTCAATTGTCACAATCTCCAGGTTGTAGTAGAATTTCCCAGTGGCAGTTTCACGGAGACCCAACACACCATGTTTGTCGTATGCTTTCTCATAAGGCCGGAATGTGTTTTGTTGATCCGGGGGAAGATCACTGGTAACAATGTTGGGATCTTCTTCCTCCCACAAATATCGGATCTGGGATTCATCGATCACGCCCGACCTGAAACGCTTGTACCTCTTGACCTGATCCATGATAGGTTGAATTCGGGTTTTCAAAAGATTCAAGGATATGTAATCTTTCTTCCTTTGAGCCTTGATCTCCTCCTTGGTGAGTTCTGCCTCGGGCTTGGGAGGTGGAGGTGGCGCGACTTCCAGTTGTTCAAGCTGACGAAGTTTGCGATTTTCCGGGTTGGGGAATCCTTTCGGAGGAGTCTTGACGAATTCAATGATCTTTCCGAAGAATTCACGACGCGCATCATGATTTGGAGCAGATAGGTCATACAGGTTCTTCTTGGAAAACCCAAACATGTTCTTCAGTAGACCCTCATCCAGTTCCTCTTCTTGTGATTCAAGAATGCCAAGCAAAAGAACTGGATCAGAAGGAGGTACCGACCGCAAAAGACTCATGAAAGTAGAAATCACAGTAGGTCCGACAGTCTGGAACCACAGTTGAATGTTGGGAATGTAAATCACACTCGGCTTGTGTCGCTTGACCTCGGTAAAGAGCTGGATGACAGCTGCCTCTGGGGAGCGGGTTGAGTCGCTCAACAAAGTGGGGAGATCGAACGCCTGCACATGCAGGCCCTCAAACACATGCAGTAGTGCGGCTGCGAGGTATTGCTGACCCATGCCGTGGGGGCCCCGAAGAAGGAGTCGGGGTCGGAAGACACGCGAGCGATCAAACTCTTGCAAGAGGAGCTCTCGGGTGAAGCCTGCACCATCATCAGGCTCCTCGTATTGGGCCTCCTCAAGAGCAGTAAGTTTCTTTCGCTGTGGAAGAATCTCGGACAGCAAAGATTTGATTTCGGACAATGGGTGACGAAGCAGGGGTTCAATGTTCGGAGGGAGGGCAGTCGCACCAGATGAGGTCGATCGCTCTGAAGAGGGCACCATCTTCTTGATTGCTAGCATGAAATCTTTAGGGGCAACATCGATTGTCTTCGGATCAATCACAAGCTTTTGGTCTGATTTGTAGATTTGGGGGTATCTTCTTTGTACGGCATTGATTGCAGCCTCAGTGCAAAGCGCTCGCAAGTCAGCACCGCCATATCCCTTGGTCATATCCGCCAATTCATCTTTGATGTTGCTTGGAAGAGGAGGATCCCATTCCTTGGTGTGAATGTCGAGAATAGCACGACGTGCCTCGATATTAGGCAGCGAGAAATAAAATTCGCGGTCAAAACGACCAGGGCGGCGAAGAGCAGGATCAACAGAGTCAGGTCGATTGGTAGCACCGATGACAACTACTTGACCACGACCATCCATGCCGTCCATCAAGGCAAGTAGGGTCGAGACAATGGAGGCATGAATTTGTTCTTGTTTGCTGGATCTCACGGGAGCCAAACCTGGTATAGAATGTTAGCGATTGTCAACTATGCGTTCAGATGGGCCTCATTTACCGTCAATCTCATCAAAGAAGATGATACTGGGCTGGTTCTTACGGGCTTCCTCGAAAAGAAGCCGAAGTTGTCGCTCAGCCTCACCGACCCATTTGCTCAGTGCATCCGCACCCTTTCGCATGTAGAATGTGACCTTGCGTCCTTCTGAGCTCACGCTGTTGGCTAAAGCACGAGCCATCAGCGTCTTTCCGGTACCAGGGGGACCGTGGAATAGGACACCGCGAGGAGGAGTGATTTTGAAACGCTGGAAGATTTCCGGGTACAGCAGCGGCAAAGAAACCATTTCTTTCAACTGGTCAATGTGCCCTTGCAAACCACCAACATGGTCAAAGTTGACATTCATGTCAACCCCCAGGGGATCGGCGTCAGCCAAAGCCTGCTTGTTATTGAACTTGCCAAGGTTTGCAGGTGTACCGGCCGAATTCTGACCAGGGTCAGCCGACTGGTTGTGGGTGGCTGCAATTCCAACGCCAGCAGCACGATTTGGCTGTTGAGCACCTTCATCATCACTGCTATCGCTGTCCGCTCCTCCGACTGCAGTAGGGCCACCAGGAACACCGAGAATTGCTGAATTACCACCCCCACCGAATGGACCCAAAGTGGAGAACAAAGTGCGCTGCCAGCCTCCACCTCCACGGCCACGTCGCGATGGAGACCCTGTCACTTCGTTGTCAGTGTCTTCGTTAGGTTGGAACATTTCAGGTCGAATAATGCGATAATCAACGTCCTTTCGATTGCGACGCGGTTTCTCGTACACGACCGCTTGCTTCGCACGGCGACGGGCACGGCCAGTAAGGTCTTCCAATTCTTCAGCGAGTTCTTCTGCCTCCTCTGAGGGTGCGCGGGTTCGAGAAGGCCGTTGGCGTAGGCCAGGGCGCCGACTGGCAGAGCTATCCTCGGCTTCCTCGCGAGCTCGAAGTTCTTTGCGGGGAGAGGCACGCGATTCAGGCTCCGAGTCTTCCTCCTCATCATTCGATGGCTCCTCCTCTGGCTCGAAATCACTTTCTTCATTTTTGCTTTTCCGCTGTGAGCTTCGAGACGGCTGCTTGCGGCTGGATCGACGTAGCTGCGATTCTTCGTTTGTCTCGGCATCTTGCGCGGTATTCTCCTCGTGAGGTTGCTCGTGGGATAGCCTGCCTCGTCGCCGAGTTGTTGGGGGTTCATCAGTGTGTTCAGAATGATCAATCTTCGCGTCGCCATTTTCTGATTCAGGGACAACATCTTCATCCGGCATTTCTTCGTCAATTGGGTCGTGGTCTCCATCATTTGCTGGCAATGTATCACCTTCAGCGCCGCCTTGAGGCACGTCACTTTCCAGTACCTCCATTTGCGAGCCCTGAATAGTCGTTTCGTTGATGACATCCTCGACATCCTCATGTCCTTCGGCGTCTTCATCCTCTTCATCAATGATCGTGCGCTTTGCCATGCGGTCGACTCTGGAAACGCGGCGAGACGGGGATGGAATTTCAGCTTCTGGAGTATGTGTACCTCGCTCAACGGTGTGTATGTGACGACCAGAGTTGGTAAGGGCGTAGATATCCTCTGAAGCGTCACGGGTCCGGCGGGTTACACGTTTAGAGTAAGCCAAGTAATTGGGCGGGAGTTTCAACTTGATGACGGTGCTCTTTCGTGCAGCAGGATCTCTAGTCTCATTCTCGGCATCATCGTTGAGCGGGTCTTCTTCCGAATCGGGTTCCTCGTAGTGCGGGCGACGGCTCTGGGTGGTTCGTCGACGTGCCGTTCCTCTGACATTGCGTTCAACCTCCTCCTCCTCTGATTCTTCTTCCGCCTCATCGAAGTCAAAATCCTCGGACAGGTCTTCCTCCTCCGAGGTGAGACCGTCGTCTGAGCTGCGCCGTCTCTTCTTTGGGGCCGGCCGCGACTTTTTCTTGGGGCTGGCCTTCGACTTCCGGCCGGTCGAACGCGAGTAGTGAGCGTGGTCGCTGTAGTCTTCGTCGTCGGAGTCGGACTTGTTAGCAACCTCGTCCAGGGTACGCTTTGCGCCACGAGCCATGACGGAGTTTTGGTGATTAGGGGATCACTTTGAAACCACAGAGTCAGCACAAACCACTCTAATCTGGAAAGTACAATGAGAGCACAGTCAAGGGATTCAGATGCCCTGATAGTAAGGAAGATATAAAGATGCAAAAAGGCGGATTGTCGACGTTGCGCGATGCGGGCAGGAGGGACAGCACTTACAAATGGTTCAGTTGTCGCCAGCAACAGCTGGACCACTCGATCGAAGGGGGGGAAAATCTGCCGGTCACAGCAGCAACCTTGACACTTTCTTCCCGACAATTGCTGATCAGTATGTTAGCGGAGACGCCACGATGGTGGAGCGCAATTGGGGCAGAGGTGGAAGGGTCTCACGGACTCGGGAACGCGTGGGAAAACAGAAGTGTTGGAAAGCTGTCAGCCACCAAGGTAAATGCGCAGTACACGGAAAGAATTGTTGACAGTAAAAGAAAGTAGAAGACGATGGGAACTCGAGGGACAAAGACTTCAGGGAAGAAGGGCGGAAAGGACTCGCGCTCATTGGGGCTGACTGCCTGAATGCATCAGCCACTTATTGTGGCGCCCTAATTAGTCAACAAAGCGCACGTGCCACCCTCTCTCAATGGGGGGAATTGCTTCAATAGCCATTGTCACCCTTCAGCCCATGAATCAAGCCCCCATGAATCGAGCTATTGTAGTGCTCCATTCTTCTCCAGAATTAGCTAAATGGGTACTTTCGGTCATTTTGATGCCCCAATACGGCACATTCAGGATTGATGGAGGTGTGGAGGAATGACATGATACAATGATGACAGGAGATGTCAGAGGGCAATTTGGGACATGAAGAAGA
This sequence comes from Penicillium sp. BW_162_3FA, assembly GCA_008931945.1. Taxonomy (NCBI): domain Eukaryota; kingdom Fungi; phylum Ascomycota; class Eurotiomycetes; order Eurotiales; family Aspergillaceae; genus Penicillium; species Penicillium sp. BW_162_3FA. The sequence goes on from MUGJ01000005.1 coordinate 44,606, forward strand.
CGAGAATAGGGCCCTTTGTTTTTTCCTTTTGGTTGTCTTTTTTTCTGCGACGCTTTCGACCGGACCTGATAACTATCATGTGCCGCTGACTCAGCAGTGGCTCGTGCTGCCCTGAAGCCCTGGAGATCTACAACCTGGACAAGCACCGATATTCATTTCGCCCATTCAGCCAATTAAGAATATATATTGCTGTGTTTCCAGTACAATTTATCTTATTCTCGATCTTCTAATTTGCTACAAGGACATTTTTATTGACATTATTCCACCTACGTCGCACTACAGCACCGATGAAAGCCAAGGAGACTCTCCAATATATACCTTGGCAATGCCTCTTGCGTTGCCATCGTGACATTAAAGGAACCCCCCCCCCCCCCTTTTTTTTTCTAGATAGGTCTTTTTAGAATAGCAATGGAATCCGTTGAATATCTGTCTACAGTTCAACCGTTGAATCTTCAACTTCAAGCAAAAGTGTCAAAGGCATCATTTCACGAGTAGCCATTTACTCCTTTTCGGTAATTTCCCTCCATTTGGACCGATTTGACGCCGAGTCAACATGCTCGGCAGTCTCGACATGTTTGTCCTTTAACAAGTAAGCGCGAGACAATGTGAGAAGATAAACTCTATCCGAGTACTGGAGAGTCGCCCTGAGCCTATCTCTAATATTGTCCTTCTCTATTCTAGTGAGCTCACATCCTCGAAAGCTCAAGGAGCATCCGCACCCAGTGGTGCAGTGCCCGACTCCCATGTTTCGTCCGGGAGTAGGCTCACGTTTCTCGCAGCACCCACAGCCACGCCTGCAGCAACCACCTCGCCCAGCACAATCCTCGATCAGTTCCCTTCGCATGTACCATTTTAGATCCTTTCTTAATGATTCATAGGCAAGTTTTATAGGGCCACTGGGAATGCTGCATTGTCAATTGTAGAGCCCCCACTCCTGATGCCAGTATCTCTTCCGGAGCGCCTCTTGCTCTTCGTCTAGTTTCTGGAGCCGTGTTTCATCTTCGTCGGCATTTCGCATTTTCCGGAGTGCCCGACCCTTTTCTTTCAGTGTTTCCTCCCTTTGAAGAAGTTTATGGACATGTTAATCACACATATAAGCTTTACGAAGAGATCGACCTGATAACGAGCTGTTTGTTGCCTTTGCCGTACACGAATTTGGTTTGCCATCGGCGTTGTTGGTAGTTGTAGGTAGTTTCAATTCACAAAGACTCCGTTTCGCAGACCATAGTGGAGGAGATGAATTAGATGTACGGTAATTTCACTGCCAAGGTTGGGACTATACATATCATCATTCGGTGGTCATGCGCTGACGCCCGAAAAGATCAACATTTGAACTCTGTGTGTTAGAAGTGATTACCTCTGGAAGAAAGCAAACTTCGATGAGCAAAAATCTCTCGACCCCCTTTTATCTGGACTTGTTTTGGATAAGCTGTATAATCACGAGAGAAAGAGAAAGCGAGAGACGGTATACTAAATCGACACCTGAGGAATAAATGCCAAGACCGCTATACCCGAAATGGAACACGAACTTCAACATCACCCTGGCTCGTCTCCTCGGATATCAACGAGAAAGAAGACACCTTAAAATCACAATATGTTCTCGCAATCTGCCCGTCGGTTGACACCGGTTGTGATGTCTTTGCAATCTGCTCGAGCTCCCATGAGCCGACGCACCTTCACCTCCACACAAGCCATATTCAACTCATCACAGAAGCCAAGTGCATACAAGGAAGGGGTATGTATACGTTTTTCTTTTAAGACCGCAGGATTAAATTGAAACCTTCTAATGTTCTATCTAGATGAACCAATATCGAACCTTTACTGGCCCCTTCGCCAAGGTCTTCTTGGGGGGCGTGTTCGTCTATCAAGTCCTTTATTGGACCTGGTTGAAGTTGGAGATGGATGAGGTTAAGGTGGCGAAGAATGGTGAGACCAGCGAAAATTAATTAATTAGTACCCATCATGCATGTTGCTTACCCTTCTTACAGAGAAAGTGGCCGTGCTAGAGAAAGAGGCCCGGGAGATTACTAGCACCCAGAAATGAATCTGATCTTGAGAGAATCTTGAGAAGACGTGTACCATATTATGTTTCATTGATGCTCAGCACCATATTATATTGTGGCTTTGAATAATGCCATGACACTTCCAGACTTGGAGAAACATTGTGTTGATGATCCCAATAAACCAAACATTGCAGAATATTCTTATTATATTACGAGAAGCCAGGATTCCAGTATTCAAAGTCCCTGATGTCATGCCGTGGAATACTTGCGCTTCCGCTCGCCAGTCGTTGCAGCCTTCCGACTGTGCTCAAACGTCTGTACCACAACATCCTTGGACTGATCCATCTTGTCCCCCTCGAGCGGCGAAGACGGGAACCGCCAGTCTTGACCCCTCTCTCCTTTCTTGAAATGCTCAATATCAATGTGATTGAATCTCTCGTCCATGGCCTCGGGGCCATGGTTCTTTAGTGAGACTCTGTGGTTACAGAAGCCACACCAGAAATGCGACTGGCCAGCCAGATCGAGCCGGTTATTGGCAGCCGAAGCTGCGACGTGATATTCGTGAATCCCATGCTGACGCAGGTGGTGGGTATATGTGTCAACTCGATAGAACAACCGCTCGCACGAGGCGCCTGTTTGCACATCATGTTCTGTGCAGAACCAACTTGGTACACCGAGATGCTGGGAGCTCTCATGGCGCTTCCAGTCCGCCTTGCTGCCAAAGGACTTGGCACAGTGGGGGAATGTACACCCGTAGGGTCGTTTGTGACGCTTCTGGTGTTTCCTGATGACGTTTTGTGGTTAGAACCCTGATAAGAATACGGAAGTGGCCGGGGTGGCTTACTTCATTTCACAGCGGAGCCGGGTCTGCTTTGGGCACGCGTCACATTGGAACCAATCACGTTTTTCGCTATTAGGTTCCTGTGTGGTGATTTCGTTGTCTTCGGATAACCGTTCCAGGGCCACCGAAAGCACCTTCTGCAGCATTTGCCGCTGGGGTTGAGAGAGCTGAGTGGCGTCGGTTTCAAGATCGATCCCCTCATCAATATTCTGACTTGATCTCCGCCCGCGGTTGTTCATCATCTTCGTCATGGCGTTAATTAAGTTATCAGCTGCGTCTGCAACCGATCCATCGGGCCTCGTGATACCGCGTTCAGCGGACGAATCTTGCCTCGTTCTTGACAGACCTAGGGAGCCAAAAGCGGGAAATTGAGAAGATGTCGAGTCGACAATAGGCGGCGTAGTATACTGAGAGGGTCTCGGCGTGGTAGCACCAAATGTGAAAATATCAGTCCTCTGTTGAGATATGGGATCGTATTCCGGCTTGAGATCGGCGGTCGACTGCACGGACGCCTCGTCTTCTTCCGGCTCTAATACCGACTCATCTCTGGAGCTACGCTCGTCGAAGCTCTGTTCCGGTTGGTGGAGGATGACTTTCTCATACCAATCCATGGACCTGTTCGTAAATTAATACTTGGAACATTGCATATATCAGTCTAAACTCACTTTTTCAGGAGTGCCTCTCCATCCTCTTCATGATGCATCCGGTTCAGGTGTTGCTTGAAATTATCGAGACGCGGCCACCTCTTGTTCGGGCGAGGGCAGGTTGCCCCGAAACACATGTACATCATCTTGGGCCCCCGCTCGGGCTCTTTATTGTGAACGCATTTCTTATGACGAGCAAGATCATTAATGGTGCCGAACCCGTCCTTCCGCGGGCAATTTGGGATGTCACATTTGAATTGCTTCTTGTGGCGAGCCTCGTGTTTTCTGTGAAAGTCAGTTTCCTGGCCCACCATTTTCAAACTAAACCCAAATGACGCACCTTTTGTCCGAAGGACATTTCCCAACCCACTTACACGATGGGTGCTCGCATCGCATCGAGACATCAACCAACTGTGACGGCGAGCTCACGAACTCTGATGTGTAAGATGGCTCAGACACAGACCCATATTGGGGATGATCAAACGAAGACCCCGACTCGGTGGACATATTCTCCGCCATGTCGATGTGAGGGCTCGAGGAATCCACGCTGTATGATGAAGCAACCACAGATTGCGTTGCACAGCTGGTCGCACCGTACCCGGAATCTGTAGAGTGATAGCTATCCATGTACTGGCTCCCGTTCTCAGAGGGTTCGCTATATCGATGTTGCGAGAAGCAGCAATCCTGGTCGGGCATCTGGGCCGGCATGTTCATATGTGAGATGGACGAAGCGGCCGGAACGCCGGTGGCCAGCAGCGGATTCCAGGCATCTTGGTCGCCTGTCAGGCGGGAGTGAGTGTATTGGGAGTAGTATAGGTCACGGGAATGTGAAGGCCATTGGCCTAGGAGTGGGTTAAGTGTTGGATCGAGGGATCCGAGTTGGAGGTCTAGTAGTGGGTTTGCGGCATCGAAAGGGAGTGAAGATTTAGAATCGGACATATCATGTCCTTCATGTCCACCCATGATGCCTTGAAGGACGTCTGTGGAGTCATTCCAGTCCAGCTGTGTTTCCTGGGGGGGGTGGAGTTAGATTATGATTGATTCATGTGGAGAGCCGGGATGTTATAGAGTAAGCAGGGCACGAACCTCCATAGCTATATAATAATAATCGAGTCTTTAATATAAAAGAAGAAATATTCGTAAAGTCGAGAGAGAATAAGCCAGTCAAAATGGGAGGGGCACAGTATTAAAAGGCTCACGATGCATGCAAATGCCAAACCCTACACGCGAGAGACACGCAAGCTCCACACCCTCGCCCCGAGCCGGTTGACTTCACCACGCGATAGGCGATTCAAGGGTTGGAATGTGTTAAGCGAACATAATTAGGAATATGCTCCAAAAAAGAAAGAAAAATGGAACAAATGGATAAAAATAAAAATAAAAATAAAAAGCAAAACTGAAATTTGAAAGGTCAAAAAGAAAAAAGAAAAAAAGGGCTAAGACAAAGTTCACCCTCGCGTGTTGCCAGCGTGGAATGCAACATGTCATCCCTTGATTGCACAGCCCCTTCACCCGGGTAAATATTATCATTTGGTACGGACGAAGTATACAGGAGGGAATTATTGTGATGATATCTTCTCTATGAGGCTGATAATTCATATCCAATAATGGATCATCACCTTAAAAAGTCGTCCGATTGACGATCGGCTATACTTCCCCCTCATCTCCCGGGGTTGATTCAGCCCACTTCGAACATAATCTTAGACAAATCCATAGTTTACACGTATCACACCCACACACCCACACACCCACAGAAAATGTCGTTAGTCTCCCTGCACGAGGCATGCAAGACAAATCCAGCCCCTCATGGAGATCTTAAGATAAGTCTGTAAAGGGGAGGAGGGGGCTGCAAGGAAGCAAGGTCCGGATTGGGCTGTGACAGGACAGACGATCGACATAGCTGATCGACGGCGATACTCGCTTGCCATGTTCGTGCCGCAAGGGATAAATAAGATAAATGCGCACGTTTATACGCGATACGGAGTGTACATGTTATGCAGTTTCGGATTTAGGAGTCCTGAGGAGTCAAGGGGGTTGTCTAACTTTGAAACGAGAGTATTTGAATTTAGAATCTTAAGCTGATAGATACTCTGTCTCGTCTCGTATGTCTCGGATTACCATTTGATCTCCAGATGTCCACCCGGGCACTTCAGGGCTGGTACTTTATGTTATGAACCGTGGAACCAGGTTCGAAGTGGGAACAGCCTAGTACAGAAGAGGAAAAGCCAAAACATAAATCTGATCTCTCATATGCCATGCACATCGCCGTTTAGCAAATACACCATTCGGTCTGAAACGGAATTCCTGAGCGCCCGAAATATGTACAGAGATATTGAGAGTACATGGTAAAAAAAAAAAAAAAAGGGATCATGATAAATCATCATCATAGTCATCATTCCAAAAATGCAAAAGATTGGGATCTGCTTGCATAACTCTGCTGATGCTAGAAAAAGGGCACAGGAATTCCTTCTAGTGATCATGTGCCATCTATTACGATGCAGCTGATCTGGAAGAATTGATAGCAGAACGAAGAAGGGGAATATGCAGTAATGAAAAAAAGGGGGACGAAAAAGAAGAAAAGAAAAAAGGGGGGAAAGACGAGCTCAAGGGAATCGTATCTATAATCACATTCGGGAAGGGCATCCAGAAGAGTAAGTCGCAGAAGTGTAGGGGATGTTGGATTCCATGGGTTGGTAAGCCGGGTAATTATCGGGATACAAAGAGGGATGAGGGAGAAACTGAGCGAGAGGATACGAGGGCTGCATGAGATCTGCCTCGGGGGATCTCGATCTCGGAACGGCGTTATAAGGCGGTGGGTACGTCACCGAGTTCTGATGCAGGGGATAGACCTGGGCCTGAGCGGGGTGGAGTGTAGTTTGGCCAAATTGGTCTGTCGTCTGCGTATAGGCTGAGAACTGATCAGGGGTGAGAGAGTCTGTCATGGACTCGGGCTCCATGGAAAGTTCGCCGCCAGAGATGGTGGAATAATTTGTCAGCGGAACGTTGTTGATTGAGAACGCAGGGTTGGCGGGCGTGCTAGTGTTTCGGATCGCATACTGCGGCTGCAGATGGGTGGAGACCGTTTCGGGTCCTTCGTGTCCAGGGTGATATGGCGCGACAGAGGGATAGGTTGCGGCCACTGATCCGCGATTTGTCTCCACTTGGCTGGGGTTGGCGACATGGGTTGGGGCGTTGCTCGGCTTCGCTAATCGTAAAACGGGCAGGGCTAGTTGCTCCAGGTGTTTGCCAAGGTGGACTGACAACTTTCTCCACTCACTACAGACATTCCCGCAGAAGCGGCATGGCTCCTGCTGGGGGGCCTGCGCGGTGTCATGCCGACATTCTTCGACCATTTGCCATAATCGATCAAGCTCTTGCTCCCTTCGGCTATTCGGTACAGCCTCAGCATCCACAGTGCTAGAAGCCTTGCCCGTCTTTTTGATCTTGGGCTCTGGCATTTTGTGTTCCCGCACCAAGTGCTGAACGAAATTGTCCTTACGATAGCATTTGTGGTTGCACTCGGGAAATGTACAAGTCCACCACTCCAGGTGCCGGTGTTTCTCGTTCTCATGGCGAACCCAGTCTGCTTTACGCTTGAATGACTTGGGCTCGGTGCAGTGGGGGAATGTGCAAGTAAATGGCTGCACATCCTCGTGAACGTGTTTGGACCAGTCGGATGGTTTTTGGAATGTTTTTACTTCGAAGCAAATGGGGCACTCAAACCGGGCGGGAAGACGAGTGACTGGCGGAAGGGGCACTCCGGGAGGGAACTGTGTCGCGGCCCCCGTGCCGTCGCCTGGAGAATACTGTTGCTCATGTCCGTAACTGAAACTTGTCACTTGGAACTGGATCTGTCCTGCCTCGGGATCGTTGGGGGCCTTCGGGTCCTGCAACAGAGTGGGTTGCCCTCCCTGAACAGTACAAAAGTTGCCGGATTTACATGTATGGTTGGCACCTGCAATCGAATGCTTCTGCTGCAAATCAACCAAGATCTTGTATCGACGATTTTGCTCATGTGATAGGCGGTGAATCAAAGCCGGCTCAAGCCTTGGATTCAACTGCATGATCTGCGATCTGAACCCTTCGATTGTCGGTACTGGGAGACTTTGAACAGCAGGGAAATCCATAACCACGCCTTTGTTGTTGCTGGTGTCCATATCATTCTCATCCTCAGCACCTCCAGTTTCAGGGCCCAGAGGTGTACTTCTAGGTGTTCGGTCGGTGTCCGAACTGACTCGAGGCGATGTGATGTTTGGAACTGGTGGTCCACCATGAGCGGTCATAAGATTTATTAGCCCGGGGCTACTTGGCCGGGGGATCTCGCTTCTGCTTCGACCTCGACCCTTAAATTGGATGTTCAAGGAACTCCTCTCCGGATTCGGTGAGGGCGCAGGCGATATCGCTCGGACAGGCTGACTACCCCCGATAGCCGTCATTTGGCTGGTCATTGAAAGCAGTGCGTTGCTCAAGCTTGGCGACCGCGAATGACGACGGTGCAAGAACCCATTTCGTGGTGAGTAACTCGGTTTTGCCGGTGTGTCCTCTGTATCACGATGGGGAAGCCCAGGGTAGCTATTAGATTGACCGATGGAAAGGTCAGATGCTTGGCGCTTCAGAATCGAGGATGCCTGCAGAAATTGACGCTTAAACAGACTGGTGCGTTTCTTGGGTTGTTCGGTGAAGGAAAAGTTCTCGAGAGATGTACCAACATTGATAATGCTATTGTTATCAATGGTTGCTGCGAGCGATGCCGTTTCAAGATCTCGCACACGTCTGTTAAAAGCTATCATAGCGTCGGTAGAGCTGTCCGGCTGCATCGCCTGCAATCTGGGTGTCGCATCGCGGGGGGGATCATGCCAGGGATAAAGACGGACACTTTCTTCGGCATTGGTCGGAGAGAAAGATGAATAGACATCGGGGGTGCTGCGATCATATCTCCCAGGTTCATCTGCATCGGCCGAGGGCTCGTCGGAGTAAGTGCCAATGCTTGCTTCATCTTCGCTGATGTCGTCGCTACTCTCATGAACTAGTACACCGGGTCCAGGGAATGATGCGTCTCGGGTGCGGGATTTTAGGTTGAAATAATCTTCTTGTTTCAAAGGGTGATCCCCGGTACTCCTCGCTCGAAGTCTCCTGGAAACATGGTGTGGGCGTGGACGGGGTGGACTAGGTGAGTCCCCACCGGCGTCACTGTTGGCTGCGCTTACCGATACAGACCAGTGGGAAATGTCCTCATTTTTCTCGTTCCTTTCTCGCTGAACATGGATATCATTAGGACTTGGTACGAATTCATCTCCACGGGACCTTGGATCAATGCCAGCTAGATGGGTTGATGGGTTTGGAATCCATCCGCCGTCCTTAGATCGCTTCACGGGAACAGACGAGACCGAGTGACGATCGCCATCATCTTCGTCTTCCAACTCGCTTGGGTTAGCAGATAGGTGTGCAAAGGACTGGCCGAAACGTCCTTGCGGTGACGTGCTGTGTTCCTCGGGCGAATCACCTCGAGTGAAAGTTGTAATTTTGACGACGGGGCTTCTTCCCCTAGTTGCGCTCGACGCCAGCTCGGTGGTCGACTCCTCGTTGGTCAAGACACGGAGTCTCGATGGCTCGGCGGCTGCGTTCAAGACACCGAGGCCAGCCTGATACGAGGTGGGGATTGATTGTTGTGCGCTGGAATTGCTATGAGGCTCTAGAGCTGCCAGCGCGGATGACGGAATCGGGTTCGGGTTGCGGTCCGAGCTCGTCCACTGAAAGCCATTCGGTGCCATGGACGAACCCCATGTCGAACCACTATCCAGTTCGATATCTTTTGGCTCCACGAAGACACTTGTATCAGAAATAGGGGAGGTGCAAGTGCTTCGGTCCGTATAATCACTTGTTCTCGGGTTCAAATAGCCCTGGATTGTGGAGTCGATCCGAGCGTCCTCGTGAGGGGATGAGCCAGGTCCCGCACTGTGCCCAGGACTTCCCCGCGATGGCGATGGCGTTAGTCGAATGGCACTGGCCTGAAAGAAGACTTCCTCCGGATCGGATGCGGCTGACAGGTAAGGATCCGGAGCATATCGATCTTGAATCGCATCTGTTGGCGATTGCCCCTGAGCGCTGAGTGGGGAGGCGCGCGACATATTCAAATGGCGGTCAATTAGCCTAAGATTGACCGCGAAAATGGGAAGTATCAAATCAAGTTGATTAAAAAAGCATCGAGTGGGGGGGGTGTTGGGTATAATCTATGCAAGCAGTTCTGTGATTATATTGGAGTTTGTTGCCTTGTGTTTGGTGTCCTGTTGTCCTGTCCTGATGACCTTGTCCCTGGTATGGGTCTTTTGACGCTCCCAATACATAAGGTGATGGAGACTGGGACTGGACAGACAATGCCCCAAATGGTTGAACTTGAACTTGAACTTGAAAATCAAGAATCCAAGAGTAAATGAAAACGAAAGATTAAAGAGAGAGAAAAAAAAAAAAAGAAGAAGAAGCGATGGGGCCGAAGATCAGTCGGAGATGAGGGGGACAGCTGAACAAGCGCCGGGCGCATTCCTCCACTTATGATTTTATGCAGGACTAAGAAGAGAACAAGAGAATCCAATAAGATCATATATTAAATCTTAGTCGGTGGCACAGGTAAATGCCTGTCAGCCTTGTTCAAAGAAGAAACAGGAATTCCCCCCCCCCCAAAAATGCTCCGCTTTTTTTTTTTTTTTTAATCCCACGGAGCCTCACTGGGGAACGGCTCACAGCAAAGAGGCCCTGTGGCTGTGCAAGTTGGATTCTCTCTTTACATCATAACCTATAAAGTATGGAATGGAGTCTTATTCCACAAGTATACATATATCTAATAGGTTTGTTGCTTATAGGCGCCCTAGCCACAACCTTCCTATTTCTATTCTTATCCTCTCGGGGCTCAGCCTCCCGTGGGGTCCATCACAACATTATAGGGCTGAAAGTATTGGAGGAGATGGCTAAATCAAGGGAATTTGCCCTTTGACTTGGGAAATAAATTACTCATAAAACTGGTTTATGCAGCATTCACATTCCTAGGTTGTATCCATGGATGTATCCATATATCTGACCAATGTTAATACATGAGGTATAATAATAGACCCCTCCCGACGCGCCCACTGATAATATATTTATAAACCACATGGTTTATAAACAGCCCCCTTGATAAACATGCCCAGATAGCATCAATTTCAGAATCCTACCTGGTTACCAACAAAACTGCAATAATCTTCCATACCTTCAACCTCTGGCTAAGGTTTCATACCAAATGTGCGGTGAAACCCCTTCAGCCAAAGATGCGACCAGTCCCGATCACGATTCTATACGTCAAATGATAGGTCGGTCAGTAACTGATTATTACCTAGTTCAATTCTCTCTATAGATTTGGGCTACCACTGGCTGGTGTCTGTGTCTTAGATCTCCTATGACGTGCCCCACAGTAACGACTCAGCCTCAATAATAAGAAAAAATAAGACAGCCCCACAGCTTTTATTCTAACCACAAAATCCGTATCTTATGATCTATAATGGAAAGATATGTAAGGAATCATAAGTTGGTCTATAATCATGAGGTTTATTTTGGTAGTAGGGTAGTTTAGACTTTGGCTGATGACAACGTGGGAAGAAAGGAACTATTGGGGACATTGGGAGGATGGGGCTGTGGAAGTATTTATACCTGGACATTTAGATACTGGTTTGGCACCCTATCCCTTCAATATACAAAGACCCCTCCGTGTTATTTTCGGGACTATTCAAAGTCCAAGACATGTGTAAACCATATGCCAAGATTGCCCCCCAGATAAGATAGGCTGTTCGATAACAGCCTAAGCCCTAGAGGGTTGTAAGATCCGGGGTCAGCACGAGAACAAGATGTAATTGGATGGTTGAAACTCTATGAAAAACATCCTCTCGGATCCTTATCTTAGATCAGATCGGATGAAGTCCTCTTATCGTCAATAATTGATCTGACAGTCATAGAAATTGGAGGGACTCGGGAATTTCTCATGAACCGTGGGCGACTACTATAGATCTAAACCTCCCCATTGATGCAATGGAGTCTTGGCTGCTGTCATAAAATAGATAAGATCCTGGGAAATCATTGTTCTAGCTATTATGAGCCATGTGAAGGTCCACTCTACTAGAGAATATATGTGCTGTGGACCCCCGAACCAAGAATTCAGGATTGCGATCCATTCTAGCTCTCATCATGGCCGACGGTGTAAGTCTACTGATTGAAATGACACTTGCACACAGCTGACATGGTCATATGATATAGCCAGTATACAATGCGTCTACCCCAACAGGCGGAGATCCACTCAAGGTCGATGTAAATGCTCAATATGCGGGCGTCGAATGGAACTATACTTACATCATCTTCTGCTCGTTCATTGTTTGGCTGATCATCCCCGGAATCGGTCTTCTATACAGTGGCCTCGCACGCAGAAAATCAGCGCTGGCATTACTCTTCCAGGCGTTCATGGTTGTGGCTGTGTATGTTGAGGTCTGCTTCAAACCCCACGTGTACATCGTACTAACAAAGCGCTAGAACCACGTTTCAATGGATGTTCTGGGGCTACTCGTTGGCCTATGCTCGGGATGCAAGTCCATTCATTGGGACCCTCAAGAACTTTGGTCTGAGAGGTGTGATGGTAGCACCATCGCCTGGCTCGGCCGATCTCCCGGAGATTGTATTCTGCTTTTATCAGCTTCTATTCTGCGCGTGCACGGTAATCAAATACCTCGCAACTCAATGCCGCAAATTAAGAACTAATGGAATCCTGTGGCAGGTCATGATCGTTGTCGGCGGAGCATTCGAACGAGGCAACATGATCCCTTCACTCATCTTCAGCTTCTGCTGGGCGACCGTCGTCTACTGTCCCCTAGCTTGTTGGACCTGGAACAGCAACGGGTGGTTGTATAATCTCCCGTCGCTTGATTTCGCCGGTGGCGGCCCGGTTCATATCGCATCTGGCTGGTCGGCATTGGCTTATGCCTTTGTCCTGGGGAAGCGCAAGAATATCGACCGCCCTTCACAGGCGAAACCCCACAACACCACCTTAGTCTTCTTGGGGACGGCCTTGATCTGGTTTGGATGATTTGGGTTCAACGTATGTTATACCTTTCTTTTTTAAAAAAAAAAACTTAAATCTGACAGTAGTCATCTCCTAGGGCGGCTCGGCTCTCAATGCTAGCGTGCGGGCAATGCTAGCGGCATTTAACACCAACACTGCGGCTTGCACAGGAGTACTAGGATGGGTACTGGTTGACTATATCAAGCACCGCGGGAAGTTTTCGGTGGTAGGAGCGTGCGAAGGCGCAATCGCAGGGCTAGTTGGCATCACGCCAGCGGCCGGATTTGTGTCTGTGTGGCTTGCTGCCCTCATCGGGTTTCTCACGAGTATCGTTTGCGCCCTCCTCCAAGACATCAATGAATGGTTACACATAGATGAGGGGATGGATGTATTCAAGCTGCACGGTATCGGTGGGATGGTGGGGGCCTTCCTTACCGGGATCTTTGCGTCGCAGTCTATTGCGGCGTTGGATGGCGTGACCGAGGCTACTGGGGGCATTGACGGCAATGGAGTGCAAGTTGGGAAACAATTGGCCGAAGTGTGTGCTATCTCGGCATATTCTTTTATTGTCTCGTGTATCCTGCTCTACATTCTCAAGTTCATCCCGGGGATGCAGTTGCGGGTGGATGAGGAGGTAGAAATGGTTGGCCTGGACCGCGCGCAGTTTATCGATGAGCAGATTGGTGAGCGGGTACTCCTCGACCATTTATGCGGGTCTTCATCCCCCACGAGTGTGCTTGATGGGCAGGTTCCTGTAGTGGTTGGCTCTCAGGAAACCAAGACGTGACAGGGTTACAGCCTCCCGATGTCGTCTTGTGACTCCAGCCCCCATAATTGTACGTAGAACATGTAACCTGTCTCGGATCTATTAACCTCAATGTTTCTAATTCTATTTTCATGTTCTTTTGTTTGTCTCTCTTTTATGAATAATATTTTAGTGAGAGATGCCTAAGAGAAAAAAAAAGGCTTGTGACTTGCAATTTGTATTAAATCCGAGTATAGTAAAGTGATACTAGGTAGTATCCATATACCAACCAGTGATCTTATTTATTTCACACATGGGAAAAGGCTTATATTTTTTTTTAAGGAGCGTTTTACTATAATAGGGATTATCTTTATCATTCTAGCCACAGGGAAAAACATGCAAAGCCTTGGCCAAGACATATATACCCTTCACCCTTCACCAGAGTGACGCAATGAATCTCCGGCTTCCAAGGCCGGGGAAGGGAGGGGCTGACGTATACTTTCCCCTCTCCCCGGCATTCTAGTGCAAGCCCTGTAAGCCCTGTAAGCCCTGTTCGAGGGTCCTTTTCAACTAAGGTACATTCCATGATGACGAGGCTGGAATACATATCCGCTTACAATGTATTCCATAACACATATGTATCTACAATAAATAATGTAGTTGAGATAGTCAAGATCCAAGTGGAACTGTCCCTGTCAAGATTAAAACGTTTAGTCTGCATGCCGCAGTGAGACGTGTACACATCTGCAGGAGTAAATAACCTTCGTGGATGTGGTACATTCGAGATTGTACACTGTTGTAGATACTTGGGTGTTACTATAGATGTTATACTAGTTATACTCCGTATATGTAACTAACTGTTATACTAGGCTGTATTGTACGATTGTACGATGAAATGAAAATAAATTGAAAAAAAGAAAAACAAAAAAGAAAANNAAAAAAAAAAAAAAGCAAAAACAGGGATTATGTGGTCACAGAAAGTTACATTACCCTTAAATCACCCCACTTTCCCGAATTCAGACCAATCTGGGCCCTTTTCGCCACTTAAAATTCCTAGTGCGGCCCGTCATGTTTCGTACCGCCCCGGAGTCGTCGCGTCCAGGCCGCTTTTGGCACTCTCCTTATCTTTCTTGGCTGGAGTCCCTCTCTCCTCTCTCTTTCTCTTCTCTCTCAAGTCTTCTGTACTTCCTGTCATTCGTTTACCCCATATTCTTGCTCTTTAATTTGAAGAATTGTTCTCTTTCTTTTTTGACAAGTTTGTCATGATCTGCGAATAATCAAAAGTCCAAATGGGCAAATGTATGCAGACCCACCTCAACTGTCATGATGCGGCAAATTGACCTTTCGATTAGGGCGTTATGGTGTTGTCCTGGACGCGGGATCGTCTGTATGTCGACCTAGTTTGGGAGGCTCGGAGTCAGCTCACTAATCAACCGTATAGGGGACTCGCGTACACGTTTACCGATGGCTACGAAATGCCGCTGCACGAAAGCACGCCGATGTGGAGGAGTTGAAATCGCTACCGGAAATCAAAACCAAGGAGGAATGGACGAAGAAGATTCACCCTGGTGAGTCCTGGAGTCGATACCCACCAACAACCCGACACTAACCCACCTGCGCAAAAGGTGTTTCGTCATTCGCCAATAGACCCGAGTTGGTTGGATCCGACCATCTCGCTCAACTGTTAGACCACGCCAAGGGAATAATTCCTGCCGAGGATGCCAAGGACACTCCCATATTTCTCCTCGCCACTGCGGGCATGCGACTGCTAGGAAACCTCGAGCGACAATTGCTTCTGGATCAGATCTGCTCTTATGCCCGTGACAACTCGGACTTTTTGCTACCGGACTGTGGTGTTCACATCCAGGTGATTCCGGGTGTGACCGAGGGACTATACGGATGGATTGCGACAAATTACCTGATGGGATCCTTTGATGCCCCGGAAAAACACGACCATGGAAAGGGACACAACACCTACGGATTCCTCGATATGGGTGGCGCATCGGCCCAAATTGCGTTCGCTCCGAATGTTACGGAGACAGAAAAGCACGCCGAGGACCTCAAATTGCTGCGATTGCGGAATATTGATGGATCGGTTCAAGAGCACAGGGTGTTTGTCACTTCGTGGTTGGAGTTCGGCGTGCACGAAGCCCGAAGACGCTATCTAGATGCTTTACAGACGGCAATTGGGCCTGATATCAAAGAGTTGCCGGATCCTTGTCTTCCCAGTGGATTACGGACTACGCTTGACGGCAAAGTCGCATCGGCGAGCGAGACGGAAACATACCTGCTAGGTACAGGCAAATTCGACGAATGTCTCCGTCAGACCTTCCCATTGCTGGACAAGGATGCTCCGTGTGCAGATGAACCGTGTCTGTTAAACGGTATCCACGTTCCAGCTATCGACTTCGACGTGAATCATTTTATCGGGATCAGCGAATACTGGCATACCACCCACGAGATTTTTGAAATGGGATACAAGGATAAAGCATACGACTTCAACACATATCAAGAACGGGTTCAAACGTTCTGCTCTCAAGACTGGGACTCCATTGAGCACGGCATTGAACAGCACAAATGGGGAAAGAAGGTTGATCTTCAAAAGGCCCACGAAGTATGCTTCAAGGCATCATGGATCATCAATATGCTACATGATGGCATTGGAGTGCCTCGCGTGGGTTTGGAGGATACAACCGGCTCTTCGCACAATGGAACTA
Source organism: Penicillium sp. BW_162_3FA (assembly GCA_008931945.1). NCBI lineage: Eukaryota > Fungi > Ascomycota > Eurotiomycetes > Eurotiales > Aspergillaceae > Penicillium > Penicillium sp. BW_162_3FA. The sequence goes on from MUGJ01000005.1 coordinate 60,629, forward strand.
AAGAAGTCTTGGCCCATGGAAAAGAAAAGGGCTATCTTGATGCGTTCCAGGCGGTCAACAAGATTGACTCGACCGAAGTGAGTTGGACTTTGGGTAAGATCGTCTTGTATGCATCTTCTCAGGTACCTCTAGAGATCGATGAAGGTCTCCCGGTAGGCTTTGGCAGCAACCTCCCCGGTATCCCGGCCGACTTCCAGTACCCCAGTGTTCAACTACTGCCGGATTCAGACAGCTTCCACAGTGAGCACTGGCATGACGCACTATTTGACGGTGATTCCCCGCGCCGGATCCCAGGCTTCGTCCTCTTCATGCTCATTGTTGTCATGGCTGGTTTCTTCTTGTGCGGACGCAGCCGTCGATCGCGGATCTTCAACCGCGTGAGTAACGTGTTACGCCGTGGTGGGCCATCGCACCCCAATCACCCTAAGAAACGGAAGGGACTCAAATCGATGCTGCCATTCATCAGTCGAAGCACCCCCTCTTACGAGCGAGTTCTCGAAGACGGTGCTCAAGATTACGAGCTTGGTGCTGTCGAGTCCGACGGGAGCGAGGATGGCGGACGTCTGTCCGAGGCAGACTCGGCTAGATTGGGACCACCGAAGCGAGCGTCGAGCTGGGGCAGCAACAGCAACACTCCCAGTTTCAAATACGCGTTAGATAACAGTTCGACCGGGACGATTGGTCTTGGGATCAGCGGTGGCGGTGGTGGCTCAGGCATCGCTATGGATCGAGCAGGCTTGGTAGTCAGGACGGAGAGCAGGGACCACCTGGCTCCCATTGCTCTGGGCCCTACAACCAACGGCCGTCGATCAAGAGCTGGCAGTCCAACAAGATCCCACCAAAAATCACCCAGCATGACCCCCCTGGCCGACGACTAACGCGACATATCACCTGACCCGAATTATGCATAATTACTTACACTGCATGGCATTTTCAATTGGAGTTTGATTGTTTGACATGCGTCGATTCATTTCGGCGCTGTCTGGTTTGTCTTTTTTTTTTTCTTTCTTTTTCATATGCAAAGGGAGTTCATCTTTTTATCGAGTTGTGTGCGCCGTGGCAGGCTGCTTTCGATTCTTCATATCATATTTTAAACACTGTGCTCTGGAGTACCTTTTTGTTGGTTGGTTGCGGTGCTTTTGATCTCAGGCCGGTGATTTACACGTAATGAGGTGTGTACTATTAATGGTTGAGAATGTTTTCCCTGAATATAGATTAATACATTGCCAAGGTCTATCCTGCATTTGAATTGTACATTTTAGTGCTAATATTCATTAATTGACTATGCTACCTGGTAAGCTTGGAGGTAAGAAGTCAGGTTGATGCCAGTATTTCCAGGCAAAAATGACATCACGTGACAGCATTGTCACCGCCTGGCAAAAATGATGTAGAGAGAAACTGGCGCAAGTAGCTTCCGATTTACTCGTTGCATTGATTCACCAAGCTTGTTCAATATTCTTCCAGAACACTTCACCTATGCCGTCGCGATAAAACTCACCATCCCATACACCACTTACTCTCGGTAACCGCCACCACTGCCACCATGCGCTTGACCGCTGAGCTCATTCAAAGTTCCCTAACATATATCAATCCGCTCACAGATCGTGAGCTGGATCTCCGAGGTGCGTTCACCCACTACAAACCTGCCTGAAAAGAACAGGTACTACACTTTTGATAAGAGCTGGATTGATATCGTCTTTTTGTGTGGTCGTGTAGGTCACAAGATCCCCACAATTGAGAACCTGGGTATCGCCAAAGTAAGTGCTGTGGTTCTTCCCAATTCTCGAGGCAGATTTGTCTCTATTGTCTCTCTCCATGTTGCTGCTAGACCAATTTCTGAGTCCGCAGTCAACTCAGTTATTCCTATGCGAACCCGACGTTGACAGCTCCTAGGATCAAGATGCGATCGACTTCACCGATAATGACATCTCTTCCCTCGGAAACTTCCCCCACTTCCCTCGCCTCCGCACCCTCCTCCTCGCCCGCAACCGTATCAATCACATTCAACCGGCACTCGCTACTTCAGTGCCGAACCTGACGACCCTGGTTCTGACTGACAACAATGTGTCTGAACTTGCCGACCTCGATCCGCTGCGGACCTTGGGACGGCTGACACACTTGTCTCTCCTCCAAAACCCAGTGACACGCAAAGAGGTTTGTCTAGCCCTTCATGCATATACCAGTTAGACCTGGCTATATATTATACGGCCTTGATTCTGTTGGAAGCCAAGCTGACTGGTTCTCTTAGAACTACCGATACTGGCTCATCTGGCGCATTCCCTCTGTTCGCTTCCTTGACTTCCAGAAAGTAACTGATGCCGAGCGCGCCACGGCTAAAGAACTCTTCGGCACCTACGAGGAACCATCATCTCTCGCATCCAAAATTCTGGGTGTCAAGTCCCGCACCTTTGACGTTTCCACCCCGGCTGAACGCACCCCCGCCGAAAAGGGTGTCCGAGTACAGCTCACTGACAAGGAGCGCAGCCGCGTTGAGAAGTTGATTCGCGACGCGAAGAGTCTGCAGGAGATCACCAAGTTGGAGAAAGAGCTTAACGAGGGACGGATACCCGGTGGAGCGGATGTCGATGGTGATGAGGCCATGCAGATGTGAGAGATGATATCTGACTCTCTCTCTCTTATGGGTTGTGTGGTGGATCATGAACATGCAATCACGTTTTGTTGTCTTTCTTTTCTTCTCTGGAGCTTAGCTTTCTGGGTTTCTTTTCTGACCGGGTGGGGTTTAGTGTGTATCGTATCTGGGTATTCATTTATTCATGTGCCCCTAGTTTGGGATTGGAAAAAAATCCCAGCTGTGAATTGTGAGCATATCGAATTGAAAAAATAAGATCATTTGGTGCTTCAACAGAAAACATCGTGTTGGTCTATCGGGCTACATCTGGAGTAACAATCCTCGAGGTGCCCTAAACAGGATTGAGCCTAAAGGTTTGCCTGCCGACTATCCTTTACTTGACGACACATCTATCAGCCAATGGCTGTTTCGTCGCTCATGGGAGTTCCCCACTTGATATAAAGATGAGGTTCGTCTCTATGGCTTCACTACCGCTGTCTTATATAGCTTAAATCCCTGTGAAGTATGGAGGTTGCATTCGATAGAGCGAGATGTAATCTCGACGCAAAACTGTACGCTACATGCGACAACAGATTCCCTATGTACGATTTTGCTTCTGATAGATACATCCACTCGATATCAACCCAGAGATCATTCATACCCAGGATCAAAGATCCTCGCCTTGTAGAATTCAGCATCCCCCCACCCTCTCTGATCCGTTACGGTCTTGGGTGCGCTCTCATCACTAAACGACACATACTGTCCCATATCACCCTTTGCCCCGCGCACCCAGGCATACTCTCCAGAAGAATGCTGAACCAGAGACTTCAGCTTGTCGACCCCCATGAGAACATCGAATTCCTCACTGGTGGTGTTGTACTTATACGCAGCCGCGGTATGCGTCAACAGCAAGATGTCATCATCCTTGTAACTGGCGGAAAGATCGTGACCATTTCTCGCCCTGCCTTTCACCTTAGGCAAAGGGATTGGTTTTCCATCCCTCTGGAGCTCGATGTCCTTCCCTTTCCCCACCACATCATATTTGTGAAGGTAATCCTCCCCGATGGCCCATAACTTGCCACCATGCCAGAGCACCCCATGGGCCTTTTGCACAGTATATTCATGGCTCTTCTTGATCTTTTTCAGATTGTTGACATCGGACGCATCAGTTGGAACATACAGTGTCAGCTTATGGGAGGCTGAGCTTGCAGCAACAAATGCTCCCAGATAAGGGATTCGCTCGAGGGAATGCGGGTTGCCATCAGGTGTTGCTGACCAGACAACGTCGTCTATTGTCGTGGATTTCTGCCCCGATTTGATATCGATCATGCCAACTTTGCCTCCTGACGCAGCGACCAGGGCAACCAGGCCCCGGTCAGCCGTTTTGCGGATTTTGACTTCAGAAAGGTCGGCCCAAACATCCTTTTGCCAGGGCCATGGGTTCAGGTCGGCAGTGAAAGACCAGTGAATGGCGTCTTGGTTCCATTTGGAAGCATCTCGTGGGAAGACGCGAACGGACTTGGAGTGCTGGTCGGTAACAGCCAGATGGTAGGCTGTTGCGAAGGGAGCTGCAATGGAGAGGCAGAGGAGAGTACTTTTCAAATGCATTGTTGTGGTGATACTAGATGTTGGTTACACCACCAAGGAACAAGTCACTGAAAAGGAAATAGACAAGGAGGGACTTGATGGATTTATATCTTCTCCAAGCTTCTTCTACAGGATGAAGCTATCAATATAATTGGGGAATTGGTTCACCATGCAACTATTGGGGAAACCGTGCTCGTAAAGCTCGTATGCCATCGCGCGTTCTGTCAATAACACGAAAACCAAAACGGGGACAACTATTCCTGATCTGGGTTGGGATCAACAATCCGTATAGTATACAGATCAATGTGAAGCTCATTTTACATATCGACTCGAGCGAGATTCAACTATTCTTAGATTCTCAGATCGGGGATATACTTCACAGGGCTGTGCAAAATACGAGTGTTCTTCATTCTTTGTAACCTCGGTATAGTGACTGCCAGGGATAAAACCGGGATAGACCTCGTAAAATGCAGATCCGATGAAAAAATCTAATTAACCAGCAATCAAATACCATTCAAGTACTCCGTAGGGTCCCACGTAATACGAGCCTACCCCAAATTCCCCTTTAATGTTTCATCCCGCGTGTTGACCCGAGCCGCCTTTTCATGCTTGAAAGTTATTTTCAACATGTAGAAGGGGTTTGACTACTCTAACTGGACTAAGTCTCGTATTCTATGCCGATCACATAAGTGATGCGAGGGGAAAGGCCCCTTTACGGATATGTGTATAAAGTAGAGACTCTTTGGTTATACTTCATCTCCGGCTAATAGTCTTGACTCTCGCTGGATCAAAGTAGTGGACTACGCTATAAATTGTATATTCCCGGGGAACTGGACTCACTCCAGCTTGCTGGTCAAAAGAAAATCAAAGTCCCATCATGCGATACACATTAGTCTTGACTACTCTTCTTTCTCTTTACTTCACCGTCACCATTGCAGCAGACCCTCGTTATTGCCAGGGAAAGACGACTCTTGACGGCAAAGACTTTACTCTTAAAGAATCCGCAGACAATGCTCACCTACCTGTGCTTGCCAAGTACTTCAAGTCAAAGGGTAAAATTGCGAGTGTCACGGCGGTTCTTCAATCCGCGAATCGTGCCTTGAGCAAAGGTTCTCCTCCTGTCGGTAATGGGTCTCCTGCCGAAGCATGGGCTTGGAACTCGGGCGATGACAAGACGAAGGAGTGGGTTCCGCAAGGAATCACCAGCTCTGCCGATGCTTTCGGCAAGGGAACCTGGAATGACCACGAGGCGTGGATTGTGAGCTGGTATCGCGATGGAGACAGTGTACGGCTCAGCTTTGTGGATCGCAAAACACACAAGTATCGCCATGTGATGCTCGTGTATCCTACTGCCGACGATAACTTCAAATCCATCGCTATCCATGCGGGTGGCATCATGTGGTATGGCAATGTGTTGTATGTTGTCGATACTAAGAATGGTATTCGTGCATTTGACCTGGATAATATCTGGGAAGTTGAGATTGCAGATGGTGTCGGAAAGACCAAAGACGGCAAAGGATATTCGGCGGATGGGTACCGATATGTGCTTCCTCAAATCCGGTGAGTCTAGTCTATCGATTATTGTCCTTTTGACACAAGACTGATAGCATTCAAAGTTGGTATAAATGGATCCCCGGCGACTCTTCTCCCTTCCGCTTCTCTTGGGTTTCCCTTGACCGCAGCGACTCATCCGACACCCTCATGGTGGGTGAGTTTGTGCGCGATGGAGAAACTTTCAAGGATGCCGACAAGACGCCAGTCCCTATCCGTTATGTGAAATACAATCTAGATGCTACGACCCGGCGGCTGCACACCGACGATAAGGCCATCGCTACCGCAACCTGGGCGCACTGTGTCAATATACCTAATGTACAGGGTGGTGTTTCATACGACGACACGTTTTACATCTCGCGCAGTACGGGCAGAGCTCCCAAGAAAGGCGATCTTTTTATTTGGGAACAGGGGAAGGCAGCGACAGAGCACAAGGGGTGGTTCATGGCTGGGAATGAGGACTTGAGCTTCAATCCTGTTCGCAAAGAGTACTATACTGTCACCGAGTATGATGGAGATCGGTACATTCTGGCCTACAAGGTCTAGTTTTACTCGATCTGTCCTTGAAAGAAGTGGTCCAACTGCAACAATTGGTGGCGGTGTCGATATGTCATACTCGTCATGATGGTTGATCTCAATAATCAATGTTATGCAACGGGTAGAACTACAATACCAGTACCTGGTAACCTCACTTATTAGACGAAGGATGATTGGCAGGAGAAATACTACATTCTCCAATACGCTGCAAGGTAATGCCACCAGGTAGTCTGACTACAGGGTACAAAACTAGCTACCCATTTGCCGAATGACTGGAAACGAATCCATAGGAAATAAGTGACATTGGGGGATTTTTTTAAGTAACAAAAGGGCAAGGCCTAGGGTATCAATGCCCTAGTTTTCTGCCAAAGACAATCACATTTCCCTAGGATGGGTCCTGAACAGAGATGGTGTCTTCGAAAATAACGCCAAACATACATGATAGAACTCGGACAAAAAAAAAAGCTTAGTGGATATTGAATCAGGAGTGGTTTGAGGAAGGGGTTCTCAAGTGGATTCGGTTCCCGGATAAGGCTTTGGGCAGGGAAAGGTATACATCGGAGTGGGTGGAGGTAGAGGTGGCCACTTCTTGACTTGAGACTGTAGAGCCGGATGGTCCTCTAGGAGTGTATCATAACTTTGTATCCTACCCCGGAGTGCTGTCACTTCTGCGCTTTGCACTGCCAATAGAGCGGACATGGTCTGGTTGACTGAGTATTGGTTACGTCGGTCCCGCTGAGTCATGCGCAATGTATGTGGTAGCATAGCCTTCTTAGTATTGTTCTGAGTACTGCCAGGGACTTGAGAAGATAGAGCAGGAATGGGTGGACTAGCCAGTTCGGGATGGATGGCGCAAGACGTCGCTGGGGATGATGTGGTCTGCCTCGGGAATAGGTTCTCTGAAGAGACCTTCCAGAAGAGATATTGCCCGACTAGACACGGGTTACACGAATGAAGGAGCTGCGCTGGCATTTTGAACCTCCCCTTCTCCACAGTTTCGAGAAGGGGGGCGTACTCAGAGCGGATCTGACCTCTCCATCGGAAGGCTGATTCGTACTTTTTCCGGATGCTGGGCTTAAAGAAAGCCAATGTCTTGATTTGTTCATAGGTTAAGCGTTCTTTCTCCAACCCTTGAAGGTCTGCGGGCAGGTCCTTCTCCGTTTTCCAATTCAAATGCCATGAGGTCTCGTTGCTAGAGGTATCCATGATTTCATGATAGTAGTGATACACAGGATCGGTTTTTCTTCGCTCAAGGTGCCGCATTAAATCCGGATGTTTGTTCACTGATCTAGTGCAAATCTCTTTCCATTCCCCCCGGGCAGGCTCGGCGGGAGGTGATCTCACTTTCTTGTTCGGGGTTGGGTCAGGAGTCTGAGGCCGGGGTCGCTTTTGGTTGGTACCCCGAGAGGCCGATCTCTTCTCTGATTCTGATTCTGATTCAGGTTCAGGTTCAGGTTCAGGTTCAGGTTCAGGTTCTAGTTCAGCGTCGGTTCTTGGTTCTGAATCCCAGTCCATTTCCGCCAGATCAGAGGTTAAGTCATGAGTAGGAACATGAGAACTCGGTGTTCGAGGTCGATCTTCCTTGGATGGGAGGCTTGCCGAGGGCTGGGTTTTCCCAGACTTGTGGTGTCCAGGTAGGATTCCCTTGCTATGGACGTGGGTTGGCGGAACTAGCTCCTCGGGATGGATTGGACCAGTTGAATCGACTGGATTACTCGCAGACTGGAGTCCTTGGAACGAATTCCCGAGGGTAGCTAGCTGAGTGGCCGTATACCCTTCCAGGCCCGACGGTGGCAGCGGAAATGGGTCATAACCTAAGCTTGGGAATTCGGGGTAGGGATACCTCTCTCCGGGCTGCAATTGACTGGCGTAAGGTATCAGTTGTGGTCGTGTATCCCGGATCGGGATATGAGACGGATGGCGTAGGCCTAGTTGGAATGGGGTGTTGCTATAGGTCGTGGTCCCGTACACAGCTCGTGGGTCGAGGGCTGGTTGAGACGGGTCCCTGCTAAGTCTCATCGCCGGGGCAAGAAGAGCCTGCCGCTTCTGCGCCGACATTGAGCTTGCGGGATTTCCGGTCATTGGTTCAATCGAATCGGGAGTTTATGGAAGCAAGGCTAGATATTGACCCGTCGTCTAGCTGTAGAGGGTTAGGTAGAACAGTTGGATTGGTGTGACAATCGGGGGAGGTTTTCTGGAGCAGGCAGGGAAAGAAAAGAAACATTGAGCTCAGATAGTGAGAGGGGATCAAGGTAGAGAGGAAAGATGGTGGACGCTACATCGATCTAAGTACATTAATGTCTAAATAACAAAATAATATACACAACCCTAGTTAATTTGGGTGTAAAACAAAACCCGTCAACCCGTCAAACCGTCAAAACGCCATGATTTCCTATGCAATGGAATAACTTGATTGACATGTGGTCAATTACAGAAGCTTGCTATCGTCTACCCCCAAGGGCGGCCCCAAGTCGATATGTTCAGCCAACATTTCCTTCGCTGCTACCTCGAGTTTATTTTCGACTTGAACTGGATCCAAGGCATCTGCTCGGCTCATCACAATCCGTAGTAGACTGGCCATGATCTCCAATTGATACTGTTCCATCTCACGTGGATCCAGCTGTTCAAGACTCAATCCTTGCAATCGCAGGTTTTCAGCTTTGCGATCACCCAACAGTTCTAGCAAACGGCTGACTTGGCCGATATTCTCTTTGCTTCGTGGCGTCGAAGACAAGCGGCGGAGGCGCCGTTTCGGAGTGTCGGCCGGTACACCAGCAAGTCGTGCAATTTGAAGTACTATCATGCGGGCAGTCGTGTCATCAGGGGCGAAACCGAAGGCTGAATGCATCGAGTGTATGACGACCAATGTGCCGGAGAGGTCTTTGGAGAGACAGAAACATCGTACAATCTGATCAAATAGAGCTCTAGGAATCTGTGCTTGGGTGTTTTTCTGGGTGCGAGGCGATAACTCGGAGTACCAGGATATCATGTTGGCATAGAGCTGACGTGCTGATGGAAAGCCCGCATCGAAGGCAGTACGCCCGCGGTCGTATTGGAGCTTGGCACAGTCCCAGAGGCAGGCATATGTTTCCACGTCGGGCCGGATGGCGGTAGACATCGTCTGGAATTTGGCCCAAAGTTGTTTCACGTCTTGTTTTCGGAGCTCTGCGTATAGAAGGTGGTTCATGAAGTAAGAGTTTGGCTTAATATGGGCATCCCCAAGACACTTGACCAAGTATTTGACCATGCCGTCGTCACCTCGGCGTGTGTAATGAAGAAGAAGGATAGAGAATGTCTCGATGCTCGCCGGCGGGACCTCTCTCTGCATAAACTGGGGCATGCGTACAGACTCTGTCTCCCCGGATCTGACTCGAAGCTGAGGGGAAATCTCGGCTGGTTGGTATCGCCTCCATACGACATCGATGCGCTTCTGGATCATGGCCCAGCCAAGTCGCTCTGCCTTGTCGCGTGCACTTGTGTTCCCGTCACGGAGCCAGCCCGCAATGATTCCATTCAAGTGCTTGCTATCAGGTTTGACACACCGCTCATACATAAGCTCAATGACAAGAGCAGCAGAGTCGACCTCGCCCATACCAATGAGCTTCTTCATCCAACTAGCATAGAAGAACCGATTCTGGAACTGGCGAGGCAACACCTTGAGTGCCGACAAAGAGACCTTGTTTACTTCATTTTCGTTGATGCTTGATGCATGAAGATTACCCGCCAGACCCAACGCGGCTTTGTACAAAGCAGTCGAGTCATTGGCTGGGTCTTTTCCGGTCACCATCATATCCTTGAAGATTGCAACTGCAGTATCCAATCGACCAGCCGTGAGAAGGGCAATGCTGATTTGATCATAGTCTTCCATGGTCATATCTGAGCCCAAGAATATCTTCAACTGCAGATAAAGTGCCCAGGCTTTCACTTCAGCCTCCTTTCCGGGCAGTCTTCCCCATGCTGTGATGACAGGAATGAGTACACGCGGCTGACGAGTTCGGTCGTTTGCCAGGAAAGCCAAAGCAATATCCTGAGCTCGTTGTGGGTTGTTGTCTGCAGCAAACAATCGTACTCCGAGCTTCCAGTATTCTTCCAAATCCTCCTTCTTCTGGGACAGCTCTGCTTGGTATGCCTCCCATTGCTCCAGTGCAAGGTTGGTGGCGCCAGTTTCATGCAGAGATGTGATATAAAATAGGATTCGAGGCGTAGCCAGTTCTTGGCCGATAGATTTAGCGTCCTGGACCAGGATTTGCAAATGCGTTGAGCGAGTAGCCTGGTCAGTCTCTCCTGCTGCTTGTGCCTCCCATATTGTTTCGAGTGCGCTCTCGGGCATTATTGTTAAGAAGCCTGGGATGGTTTGCTTGCATCGTCGGTACCACTTCCATAAGTCTTGTCGAGCCCGCTCGTCTGACATCTTTCCTTGGAGTTGTCGTAGGGAATTGTTGAACTTTATAGCGTAAGGATGAGACTCTGCCCCGGCACGCTTTGCTGCAGCAGATCGCCTGGCGGCTAGTTTTCGCCGACTCTTGACGCCATCCTCCCAATTCTCTTCTTCCATGGCGAGGCCTTCAAACTCTTCTCGTAGCATATCATCAAGCTCTTCGTCGAAAACCTGATCCAACCCAGGCTCGTCTGCAGGCTGAGGATTTTCCTCGTCAAATTTTCTCAGAGCTTCTAGGGCAATCTTGCGGTCCTCTTCCGGCAAACTCTTGATGAAAGGGCTGTTGGGAGCGAAAGGTCCCTCCTCCAAAACCTTCAATTCATCCTGGAGCTTCGCGAGCTCCTTTTTGACCTCATCTCGCTCCTCATTATCTTCGGCTTCGGGATCGATTTTACGTCGTGATTTGCTCTCGAAGGATTCTTGTTCGTAGAATGTGACTTTGTCGTTCGGTCCGCCAAATTTAAGACGCCGCGGAGCTACGGCGGAGAAGACCCGGCGTGGAGCGCGTGTCGATGGGCTGCGGGCCACATGCTGACACCATCGGGCTCCTTGAATAGCCTGGCGCAGCATGAAGTCTGAAGTCAATCGGTCATCGAATGCGACCAGAAAAGTTGGAGAAGTGAAGAAGTTCAAGTTCGGGAGAGAACCAATTATCACCCGATTGGGTTTAGCGTCTTGTCGCGCTTCCGCCCTTGAAGTCATCCCCATTGCGACAACCAAGTCCTTTCGAGCAGCAACATGGATGCTGATGGATTGAACGATGCCTTGGGCTTGTCGAATGACAAGTCCCAAAACCTGGTTTGTCTTGAGATCTGGTATGGACCTTGAGGTTGCGCGCTAACAAATCATCGCAGGGTGCGTACATCTACCAACCGCCCAAACATGGAAAATCAGCGGGCGAGCGACCTTCGAAGCGCCGCAAAGTCTCGCCAACCGCCGACAAGGATGAGCAGCCTGATCGACGACGTTTTGTGCCCCTTTTGAATGGAGACGAGAACGCCGAGTCCGTCCAATTACGATATGATGCGTATCATGAGCTCTGGTCGAAGCAAGAACACAAGATTCAGGTCAGTCGGGCAAATTAATGGGTGGTCATTGTGATAAATTACTCACCAGGACTCAAGAATATCCTCGAGGATGTCGATGCTGGAGTTCTGACGGATGTGTTGTCCTTTGTCAGAGACACCTCACCTCAGACGTACGTCCCTATCCCAATGCGATCCACGAACGTGCTCTAACTAGGGCTTTAGATGTGATGGATGTATTCCTACAGCTCTGGTGACAGTTGGTTCAAATGTATCTTCGCTCAGCAGATTGCTATCACGGCTTAATGGTCAATTGATATCGGCCGAAGAAGGCAGTGTTGTGGTATTGGAATCAGGGGATGCTCCCAATTTGAAAACAACATTGAAGAACATTATCCGAGCTACCGTTACAAATACGGATGGCAATGATGGATATCAAAAGTTCCTGACAGATCGTGCTGTATGTGGTCGCATTAAAAGCATTGGATTATTGTATTAACCGTTCACCAGGGACCTCGACTTCTTGGTTACGATTTGGACCTTCTCCACGACTATGTGCAGAGAAAGGGGACCAAGAAATTGGTCCTAGCTCTTCGAGATAGTGAGGCTTTTGACCCTGGCCTCTTGACCGATCTTTTGTCTCTATTCAAGTGCGATTGACCTTCCAGACTTTGGTCGATCTCCTAACTGACCTTCTACTAGATCATGGCTTGACCGTATACCATTCACAGTCTTACTCGGCATCTCTACCTCTGTAGAATTGTTCGAAGGCAGACTGCCTCGCTCGTGTGTTGCTCTCCTTCGGGGAAAGCATTTTGAGGTCCAAGAGGCCGGAAACTGTGTCGACCGCATCTATGAGACTCTCCAGACCGACCCAGACACCAATCTTTGGTTAGGTCGCAACGTTACCAGCACTCTGTTTGAGAACACAAGTGACTATTTCCAAAGTCCGGAGGCATTCAGTCGCATGGTCAAGGTGAGAACTATCGCCAGTAGCTTCAAGAACACACATCTAATCTTCTTAGTATGCATACATGTCTCATTTCTTCGCAAATCCTCTGGCAGTGCTATTAGCCAACCCGGATTCTACGGTTCTCGCCCAAAACAAGCTTTGTGAGGCCATCAGAAACCTGCCATCATTCCGAATGTAAGTGTCTCCGATTCTCAAGTTATGTCTCCACTAATGCTGTTCAAGGTTCTGCGAGGATCTAGTCGAAGAGGGTTCTATCAAGCAAGTCCGAAATATGCTAGACGATGACGAATATCTTATTCAAGAGACGCCTAAGTACCTGGATGCAAACCAGCAAAGAATGCAAAACCTGTTCCAGGCAGTCCGCGTCGTACATACCTGCCTTCAATACACACAGAGCGCGAAAAAAACAAATGTGTCGGACCTTTCCATTCGCGCACTCTCTGGCGAACTGTCTGAGTCCACTATTGTGGAAGAAATGATCGCCACGGCGAAGACCCTAGATTCTGACAAACTGGATGAATTCCTCATCCGTCTCCGGAAGATTATAATGAGTCCAGAAGCCGATGCGATCCAAGAAGATCTCAGGACTTTACTGGAAACGTGCTTGGACTCCGGTCCACTGCGCAGTGGATACAATATCAACAGCACCGTCACAAAAACCACTGTCGTCCAGCAGCGTATCCGACTAAGCAAAGGGCAGGCCGATCTCTCGCAACAAGCCGTGGAATATACCAACATCGTCGACCGACTGGTTGCTCTTTTGCAAGTGCATCTCACAGAAACCCTTATTAACCCACAAGATCTGTTTCTACATGAGGCCTTCTTGTTTGATCTGCGAAATCCATTAAAGGAAACATTTGCCCCTCGGCCGCGCTTTGCAATCGAGCGCGCCCTAGCTACTCCCTTTGATTACCTGCTTTCCTCGTCGGATGTCACTATTACCAAGGTCTCGGCCAAGCAACCTGCCACCGCAATTCTTTATCAGTTGTACCTTGATTCGGGCGCTCTGGTGAACGTCCATGATCTCTGGCAGGCTTTCTATGGTGTATTTGAAACTGAGGAGGCTGGTGGATGCGATGACCGAGTCGTAATGTCTTTGTTCTATGGCGCTCTCTCGGAACTAAAGGCATTCGGTGTGATCAAGAACAGTCGGAAGAAGACTGACCACTTGGCCAAATCAGCGTGGATGGGGCTTTAGTTTTATATTAAGGTTCAAATGAAATTCATTGCATATCATCTTTCTGGCGTTGGGTATCATGGACATAAAAATACAGTAGCTAACAGGCTACATATGGTTGTCTGTTGTAGACAAGTTGAAGATCATAAAGAGCACGCACTCACCGCGATCAATCAATAGGTCGTTGGATTATGTCGTCATTTCCAATTGGCCGTCCACCGTCACTCAAAACCATAGCTTCTCTCCTGCGTCGGCGAAGCGCTTGCTCTTCGGCACTCCCCTCCTGAAGTCTACGCGAAGGAGTTCGGCCAAAGGAGCCCCCTGCCTCATCCGCATCTACCATCCAAACATCACTATCCGCGTCATCCTCATCATCATGGTCATTTTCTTCAATCATGCTGCCCATTAGTCCATGTTTCCGCAGCTGCTTGATCCCATCGGGGTGCGAGGAAAGCGCGCTGAAGATCGCGCTCATGACTACGTCATCTGACCACCATGTTTTCATGAGGATCACCACGTCCCGCCGGCGAGAAGGCTCAGCTATTGCACAGGGGAACGGATATCGGCAGAGCCATCGACTGATGATCCCCGCTTCCAGTGCACCAGGTATGTTCTCTGGCAACAGGACACTCAGAATGTTCAGCGCCTTCTTCTCTCCCATCGGCCGTGTCTTTGGCAAAATGGGCGAATTGGTCGTAGATGTCTTCTCCACATGTTCTTCTAGTAAGTTGCAAAGGCAGTTGATAATGGCGGTAAAGGTGGGTACATCGGCGAGTCGACTGCAAATGGAGGTTCGAGTGACTACAAAACAATGTGAACATTCATCGACTGTCAAAATGAGGCAGATTGGGTGGCATACGGGCTCTGTTGGAAACTAAGAAGTTCAATGCATTCAGAGCTCGTCGTTGGTGAACTTTATTCTTGGATGCTAGTTCCTCCAATAGCAAGTCACGAGTATCTCCCTTGGTAGATCGTTCTGAAATGATGCGCAAAGCCCTATAAAGTATTAGCTGGCGCACAAAGTGGTTCGAGTGAACATTGTTTTGGCGTACGCGGCTCGGAGGTCATGGCTTGTGCTTTGAGAAAGCTTCAAGAGGGTGTCTAACTTGAGGGCTATAGGATTCGTTAGTACCGTAACATATTGGATATAGATGTCTGCGCACCTTCTTCTGTTCCCTCGCTGATGATCTTGTCTTCCTTTTCAACATGTTTGATTTCTGTAAGATCGACGACTTGGCGGAGGTCTGTAGCGATGCCGCGGATGGCAAAGAACAGTGAGACACCTAGATGGATTAATCACCTGAGCCGAACTCAATTCATTGGGCGGATGCGTTCATACCTAGGCATAGCCATAGCACACCATCCCCAGAAAAGGGAGCCATAGTGGTTGTGAGAGTTGGAGAGATGCGGAGAACACAATCGGCAGAATCTTGATCGGCGCAGGCCGCGGAGGCGGTGTACCTGATTTTTTTGATGAGAATCACGACGGGGAAAAAAACTCGCAACTCTCGAATTCAAACCCAATCACACAAAATGCCGCCTTCTCAGCTAAAACAGCTGAAGGCTTCGCTCCGTGAAAATGGAGTTCTTGGTCCTCAGAAGTCCAAGAAAGAAAAGCGACAAAATGCGAAGACCGGAGTCGGTGCGAAGAATCGCAACCAGCGCGAGGTCGCTTTGCAAGCCATTCGAGATCGGTTCAACCCTTTCGAGATCAAAACGTTAAACAAATCCAGCAAGTTCGATGTCACAACCAGAGACGGCAATACGACCGCTGGAGGTGGCGCTCGCCCAGGTGTTACCAAATCACTAGGTGAAGAAAGAGTAGGTTTATCTACTTTCCTCAAATACTACCATTACAAAGCTGACTTTAATTAGCGACGCGCCACTCTTCTGAAAGAGATGAACAGCCGAAACAAGATCGGTGGCCTTATCGATCGTCGATTCGGTGAGAATGATCCCACCATGACACCCGAGGAACGGGCCGCCGAGAGATTTGCGCGAGAGAGCCAGAGAAAGATGCGGAAAGAGTCCATGTTCAACCTCGAGGACGATGATGATGAGATGCAGCTTACTCACATGGGTCAATCTTTGTCGTTCGATGGGCCGAACCAAGACGACTTCGAGGCCGGAGATTTGGATGATGCGGAATCCGATGAGGAAGCGTCGCGGAAAAGGAAGCGATTCCCCGATGGCGATGAAGCCCTGGATCAGGATCAGGACCAGGAGGACTTCATCGACTATGGAGACGAAGAACAGCCAGGGCGCAAAAAGACCAAGGCCGAGGTCATGAAAGAAGTCATTGCCAAGTCCAAGTTCTACAAAGCGGAACGGCAACAGGCCAAAGATGACGATGAAGACCTACGGGAAGCTTTGGATAAGGAACTTCCTGATCTTTTCGAGGCTCTGCGGGGCATCAAGCCTGCAGCCAAGGCGGCCAAGCCAGAGGCACCAAAGCAGGATTTCTCAGAGATGAACCCAGAGCGTGCTGCCATGCTGGAAGAGTCGCAAAACAGCAAGGATCCAGAGAAGGAATACGACCAGCGCCTCAGGCAAATGACATTCGATCAGCGATCAAAACCCACAGATCGCACGAAGACCGAAGAGGAGAAGGTGGAGGAAGAGGCCGAGCGACTCAAGAAACTTGAGAACGATCGCCTTCGACGTATGCGTGGAGAGCAGCTTACCGATGATGAGGAAGACAATATGGATCAGGACGAAATTCCCGAGGATGACGAATCGGAAATTGACGATGCTATGCATTTCGGCCTTCCCACTTACCCCACTGAAACACGCCCTGAACTCGGCGTTGAAGATGAAGATGATTTCATCATTGACGAAGATCTGGTCGAGACAGATTCAAATGCCAGCCTCGATATGGGTGACAGTGACATGGAAGAGGATGAGGAAGGTTCGTCGAGCGATGAGTCTGACGGGCCAGATGGGGAGGACGAGCACATCAACGGAATGACGCTACCGACAGAGGATTCCGCTGCCGCTTCGACTGCTGTCGAGGTTAACAAGGAAGCAAACGGAAAACTCGCATTCACGTATCCTTGCCCAAAGGACCACGAAAGCTTCCTGAGTATCACAAAGAACGTGCCTGTCGAGGAAATCCCGACGGTCATCCAGCGCATTCGAGCACTGCATCATCCCCGGCTCAGGCCTGGCAACAAAGACAAGCTTGGCCGATTTGCTGAAGTTCTTGTTGAACATGTTTCTTACATGGGCAACAAGACCGAGCAGCCTCCATTTGCCATCCTGGAGAATATCATTCGTCACATCCATTCTTTGGCCAAGACCCATCCTTTGAATGTGACAATCGCATGCCGAGCGCAACTTCGTGAGATTAGCAAGGAACGCCCACTCAATCTGCTGCCCGGCGACCTTATCCTGCTTACCGGCCTCTCAACCTTCTTCCCCACCTCAGATCACTTCCATACGACAGCCACACCCGCTCATCTCTGCCTGGCGCGGTACCTGGGTCAGTGCACCACCACCTCGCTCGCAGACGTGGCAAGTGGTACATTTGCCGCAAGTCTTTGCCTCCAATATCAAAAGGCCTCCAAGAGATATATGCCCGAGTTTATTAACTACACTCTAAATGCTCTCTGCAATCTTGCTCCTACAGAGCCAACTGTCAAGTTCGGAGCCTTCCCCTACAGAAAGTCACAGGAATCTGTTCAACTCGCGCCCTCCAAGAAGGTCACACCTCGCAAGCTGCAATTCCACGATGTGACCACTTCTCCTTCTGACCCTCAGGCGCAGGAGGATCTTAAGATCTCCCTCCTCACCACTCTCGTGTCCCTCCTTGGTTCCGCTTCCGATATTTGGGCCGAGAAATCTGCTTTCACCGAGATCTTCACACCGGTCCGTGCCGTTCTGCAGTACCTCCGCCAATCCCTCAAAGGCAAGGTCTACGCGGCAGCCCGGGAGCCCATCCAGAGCACCCTAGACAAGATCGATTCCCACCTCGCACAGGCTCGTCTCGTTCGTCGCCCGCTGTTCCTGCACAACCACAAGCCCCTGGCCATCAAGACAGCCATTCCGAAGTTCGAGGAGAACTTCAACCCAGACAAGCACTACGATCCCGACCGCGAGCGTGCCGAATCCAACCGTCTCAAGAAGGAGTTCAAGCGCGAGCGCAAGGGCGCCATGCGCGAGCTCCGCAAGGATGCCAGCTTCGTTGCTCGCGAGCAGCTGCGCGAGAAGAAGGAGCGCGACTCCGAGTACGAGAAGAAGTACAAGCGTCTTGTTGCGGAGATTCAGAGCCAGGAGGGCCGTGCCGCCAACGAGTACGAGCGGGCGCGTGGCAGGCGGTAATCTTGCTTTTTGCAATTTACATTTCAACTTCCTGTTTCACGTCTGGTTTTTTTCATATATCACACTTGGTTGTGCATACTGTTGGGCTGGTATATATATCATTGTTCATCTGGCGTAAGGCTGGGAATAAAAGTCAAGTTCATCGAGATCCACGATATCTACAAAATTCGCTAGTCCATCTTTTTTTTTTTTTTTTGTAGTAAGGAATTGACTAATTCAAGGTTATTCACAGTTTCAATTCCTTCCAAGGGGTATCTATACTATATGCTACTGCTTCAGATCAAGACCAATGCTGGTCAAATATTTACATCGGTTTCTCTGTCCCTGTGGCACCGTTTCCATCCTAGTCTCGTTGGTTCGAATGAAGATCCGCTGATATCCATCACCACCTTGACCCCAAGTCTCCCATTTCGGGCTCGAAGGAAGACGTTTGGTGTTTGGATCCAGCGACGTAATGAAGCTTGACCAGTAACCCTGCATCACAGGCACGATACCTGCGTTGGTGGTGTAGTACGAAGCTGGAGCTTTGTGTCCAGTATTGGTCGGACCCCAGATCGCGTTCACTTCAATGGTGTGCGGTGTGCCCACTCCTGACTGCTCGTTGTCGGGGTCCTGAACTGCGTAGTGGTAGTTCCAGCTTGGGACACCTGCCGCTGCGTAAATGGAAGACATGTCAATTCCGGGACAGATGTAGCGAATTTCGCCGTATGCCGTGCTTGCTGGCCGCCAATAGGACCCAGCGCCAGGGAATTCTTCCGTCTGGTTTGGAGTAAGATATATACTGTTGATCCTGGCAAGATGGGCCTGTGTTATTGCGGGGAATTGGTTCTGGATGAACGTATCTGCCTCGTCGACGCTGGAGATGCTCTTGGTAACGAATTTCGTGCCTTCGTTGGTGTCATCGCCAAATATTACTGGCACCTTGATGAATTTGCCTTCATGGAAGAGGCGGTACGTGTAGTCTGGCACCAGGTCCTCGTCGATTGTGGGACCGTACAGGTATAACGGCTTCCCTTTTGCTCCTGGGTTGGGCCGGTTGACGTTCTTCCCCTGCAAAGCACTGACATCAAGGTTGCGCAGGCATGCCAGCGTGTTTTGACTACTGTCACATGCCGTCGCAGTTACTAGGGCATCGTATGCAAATTGACTTTCGGTAACGTTGAGCATCTGGGCAAAGCTTTGTGACTCTGCAGCAGCTCCAATAAACAGGCCTTCATCTCTTCCGCCATACGCCGAGAGGATGAGAGTCACCGAGGCAGCACCTGCACTATCGCCACCAATGACCACATGTTGGGGGTCTCCTCCAAACTGTAGACAGTGTCAAAACCCAGATATCAAACAACAAAGTCACACGAGAAGAACGAAGAATGACGACTTGACCTACCTTGCTGATATGCTTCTGAACCCACTTCAGTGCCTTGCGTTGGTCTTTCAGACCGTTGTTTAGACTGGCTCCTTGTTCAACCTCTTCTCCGGCAAGAAATCCGTAGGGTCCAACCCGGTAGTTGAAAGTGACCACCACCATATTGTTTCCAGATGCCTTGATCAACCCAGTGCCGTTATAGTTGGCATTTGAATTGGCTGCAAAGCCTCCTCCTTGGATCCAAAAGAAGACAGGCAGTTTCTTTGAACCTTTTACTACAGCTGTAGGGGCATATATATCAAGAAAGAGACAGTCCTCTGAAGTTCCTGGTGGGACTGCCCGGCCTTCACTTGCTGCCGTGGGGATGCATATGCTTCCATGCTAGTAGTGAATGATCAGTAGCTATCAATCTATGAAGAACTGAAGACAAGAGGAGCATACCTGGGTTGCCTGCTGTATTCCCTCAACCGACAAGGGATCCTGCGGGGCAGCAAATCGCAGATCCCCTACCGGAGGAGCAGCAAACCGCATACCAAGCCACTGTGTGACTCCGGAGTGTGTATAACCCTCATACCTAGCATAGCCTAAATCTACCACTGTAGAAGCTGATGCTAGGGATAGCAAAGTGCAGAGAGCAAAGAACTTAGCCATCGTGACTGACAGTCTGATTGTGAACCGGTCGATGCCATGGTTTATAAAGGGCCCCGCGGACATAAAAGAAAAGCCGACCCTTGTCCATCGAAGTCACGGTGACAACGCATAGCACTCAGCTGTCGGAAGGTAATACGAGGACAAAGCCCTTGCGCCACTGTTGCTTCATTGAGATATGCATACTTCGACGCTTGCGGGGATGTGTCACATGTGCAGCAATGGAGGTTTTCGGGGAAGAACAGCGTCCATAAAGGACATAATGCATAGGGTTTTCTAGCGGTCAGCAGACTAGTCGGTTCCAGAAGTAGGTGATAGGCACGCGAGGTCCATGATTTAGGTGTTCCTCAAAGTTATTTTGCTACCCAAGCGAGTATCTAGTCGGATACACTCTCCACCACATACTTTTAGGGTCCGAGGGACTGTGAGACATTGAAAGACATCTGAAACCATTTAATCTAAGGGTCTAAACAACGAAGAGATAAGTTCTTAAGGGGGGGGTGGTCCTGGATACTCTAGATACTCTAAATACTCTCTAGATAGCTTCTTTGTTTATGGTTACACCATATAGGTTTCTTTCAATGTTTTGTTTTGCACTTCTACATTTGTTCCCCAATAAGATCGTCCTGAAATGATTTGACATGTAATCTAGTCCCTATCAAATAGTAAATCACGTATATAATCAATGTAAAGTGAAAATGTACATCGAAGAGCCCCATGCGAAATTAATTTCGAGAGCCCCACTCCCCCGCAAAACCCCAAGCCCAAAGCGTTTTCCAAAGGTTCTTTCCGCCTGCGGATCTGCCCTCTCTCTGTCTCCGTCTCCCGTCTTCTCCCATTTTTACTTATTTGGTCTTTTAGACCATACCTCATCTCTTGGCATAATGGCTTCAGAAGATGAAGATGACTATATGAATATGGTCATTGAGGAACCCACTCAAAAGGAGACCTTCACCCAAAAAAAGCGCCGCGAACTACGAGAGGTACCGTATCCTCCAACATTCTAACCTCCACGCCCATATCTATCTCCGGCTAAATGCCAATCCAATGCTAACATTCTTTTCCATATGCAGGCCGAAGCCCGAGGCCGAGTCCCATCCAAAGCCGAACGCGCTGCTCGGGAAGCCGCCCGCCGAGAGGAAGCCTTGGCCACAAGCACCCTCAACCCCACCAACAAAGGATTCCAAATGATGGCAAAGCTTGGGTTCAAGCCGGGTGGGGTATTGGGCAAACCTGCTGCCAATGACTCTGACACTACCAACACTACCGATTTCCTAAAATCACGTGCGGAACCGCTGAACCTAACCTTGAAAGAAAACCGCGGCGGAATCGGGTTGGACACGGAGAAAAAGCGCAAGCTCCGTGAGGAAGCAGAAGAAGCAGCAAAGAGAATTAAACATGAAGAGGGAAGTTACCGAGATCGCGTTCGTGAAGAGCGCGAGCTGAAGCGCATCGAAGCGCAGGTGCACGCGGCGCAGAAAGTTGCAGAGAGGCTGGATGGGGAATCGGAGAGTGGGGCTACTCCCGACAAAGAGAAAGAACAAGGAACAGGGTCCTCAGCCAAGTTCAACAAAGAAGAAGGTGACTCCGCAGATCCTAGTCAAGCACGCGACGGAGCCGATACCCCCGCGACAAAGAAGAAGCCAATCAAGCTCACATCCCAAATCAATGTCCTTTACCGCGGTCTTATCCGTGAGCGGGAACGGAAGGATAGTGACCGCCAGGCACGCCATGCTCTCCAATCCTCACTCCCTTCATCCTTTTTCCCCAAACTACGGCTACCAGAATACGATGACCCGACTATGGACCGAGAGGATAAAAAGGCCCTTGACCGTGAACTGGACAGTGAACTGGATCAGAATACCTCCACCTTGGAGATAGAGTTGGAAGAAGACGATGAGGAGCTCGATGCCTTCAATGCGCTAGAACCAGCTGAGCGGCTACGCAAGCTGGTCCTCTTTCTGCGTGAGACATATCGGTATTGCTTCTGGTGCAAATATGCCTACGAAACCGATCTTGAGCTGGAAGGGTGTCCTGGCCTGACCGAGGAGGATCATGATTGATCTATCAAAGCCGTTTGTACCATATGGGAATCCTCTTGACACAGCAATGAGCTGACGGTTTTGGTATCGTACCTAGCACATAGCCCAACCTCTTCCGGAAAGGTTTGTATCTCTACGAAATGTTACATTTTTATCACGAATGCCAAAAAAAAAAAAAAAAAGAGTATTCATTATAAACATGCAGCTTCAGTCCTCCTTGTTAAACCATAATATACACGAGGTCCTTGGTATCATAAAAAAAAAAAGGTATACAGGTAAGAAGAGAAAAAGAAAAGAAAAGATAACTAACAGCCTTAACAGGACCTGTACTTCCTGCGCAGGAGATTATGCAATATATGCTGGGATTATGCAATATGTGCAGGGATCACGCGATATATGCTCTCGAGATCATTTATACCCACGCACCTGATATGACAAGGATATCCACAAATTAGACGAGTTGATCCACCAACTCCTCGACCGAACGATTCTTGCATTTCTGCAGGATCTGGTAACACGACTCGCAGATGCGCAAGCAGCAGAACACACAACGATGCCGGATCTCAATGTCAAATTTCTGACAGGTCATACACGGCATCGGACACCACGTATTCTGCGCCACGGGCATAGCGCGGTGCTGCTGGTAGCATGTGAGATGGATCTCATTCAATTTCGGCGCCACGGGTTCAACATCCGGAGGGACGAAGGGTGAGGGGGCCAGTTCCTCGCGCGGCAGTTCTGGGACTGCTAGTGGTGGTTCGGCGCTGTCGGGGGTTGGGATGAAGTCTTCCGGCAGGGGGGAATTGGCCTCATCGGCGGGAGCTGGAGCTGGCGCCTGGACTGGGGTCGGGACTTGAAGTGGGGGAGAGTATGTCACTGGGGTTGGCTGTTGTTGAGGCGCGTGGAAATCAGGCTGTGATTTCTTGGTTCGCATCCCTGTCATCCGAGGGGGCGGAGACTGCGTTGGGACAGGAACCCGTTCCACTGGGCGTCGTTCTGGGATTGCATTTCCGGGAATTGGAGGGAAGTATGGGTTGTTGGATGAGGCTGGAATGTCCACTTTCGGGGGAACTGGTAGTTCCTTGTCCGGCGGAGGGGCCGGCTTTGGTGGTGGAGGGGCAGGAAAGGCTGCCGGTTTAGGCGAGGTTGATTCATCGGACGGCAAATCCGATGGCAAGTCGGATTTCTTTTGGAAAGAGAATTGCGATTTCGTTGCTGAAGACTTCAGTGCTGCGAGCGAGGGCACACGAAGGCCGCGAGGGCGCTTCTCGGAATCGAAGATGGCCATATTCGGTCAATTATGTATATTATTTCACACCAGTTGGAATATACTTTGTATGAAATGGATCAAGCGTTTTTAAAGAAGGGAGACAAAGTAATTTAAGGGGAGAGAGAAAAAAAATAGTAAAATTAAGAGCCCAAAAAAAAAATTCATCCCAAGAGTGTAGGGAGTAAAGCATCCACTCGATCATTAACATCCAATTGTTAGCCGATCCAAATATGCCTTTATGGAATTAGACTCCTATTAAGACCTATTAAAACCTATTCAACCACATTCCACCTCGAATGACTCGACTCTATTGGTTATTCCATCTAATCTACCCTGTTTCAGATAGTGGAGATGGGATCGGTCTGAAAAGCGCCAAGGGAAAAAATAGATCTATCGACTAATATAACTCTGTACTCCGGTTATACGAGATGATACGAGTAGATTATACTAACTAGGTATTAGTTATACTAGTTATACTAGTAGATGATACGAGATAAGCTGTTTATATTGGTTATTACCCCTGAACGGAGACTACAACATATGTACTTCGTACAGAGTACTTGATATCATATCGAGATCCTATGATTCCTGGATCTATCAGATGTCGATCTCAAATTCTCAATGGCATCATTTTCTTTTCTCTTTTCTCTTTTTTAGGCACTGGGCTTATATTTCAGCAAATGATTTCAAATTCATTATTTAGCGATCGGGTTCAGCAACGGGTATATACGACCTGCGTTCTCGTGCAGCCTAAATCAGTTAGTACCGGGTCCACCAAGATCTACCAAATGGGCATGGGCCTACCTCGACATATCGCTCAATCCATGGCTTGCAGGCAGCCCAAGCCAGCAGTCCACCGGTAGCAAAAATAAAAATAAACACGACCGCCTCGTCTTTCCGTGAATCTCGCTCTAATATCGCAGACCACCCCGTCAGCACATCTATTATTCTCGCATCCGATTCGGTTCCTCGCGCCGAGTTCACGGGGCCGGCAAATCACTTACGGAAGCACGTCGTGTACACATCTTCCTCCTTGGCGCCTTTGCAGGTCGGTAGCTCGTAGTCGAGACAGAACTTGCGATTGCAATCATTACAGCTCAGGGATCGGTATTTCTGAGCTCGTTTGATGTATTCATCGGTATGCTCAATCTCAGAGCTGAGAGAGTCGCGCTCGTAAAAGCGGAGGACGTGGTCGATGCCGGAGGAGGTTTCAGACTTGGCGGGATTGAGGGGGATGATCGTACTATTGGAGAAACAGGTGCATTTGCAGAACGAAGTCGGTGCTGTAGGCATTGAGTATTAGTATCACATAACTATCAACGCAAAGATGGTAGCCATCTGATCTCCCACTGGGCGCATTGAGGCGTCGGAAAAGAGAGGCGAGCACTTACTGGATGCTGCTACCAATGAGGTGATAGACAAAAATGTAAAGAGTAGCAGCAGCAGCTGCATGCTGCGCTGTGAGGACCAGGTAGAAGACATCCTGGGCACGCAGTGGACAATGCGACAAGTCCTGGTTTGGCTTGAGTTTAATGACGATGGATGGTCACATGACTGCGTACGCAATCCAACAAAGACCAGCCCTGGAGCGGCGAAAGATGTCTATAAGTTTTTTTTAATATATATTTATGTTTATATTTGATCAAATTTGGAAAGGAAGTTTGGTTTAAATTACATAGTATTTGTTGTCGTTGAAGGAGCCTCGCTATGTTTAAGTACCACATCAGAGTCTAGATACACATCACTCAACCTCCCAGAAAACTCTCGTTTTTTTCGAATCTATGACTTTCCCTTGATTCCCTTCTTCCGGTTGTCTCTCTGTCTCTGCTCCTTGGCAGCATCACGTCGCCTCTTCTTCCAGGCGCGATTGTTGTCACCGCGATTCTCCCAGAACCACTTGGCGAACTCGGTTTCCTCCATGTTTGCACCGGCTTCCACGCGAGCTTTTGTGACAGGACTGTCAATCGAAACGTCCTCATCATCCGAGTCCTCACTCTCGTTCCACGTCATGTGTCGGGTGGCCGCAGTAGTGTCGGGAGTGGGAGCTGCACTGCGCTGACCTCTGTTTTGTAGGTCGTTCTTTGTGAAGGGTGTGAAAGGGGTCTGCGGCTCGGCCATTGGAGGCTCGTCCTCGGATTCAATGTCATTGCCAAAGAAGCTGAATCCAGCCTCGGCCTCAGGAGCTGGCTGGGTATCGGATGCTGTCGGGGCGGCCCGCTTGAAAAGAGCCTCAAGGGGGTGGACCTCCTTAGCAGATGAATCTTGTTCCACCTCTTGCGCAGCCTCCGTGGGAATCTCATCCGAGTCCGGCCGGCTCGGTGTATCAGCATCACCGCCGTTAGCCTCTGTCGACTGGGTGGTCTCTTCTTGGGATTGCGGCTTGACATCCTCTTCGTCAGAAGATGAAGATGAATCTTCGGGATTCTCATCGACCTTTCTCTCATCCACCTCGCTCTCCGAGTCACTGCCCTCGTCTGAAGATGAGCCACTCGATGAGGTATAATCTTCAGACTCGGATGGTTCCTCGGGAGTCTTTTCTTTGCGTGAAGTCTTTTTCGTCTCTTTGGCGGCCAATTTGGCAGCTCGGCGCTTCTCCTTGGCCCCTGGAATCTGACCAGGCCGATAATTATCCTTCGAGATCTTTTCGTTGGCAGGTTCTCTCAGATTCCCGGTGGAATCCACCCAGCCTTTTCCATCTTCAAATGTAGCCGTAGGCGCTGCGCTTTCCTCCGCGGTGCGCAGGAAGCTTGGCTGGGTTACAGTCTTCTCGAATTCATGGATGACATTATCCTTGGACTTTTTCTTCTTTTTTGCTTTCTTATCGTCGGAAGTTGCGTCGGATGCTCGGTTGGGTGGGATGGTTGCTCGGAACAGGCATTCGGATTTGTCGGTGTACTTGGACTTGGATTGCAATTTTTCTTCCTTGCTCTTCTTCTCTTTCTTCTCGGACTTTCGTCTTTCCTGCTTGGCATCACTGGACTCGGTCCAGCCTCGTTTCACTTTGCGGTCTGCGGGAAGCTCAAAGCCTTCCACTACACCGTCCTCGGGCGTTTCCTTCTTGGACTTCTTGGACTTCTTCTTGGAGCTAGAGGGGGCTTCAGGCACCACATCTTCTTCCTCCCGATGTCTCTTTTGAGGGCGGGCGGCCTCGACTTTGAACTTCTTGCCCTTGAGGATGGAGCCGTTCAACTTCTTCTTGATCTTCTCGGCTTCCATGTTTGGCAGGGTCACGTATCCGTAGTTATTTTCGGGGAAGGTAGAAATCTCGTGGAAAGATATTTCTGTGGCCAAGTTGCGAATAGATGCTGGCAGCACAGACGGAAGGATATCCTGGGTGAAAGGCGTGATATGCAGTCTGGTTGTTTCAGTCATTGCCAGAGGATGCTTGGTAGGTGAGGAAGAGTAGGGGTATCACTGATGCATGACCTGTGGAGGATGTCAAGGTTACAAGATCAATTGGGGAAAAGCTTCAACACCGCTCTTCAATCTTTTTTTTTTTGGGCAAAAATAATGTACTGACTGATTTTATGCCACCGCCTCTTAAGGGTGAGTGGTTATTGGCTGAGATGGTTCCGAGGTTGGAGATCACATGTTGGCCTTGTATTTTGGCCTGAATTGGCCTGAATCGGCTATTTCTGCCTGATATTCCCTAAGGACATCCATGCATGTACCCAATGACTTCACCTTCTAATTCACATAATTAATTAGGTAATCTTTTTTAGATCTGCAAAGTGCAGCATCTTCGAGCCTATGATGTATACATCGCATTAAAAGTGGAAGTGGAGTGTGGAGTGTACTTTGTAATCTGCCCATGACTTGACAATGACGATGGATCAACTGATGATCCTGGGTTGAGTAGTAAAAAAGCTTGCTATTTACCTAGGTAACCTGTTTATATGTTGATATACATTGATATAGTAAATAACTACATGTGTATCTCATATTCGTGGTTTATATAACTACCTAGGTATAGTTATATATATAGTACATGTAATTCAATATAGTCTAGACCTTTAAAATGAGATAAACAAGTATACTTTGTCCACTTATAAAATCAAATCAAAAATAAATCAAAAATAACATCCGCCACATCCGATATTT
Organism: Penicillium sp. BW_162_3FA; assembly: GCA_008931945.1. NCBI lineage: Eukaryota > Fungi > Ascomycota > Eurotiomycetes > Eurotiales > Aspergillaceae > Penicillium > Penicillium sp. BW_162_3FA. The sequence goes on from MUGJ01000005.1 coordinate 88,230, forward strand.
TCTATCTTGCTTTTTTTTGGTTTTTGAATCTTTTGAGTCTTTTTGAATCTGTAAACATTTTTGAATTGTGCTTGGGGGTTCCTCACCGATCTTACTTCCCCAGTTACTCCGGACAGATCACAAACCCCCCCCCCCCCCCCCCGCTCTGAGAGTTACTCCTCTTACCTCCACTCTACGATTAGCCTTCCAACTTTCTGGCCTTACCATCCATCCTCTCCTTTACCCTTCCCCCTCCCCCCCATTTCTGTCCACCAATACAACCCTACCCCCCCTTGGGGGCCTTTTCCGCCATATCCGATTCGGATCACCGTGACTGTGAATTAATCTTTTCCCCTCACATCCTCACATCATCTGGGCTCCAACATGGGAAACTCCCAGACCAAGGAGTCGCGCTCCACAGCCCCGTCTAGTCGTCGGAGTCAATTATCCCCGGGCGCTTCCGATGCTTCAAGTCGACCATATCATGGATCTCGATCAGCAAGAGGCAGTAGGCCTGACCTTTCGATTCTTGGAATCAGCAATCATGATCGAGAGGTGGCCACATTAGAACATCGGCGGGAGACAAAGCAAGAGCGCGAGGCCCGCCGCTTGGAGAAGGAACGGGTGGCGCGTCTCAAAGAGAGAGAGCGTAGTATGAAGGAGGAGCATGTTGATGGAGGTTATCTCGTGACACAGGGCGTGTATGTGGGGACAGAAGACTACAATAAGGTAGTCGTGCGCCAACTGATGGTAGGTTTGCCTGAAATACCCCCTCGATGCGAATGAGCCAAGGCTGACGGCAGGGTTAGATTGAACGCCGACTGGCTCCCTTCTGGAGAGGTCTTAATGACTTCTCGGAATCGTGGGCTGAGCATCAGATTATGGCGGCTGCGCGAGGGATGCCCATTCCCCAGCCCGACGAGATCCCGCCCGAGTTAGAGTACAAATTGTCCAGGATCCCGGACAAAGCCTCCGTCGATCCAACAAATATTCAGCATCTCACAGTGCCGATCACGTCCAGGTCGCAATCTTATAATTCAGATGCTTCGCAGTCCTCCAACCCCCCTCAATCATTACCCTCCGCATCTCCGATCGCATCTGGGACATCCACCTCCCCTCTTTTCCGAACAAGGGCGAAGACTTTGGCTGCTTTGACTACCTCCAAGCATAACTCACAGACAGATCTAACGCCCCGGGAACTGCAGCTTCCCAAGGACCCATTTGTCAACGGACAGCCGATCGAAGTCAATTTGTACAAAGACGCAAGCGAATGCCCTATCTGTTTCCTCTACTATCCGCCGTACTTAAACCGTACCCGATGCTGCGATCAACCTATTTGCTCCGAGTGCTTCGTGCAGATCAAGCGCCCGGACCCGCACACCCCAGAGCATGGAGAGCCTAGCGCGAATGCGCCTTCGGCCGAGGGAGAGCAGGCGGAGTCGACCGAGTCACAGTTGGTCTCTGAGCCCTCGGCATGCCCCTTCTGTGTCCAGCCCGAATTCGGAGTCACCTATGCACCGCCCTCGTTCCGCCGGGGCCTGACTTATGCTGCAGACCCCAGTGCCCGGCTCTCCCCTAACTTCACTTCTCCCGTATCCTCTACCTCCTCCTTATCATCTGCCACTGCCGCCGTGCCAGGTCGTCGCCGTGCGACCTCACTATCGGCCACTGACCCCACAGTGGTTACAACCGATAGGATTCGACCGGACTGGGCAACCAAATTATCGAATGCACGAGCCCACGCGGCACGTCGATCTGCGGCAGCGACTGCCCTTCACACCGCGGCGTATCTGATCAACCCCAGTACATCTGGGAATGACTCGCGTGGGTTTGGCATCGGACGGCGCGGAATGCGAAGAGCCACCGGTGGAGAAGGGTATAGCGGCCGGACCGCTTCACCCGCCCTCAATGCGTTGGCTTTCTTGACGGAGCGTACGGGTGCTGATCGGACGCCACGAGCAACCGGACAAGATACCGATTCTGCTTCTGCCGAAGAAGGTGCGGGTAACCCGGCTGCTGGTCGATCAAGCTCAAGGCGCAATCGAATTGACGATCTTGAGGAAATGATGATGATGGAAGCTATCCGACTGAGCTTGGCCAGCGAAGACGAGCGCCTCAAACGGGAGGAGAAAGAGGCAAGAAAGGAGGCCAAAAAGAGGGAGAAGGAGAAGGAGAAAGAGGCCAAGAAGGCGGATAAGGTGGCTCGCAAGACTGGCTTGTACAGCAATAATGCTAGCGCCTCCGCTTTGGATGTCCTTGGCGAATCCAGTTTAGGTAAGGGGAGTAGCTCATCCTCTGTCATAGGCGAGGATGTCGTTGGTGAAGAAATCGCAGCTGGTAGCAAAGGCAAGGGTGTTGACCGTACACTGCCATCGACTGCAGAAGAAACGAACCGCCCCACACTGCTTGATCCAGCAAGCCAGTCGGCGGATCAGTCCGAGCCGTCACGACAGTCTCACCTGCGACAGGTCTCCAGTGCCTCTTCATCGTTCTCTTCTGTCATGGAAACCACCCCAGAGGATGGCGCAAGCGGTCCCGCTGCTGGAGAGGGCAACACCAACTCTCTTGAGCCAATGTTCAATTTTCGCAGTCTAGCTGCCGTGATTGGAGATGAGGAGAAAGTGGATGACTCTGCGGAACACGTTGAGGATACCTCTAACAAGCCACAGACAGAGGGTTCTTCCTCAAGTGCTACTCCGTCGGTCCACCAGCCTTTCACCGAGGCGAACCCCGAATCGGCGCCTATCATTGAGTCCCGTGAGGAGTCTCGTGATCATCCTGGTACCCTTCCCAAGGAACTTGAGACTCGCTCTGTCGAGATCACCAGTTCCCCCACGCATCCGGAAGCTACTTTGTGAAACCTTCGATTTTGTTTCTTTTTCTGTTTCTTTTTTTTTTCCCCCAGTTTGGCTTTGTTTGGTATCTAGATACAATCAATCCGGACCGCATGGCATGTGTGGATTAGCCGGCGCAGGGGATCGATCACTGGTGAAGGCATATCTCTGCTTATCTTTTTCTATGCTCATTGTTTTTTTTTTTTTTTTCTTCCCCCTTTTCTGCTACATCGGGCTTTCCATATCATCATTTCTTACTTTCTGGTCAAGGATAGAAATTCTTTGTGTTTAGCATTCAGATCAGTGAATAGTGAGATTTCTGATTTCTTCAAACTATCTATGCAAGGAATATGTTGATGGGTAGGTACATACAACTAACTATGACAACTCTGTATATATGTATGATCTTGAATAGTCGGCCACTAATGTAGCTTCCTTGACGATGTATTTTAGTAATCTGATCCAGTTGGTTTAACATGATGTAAGTGATATATTCAATTATCCTTCTGTAATATATTTTGAATATATTTTTGTTTTGCCCGTTTATAAACAAAGAAGTACCTATGTACCTAGGTAGGTATGTACTCCGTACATATGTTGTATGTATGCGGCTGATCTGCGGGTCCAACTCAAATTATTCTATGACTTGTGATTGGCCGAGAAGGGTTTAAGAAAGCAGAGTGGGGAAACCTTGGAAGACTCCCGTCCATAAGGTTGTTGTTTATTTATCTCACATCGTATATAAATTATAATATCATGTCATGCTATATTATGTTATGCTATATCGTATTATGCTATATTGTATTATTAACCTGATAGCTAGCTATTATTGAACAATATCCAATATCCTCGATCATTGCCGAGATACCCGAACAAAAATATGGTTCGCCACCCAAAGAATTTTCATCACAACCTGGGAAGAGGTATTAAATTACACGTACAAAACAAGATTCCTAAAAGTTAAGATAGATCCATATTTTATTTATATGACTATGTATGGGCTATTTATAAAATATTAAGAATCTTTAATTGCTTTAGGTAGGGATCAGGGTCAGATGTTGTCCGTTCTCGGCGGTGGAAAATAAAGTCTCTTACCAAGGTTCTCCCTCTCCGACCTTTCAACCTCACCCCTTCTTCCACTTGACTTTGGTTAATACACCCCCAAGGAAATACCGAAGTCGACAGTCTTGAGATAATAAAAAAAAGAAAGCGAGAAAGAAAGCAGACCTCCCGCTCCGCTCATAAGGTACGAGCAGTGCGGTGGATAACAAGATCAACTTGACACTGCCGGAGTGGATTGCCGTAAGATCTTAACTGCTTCCGAAGAACTATGGCATTGACACCACAGGCAAGATCTCGTCCGTCGCCCGACAGCTTTCCAACAGCACAGCTTTTCCTCCTAGGTATGGTATGTCCCGGGCTCGTACTTGGCAATGACTAAAACAACAATAGCAATATGCCGGGTTGCAGAGCCCATCGCCTTAACTTCTATCTTCCCCTATTCGTGGGTGATGGTCAAAGACTTCCATATGGGTAATGGCAGCAATGCTTCCTTCTATGCCGGTATTCTGATTTCGGCATTCTCGCTCGCAGAGGCTCTGACCGGTATGTTCTGGGGTGCTCTTTCAGACCGCGTGGGCCGGAAGCCCATCCTTATATCTGGCTGCGTGGGGACTATGGCCTCTTTGATCCTGGTAGGGATGGCCCCGAACTTCTGGGTCGCGCTCGCCGGTCGAGCTCTTGGTGGAGCCTTGAATGGGAATATTGGAGTAATTCAAACAATGGTTGGTGAGCTTGTCAGACGACCTGAGCATGAACGTGAGTCTATTGCCATTCTGTCATATGTAGCGGAGTTGGGGGGCTAATCTTACATATAGCTCGAGCGTATTCCATCATGCCTTTTGTTTGGTCAATTGGAACGATTATCGGCCCAGGTATGTATAGTCTCCGTCTTTCCATTATAGGGTTCTACTTAAAATGCTAATTCCATTCAGCCATTGGAGGCTTGCTAGCAAAGCCCGCCGAGGGGTTTCCCTCCCTGTTCCCAGCCGATGGCCTCTTTGGCAAATTTCCCTACCTTTTGCCCAACCTCGTTTGCTGTGTCTTACTGGTCCTTAGCATTATCGGCAGCTGGCTGTTCCTGCAAGAGACTCATCCAGACATGCAACCTAGCGAGACCTATGGACATTTCGACCAAGCAGCCGAGCAGCCGCTTCTGGTTACATCTGGCGCAACTGCCAATGCTGGCGTGGACCTGCGAGCGGAGTCTTACGGGACCTTTAACCAGGTTCACCTGCATAATGATGAGAGTTGGAGTGTGCAAGCCGATGGCTCCTCGCCTACGTGGAAGAAGTTACCAAAGCCCAAAGCTTTCACCTGGCGAGTCATTATGCTTGTTGTTGCGTTGGCTATCTTTACTTATCACTCGATGACATATGACCATCTCTTGCCCATATTCTTGCAGGATAAGGACCCGCGAGGATCGTCACATCCGCACCACTCGCCCTTTGACATTCCGGGCGGAGTCGGTCTTTCCACTCGAAATGTGGGTGTTATCATGTCCACCGATGGCATCATCGCCCTCATCATCCAAAGCATAATTTTCCCCATGCTGGCACATTACCTGGGAATCTGGCGGCTCTTTGTCATCGTTACGGTGCTCCATCCAATCGCATACTTCATGGTTCCCTTCCTGGTTTTCTTGCCACGCCAGCTCATCTATGTCGGTATTTATGCTTGTTTGGTCGTTCGCAATATCCTGTCCATTATCGACTATCCTATCCTCTTAATTCTCATCAAGCAAGCTAGCCCCTCAGACTCCGTCATGGGCAAAATCAATGGCTTCGCTGCTTCCGCTGGGGCTGCATCTCGAACTCTTGCTCCTCCCATTGCCGGCTTGCTTTACAGCTCTGGGGCTGAGATTGGCTGCACTGCTCTCGCCTGGTGGGGGAGTAGTCTCGTTGCGCTTATCGGCGCTTTACAGCTGTGGTTCCTCCAGCGCGATAAACGATCATCAGTAACCGTGGAGCCAGCGGCTGTTTGTCGTTATGTTGCTCTTCCAGAGCAGCCACACGGCGACATCGTTCATATCATTGTCAATGGAGATGATGTGTGCCCAGAAGGGGCTATAGTGTCAGATTAGGAAACAAAGGGCAAATGGGGGCTTTTTTTTAGTTATTTATCTAGAGTTCTAAACTCATATAATCATAAATATTATGATATGATCAACGAAGGCATTGGGAATTGTTCTCTCTTATAGGATGTCCCACCTCATCCAAGAAAGAATCATGTTTTCTACCGATTCCACATGGTATAGTCTGCGAATCGGTATTCTTCTAGCTATAGCACCGATGAGCAAAAAAGACATCAGAGTAATATTTTGCATACAACCTCCCTAATACTATGAGCCAAATGTATCAGATAACCGAACTACGTCGTCAACATCGTCAACGACAGAGGTTATTGTGTTGTATTGTTGTTGTATAGTCCGAGGATCCGATTAGATAGTTTGGATGCACCTTTCCCAATTAGGCCTAGTTTTGTTTACCCAGCAACGTCCACACGGCAACTCTTTTTGTATACACAAACTCTGCCTTGTTCTGCTTTCTTTTTGTCCAACGGGCTCTGAAAACAGTTCAGAGACGAATTCTTACGACTAACTTTGTTTTCCCCAGGGGTGCTCTTGCTTTCATAATGTCAAATCCACTCTCACCCCTCTCATCTTCCTACCAGAACGCGCGCGCACAATCTCAAATGGCGAATTCTTCGCCCTTTCTTCACAAGACCCTCGACCAGCCCTCAGAACATGTTGCCCCTTCAAGTCCATTGAAGAAAGGATGGACAAGCCATGCTGCGCCGAGTCCGAATGCCTATGATGAAAACGAATCCCACTACCCTAACGAACCCGAGAACGAATATGAACACGAGAATGACGATTTCAATGATGCCGACTCATATCAACACGGTGCCAGTTCACCGTTCCAGTTTGATGGACGCGAAGATACCGTGGATTTCCAGAAGCTGCACGAAATGCGACAGACCTCGTCCCAGTCACACCCACAACTTGAACCGCTAGAGGAGGAGAGCCCTGTGAGCTCTCCATTCCGTCCACATGCAACAACAGAGGATACAGTTGATTTCCGAGGGTTGCATGAAGTGCAGCCCATGTCACCTGGCTTGGACAAGCGGCTGGCTCTAGGGGAGCCAATGAGCTCTCCCTTCCGTCCTAATGCCAGTGAAGACACGGTGGATTTCCAAAATATGCCCGAAGAGCAACAGTCGTCTCCTCTGCCATACCCACAACTTGAGCCACTGGAGGAGGAGAGCCCCGGAAGTTCCCCGTTCCGACCTCATGTCCAAGAAGAGACAGTGGGTTTTCAAAAGCTGCGCGAGGTCCAGCCCATGTCTCCTGGATTCGGACGGCGGCTAGCTCTAGAGGATCCAGCGAGCTCCCCGTTCCGCCCTGATGCGCGGGAAGAGACGGTCGACTTCGATCGTTTGCGCGAAATGCAGAATGACTCGCCAATTCCTGAATCACGGCCATTGCCCGATCCCGCTAGTTCACCTTTCCGCCATGAGGCAAGAAACGTAACAGCCGATCCATCGGAACTAGATGATATGCAACAAGATTCGCCAATGGTGTCTAAGTATCCTTCGCCTATTGTGGCACCGAACTCGCCCATCGGCCCCGAAATACTAGAGACGGCGGCTGATTCACCGAAGCTGCGCGAGTTGAAACAAGAGTCACCGGTGGCATCTAAGCGTTCATCCTTTGCTGCGGAATCGAGCTTGCCCGTCTCCGCCGAAGCAGCAGAGACAGTTGATTCTCCCAAGGTACATGCACATGCAAAGTCACCGGTAGCATCCAACTCCTCTTCCCCTATTCCAGTACCTACTTCGTCCTTCCGGCCGAGTCCCAAGGAAAGCACCCTCGATCTTCGTGAGTCACGCCGGATTTCTCGTGCCTCACTTGGGGTGAGTGACCAGCGCTCGGTTGCAGCAACTCCCCGCAAAAGATCTTATGACCAAACACCCCAGGATCTGGAGAACGATTTACAGATGAACGAGCGTCATAAGAAGGGCATGGTGAGTCGACCAGATGCACCAGCGATTCATATCGATGCCGAAGAGGAGCCGAGTGTAGTCCAGGACCAGAGCGTCCTCTCCGCTACAAGTGCCGTCCACGACCGATCAGCAATTGGCAACAGCGTGATAGAGGACAGGCACAATGAAGGAATGAGCACAGTACTTCACGAAGATGGCGACAAAGAGAATATCTCACACGAGAATTCGATGGTCGACGACTCAATGGATGACACTTGCTTGAGCACATTCTCCGCCATGCCTGATATGACTACATTTGCAAAGCTTCGCGCCCAGTCGCCGATGAAGTCAATGCGAGACAGTGTCGCCCCCAGCCCTGCTCCCACTAGGGACGGGCATCGACACAGTGTCGATCCAACCACCCCGGGCACAGGGCGCAGGGCATACAGAGCGAGTGCCTATCTAGATGGAAATTCGCCAATGGGATCGCCTACGCCGAGACCCAGAGGCCCTCGAGACATGGCTCATCCAGTTGACTCTACCAATCTTCTTGATTTCCCTGATCAAATGAATTTCTTCCCTCGTCAGTCTATGCAAAGTACTCGTTTCTCCCCCTCGCGGCGTTCGCCTATGCGATCTGCCCGGCAATCCATTCGATCTCCCGGGAAGATGTCGTCCCTGCTCGACTTTGATATTCCGGCTGCACCTACCCCTCGATCTATTCCCACGGTCACTCCCCGTGAATTGGAGTCACTGAAGTCCGGCTTCTTGTCTGACATATCTTCACTCAAAGCCACTCTTAGTGGCAAGGAGGCCGAGGTTGCCAGCCTAAAGCAAGCAGTGGCAGACGCGGAGAGACGAGTCGGTGAAGCCCTGGAAGAAGTGCGCAACGAAGCCGCCGGCAAAGAGGTGCTGGAGATGGAACAGGCCGAGTGGGAACGTCGAGTCAATGAGATGGAAACTGTTCTGCGGTCTGCCCGCTCCGAACTAGTGGAGGGAGAGCGTGAGCGTGACCGTCTGTCCCGAAAGGCGGAAGAGGCCGAGAAAACCAAGGAGACTTTAGAAGGCAAAGTTGTCGAGCTCGAAAGCCAGCTTTCCGCTGCACGTGCTGCGGCTGTGTCTAGCACTAGTAAAACTAGCTCATCTCACCAGTCTTCCAACTCGGCTGAAGATACTGCTCGCGAAGTTCAGGATGCCGTGGAAAAGGTCGCTCGTGAGCTTCATGTGCTCTACAAGGGCAAGCATGAGACCAAGGTTGCGGCCTTGAAAAAGAGCTACGAGTCTCGCTGGGAGAAGCGTTTGCGTGAGGCGGAGAAGAAGCTCACTGCTGCACGCGAGGAGAATGAACATCTCCGCATCGAACGTGATACTGCGCAATCCGATTCAATGGGCGCGGCTAACAACAGTTACTTCGCTCGCGAGAATGATGAGCACGAGGCCGAAAAGCGTGTCATGGAGGCCCAGATCAAGGGTCTGCAACGAGAAATGGCTGCTCTGAGGGACGATACCGAGCGAATCCGTGCAAATCTGGAATCTGAACGCGCCGAGAAGGGTGAGCTTGTTGCTGCTGTGGACGAGTGGCTAGCCATGCAGCAGGCGCCCGCCCCATCTCAGCCTCGAGAGCGCGAGCCCTCTGTGGCATCTTCTGTGCACAATGACCACATTGACGAACCAGCTCAGCCATCTCGCGAAGTCACCCCCGATGACTTCCGTCGCAGTGTCAGTCGTTCTGTGTCTGGAAGCATCCGTCCCCCTGCCACTACAGAAAAGAGGATCCCTAGATTCGGTGCTCCCGGCGGTCATTCTCGTGGTAACAGCGGTGGCAGATCTGGCATTGCAATGCCTACTCCCGGCCGAGGCGGGATCATGAGTTCAATTGAGAGGATGGGCCGTGGTGGTGTTTAGGGGATTTATGGATTTATGGATTTTACTTGGATACTTGTTTTGTTTCTTTTTTGTTTTTTTCCCCCCTTCATGGGTCATTTCTATCTTGATTCCCCGACAGCAGATGTGATTTGCGGTTTACCTAAATTTGGTTTATGATGTTTATGTCTACTTCTATTTCTCGGCGTCCGTTCAGATTGGTCCACGCAGGGGGGTGTTTATTGGAATTGGATGCCTCGACAGTGATATGGAATGATGTAACGAATCCAAAGGTCTATTTTATGATTTTCAAGATCATCCCAGGCAGCGAGTAAGCGACTGGAGTCTTGCTGTGCCGTTGGGGATCATCAGAGGGAACTTGGATGCCAACATGGAAGTGAGTAGTCTCTTGGTTATTTTTCCCAGGCCCAATCCCCTATTTTCAAGTATATGAGCACATAAGAATCAGCATCGAAATATAGCCAGCTCATGGATGAACAACCGAGACACTAAGAGATGAGAGATAATGGGGCCAGCGGCTATCTATAGGCTATGAGGCCTAACAAAGGAGCACCTGCAGGAAGCAACACATCCAACAACATTCTATATTAAGATAACCAGCATATACCTCCTCCTCCTCCTCCTCCTCCTCCTCCTCTTCCTCTTCAGGTTGATATCACCAGATTAGAAGGCCACTCAAGTTGTTTCAAGAGATATCCTCTTATTTACCCCCGGAAATGTGTCGACTGCGTATTAGTACGTTGCATAGTACAGTCAGAGGGACCTTTCTATATATAACGCAGAGTGGGCTCCGTAAATTGGGCTCTTCTTCACAAAACAGGAACGTAAGGGACGTGAATTGCAAAAACAGTATGATGATGATGATGTCGTGCTACATGAGAATTTCTAGCAATTTCGCCCTTGGGGTCTATCACCAATCATGACTGGGAACATTCTCAATGCTAGTAGCCGAGTTCAAATCATTGAACAGCTGTTACCAGAAAAGGATGGCAGCACGGACATGGTGGCCTGCTTTCTGTGAGTCTACTATCGGCTTTTGACATTAGGCTGGAAGGCGACGGCATGAACATGACCAAGAGAGAGAGTATTTAAGTAGATTACTAGGAACAGAAATCAAACGACTTCGACTATTCTTCTAAATGACTAGCTTAAATAAATGATAGTTGAGCTCTGCAGGGCATCTGCTCAAAGGTCAAAACCCAAGGGCTCTCAGAGCCCGAACAGCACATAGCAGTCAAGCGACAAATATGGAATACGAGGACGTTTCCGGAGGAGTATTCGAGGATTCAAACATGTATAAAACTCGTTTGTCCATATGCAAAGGAAAAGCGTGAAGTGAACAAATGGTCGTTTCTCTTACTATCTTTTTAGTCACTCGAATTGGCAGCTCAATTTCAGCTTACTTGTTTGGCTTTCAAAGCTTGAGAATCACTTTACTCAAGATGCAAACCATGCATATTACTCTTCGAAGCGTTGACGTCTGTATTAGACTTGGCTTTTGATGGTTACATACAGATGATTAGAGATGAATCATAAATCTCACGGCTGGCTGCTCGCAGTGGCGTCTGATAACACCCCAGAGTTCAGTTCACACGCGAATGGGAACCAGCGAAAAGACAAGACGAACCATGTATCCCTTTAAACCACCGGAGTTGAGGTTGAGCTACTTTGAAAGTCGACCCTTTGTAGGTAGGATTGCCGAATTAGCATGATCTGACCGAATATTGGTGCTTCTGATCGGGGATTATAAGCTCAAACAAGCCAAAACAGACCCCCGGGTAGGTGCGAGAAACAATCTGCCCCTTACAATGCGAGTCAGCATCCATCACAAATCCAGCAATTTCTTTGACGGCAGTGGGTTATCCACTGGATCATCGGTTGCGATGGTAAAGATTTGCCCGGAGCGTATGACAAATTTCCTGCAGTGGAGATAATTACCCTCCCCTAGGCTTTGCTAATGCCTACATGTTTGTCAGGAAACGGGTGCTCCGGTTTCAGAGGTCAGGTCCTTGCCAGAGGCCTTCCTTTCAAACTTTCCAAGAGGAGGCAACCAATGGAAAGCAACGTTCATGGAGGTATCCTCCTCATTAGTCACGACAAGACGAAGAGCCCGTGAAGTTTCCTCCCAGTAGACTTGGCCTCTCGCCCGTCCCTTCCTGCTGAAGTTCGGATTGGCCGTAGGCTTTTTCACTCGTTCGGTGTCAATGACCCTAACTTAGCAATGTAGCCAGTGGCCTTTTTCCACTTATTCGTCTGGACCTCATCCCAGGATATTGATAATCACTTTCTGTCAAGCGCCTATTCCTTCTTTTCACTTTGAAAGGAATAATATAGGTCATTTGTAACCCAGTCGACAGTTGCCCTGAAAGACAATTCAAGATTAGCATCATATCCTACCAATGTTCTAGGCTAACATACGGTTTGCGCTAGTTGCTTGCGCTTCGATTCTGTCCTCAGATCTAAAGGCTATTGGCGTGTCATTGAAGTGCTAAATAATTGGTCGGTCTCTTGCCTGCTCCTGCTTTGAGTAGAACTGTCAGTTTGTGGTGTCGTGGGCGCATTGCTAGTCTACTTACATACTCCAGCAACATCGGGGTTGGCCAAGTTGGCGAAGATTTAATGAATCCATGAGGTATTCTGTGGATCCATCTGGCCCTGTTCTCACAAACAAGTTGAGCTTGAGATGTCGCTGAACCAGAGGGGAATGGAAGCGTGACGTAAAGGGTTTAGCCGTCGGGGGTCATTCTCGATCCTCTCATGGATGA
>MUGJ01000005.1:100748-148899 GCA_008931945.1 Penicillium sp. BW_162_3FA
GGATGAAAAACCAAGCTGGGTGTATACGAGGAGTGATGAATGTGGGTAGAGGGGAGGAAGAGAAAGATGGGAGGAAGAGAAAGATGGGAGGGAGGAGGAAGGCCAGGGCAGTGACCGTAGTCATATGACATCTGTTCATCTCCTCACCATTCCAACCTTCCCACCCATTTATGTGGTATTTCAAAATAAATTGAATTGGTCTATCTTTTATTCGAGTTCCAAGCTGCTAGAATATGATACCGTGTTGAGCCCGACGCTGCGAAGTGTAACACACTGTCGGCGTGGATGTAAATATCTCGAGAGCAAGTTCATACTCCGAACAATGAATATATTATAAGTACATACATTGCTCGTATAGCTCAATATGCATAACAATTGAGACATATTGTTATGATTTGATAATGATAAAGATATGTTGTAGCTAAGGTGGTCTAGGAAAACGCTACACCTATGATGTCTACATCTTCTATGCTACCACATATATATTCACACACGACTACATAATATACAACCGGAGAGTATATCAAATAAACCAGATAAACCAACCACCACACATTGTAGACCCCATATAAATACGAATGTATAATATATTTTCCTGTTCAATAGCAATCATTTTCGATCAAGCTGGTTTCGGTAGTAGAATCCCACTCAATGAATGCCATGGTAACCGCACACCAGGTACACCCCCATCACAAAAGAGCAAAGTCCCTCAACGCTGGACTCATCTGAGAACTACCACTAGAGACCGTATCAAACTAAGAACAGAACATTGCTGTTGTTGTCCCAAAAGACCTCTCTACTCACCAGACACAACACTATCCCCCTTTGACAAATTCGATAGACTTCAAAATGATGCCCATAGAGTTCTGCGCTATCTGTTCCCCAACTTAACTTAGCATTTCTGCCCAGAAAACCTACACAAAGAGCTTACGACTACCAAGCTCTCTCTCATTTGATCCCATATTGGCCGTGCCCCAAGGCCGCACAGAGCATGTTAAAAAAACAACCAAGTCAGAAATGACATACAACAACCCTGCCTTTTTGATCCGCGTCACAGGAGCTCATCCCAAGTACAAAGTACACGCCTGGACCCTAGCAGAGCCAACCTAACACGACACCGCAAAAGCACGATACGGTCAGAATAGTATATTCAGGCACCGGAATTGCGGCCCTAGAGCCAATATGTAGGAAAAAATGAAACCGGCATCTAATAACAGCATGTAGGTCTCCCAAGTAGGCCAGACAAGCAGCGGGCAGGCGTAAGGGCCCCAATAATATGATATCACCGAATTCCTATCAGGGATCATCCGCAATCACACCAATCACACCAATCAGGGCGCGCCGTCGCCGACCGCGCAGGCTAGACATGGTTCGTGCTCTGCAGGGTTCCTGCAAAAGCACCTATGTCTGACATTCTCCAGAGAGTTCGATGTGCAGGGTCGATCTGGTTCTTATTGGGGGCTCGAATCTGGCCTTTTCTTTTTCGGGCGCATGCTCATCCTACCCTAGGTACTCCGTACATCTGTTGCTACTTCGGTACTAGTAGGGAGCTGGGTTACATAAGATTGTGGCAGCGGGCATGCATGTATGGGCCACTGGAGTGAATAATAGAGCAGGTCAGTGTGCTTGCACTGGTATGTGATATAGGCGGGATTATTGCAACGCTGCATCTCTGCGACACTGTAAGGTTTTTCTTATTGTTTTCTGATTCACAATTCAAGTTAGAGGAACCGAACATATTGGGGGTTTTAGATTCAGACGCGAAGTCGCGCATCGTGGTATTAAGTATTATTTAAGTATCGTGGAGGTATGTGTGATCCTTCATCGCGACTCACATCGCGCTCCTGGAAGGAGACAGGTATACAGGTACGATGTCCACAGGTGTACACGAGGATGCACCCTGGGGAATCCCTGAAGGGAAACTAGGCTAAATAGGGGAGAACACTATCGACCAACAATAAGTCAGAATAGCTAAAAGCAGGGTAGATCTAGAGCCCTCCTAGGGCATTGGCACATATACAAAGTGGACTTTTTGCCACAAATAAAGATGGTTCCTGGAAACCGGGAATAAATCCATGCAAGGTAATGCAATGCAAGTCAACGTGGAGTATTCATTGGAGGGGAAATCGAATTAAAAAAGCAAATGAATTTCTTTTTATTTTCTTTTTTTTCGAATGCCATTGTGAGCGCACAAGAGACCGTTATGTGAAGAGAAAAAAGAAAGTCAACAAGTAAGGGGGGGGGGGGGAGGAAGAAGGGCGGGGGTACACGGGAAGCCCCAGGGCACACACATACACCGAGAGAAGACCGAGAAGACCAACCAGGTACCATTTTGGGGATTGTGCATAATCCCGTACCTATTATGGTATATGTTAATATGTTAATATGTTATTTTATGTACTTCGTACTATTGATCAATTTTGCAGGCCCGATCTCTGATACTTGTTTTTTATAGGCCGATCAATTGTGTCCCTGCATAATCTGGCCCGAATGTCGAATGTTCTATGAGATAAATCATTGACTGCAGTTTATGAATTTTATAATGCTTGTTTCACTCCCCTGAAGGCCCATATTGCTCGGAAACCTATACCCAATTAAGAAACAATCTCTCGGGTGACACCGAATGATCAGTTCCCGCATTGGGGTTTTATTTCTACCCATGCGGCCGATCGCTGGAGTGCTTGATCGAGAAAGACAGAGAGAGGCAAAAACATACATTTAGACATTTACATTCAGTCCCAGCACGGTCCCCTATCGTACGAGCAGTCGAGCGCTTTGGCTTCAAGAGAGGATAACCTTTATTAGAAAATGTACATTGAAACTTAACTGGAAGTATTGGTATGAGATCAGAAATCAGAACCATGATTCGCAATCCAAGCTGAACAGTCAACACTAAGTAATGGACATTCGTAGTTGCGTCAGTGGCACTCGATGGACCTGCAGCACTTGCAGCCCCCCCCAGACACACACCGGATTACAGTCCCGGGAGGAGCGCGGTGCATACCGAAGAATGTCAATGTCAATCACCGATCAGTGGCTAGACACAATAATAGGTAGTATAATATACAGGCAAATATGTCGGGCCATGATCCAGTGGTGGATCGCATGGACTGTCCACTTATTTACACAGGTAGTAGAATTTACGACAATATACGACAGAATAGGCAAAGATGCCGCCATGGCGTTGAGAGGGAGGCTTGCATGTCTTGTTGATCACCTGGGCTATCTGGACTTGAACTATCTGGGCTGCAGTCTAAACTCCGAATTCTACGGCCTTCGAAGAACCGGGGAGAATCTGGGCAGAGTACAAAAGTTGACAGCTCTATTGTGTATGTTCCGGGTACCTGGTACCTGAGAGCGAGAAATCGTGCTAATGCAGTCATATTCCTAAGCCCAGATAAGGTTTGCTAATTTGGGATTTGCGCTGCGTGAGTTGACTGGTCTACCTCTTTGATTTGAATTGTTTTTGTGAAGGTAGAACATAGTTTCGAGTATCTAGTCTAGTGCGGAGTACGGAGTACCGAGCGCATCAATCTACGATGGTACGTACGTAACCTAGGAGGATGTAGTCATCACAGAAGAGGCCTACTATGAAGCACAAAGAGATTATCTGTTTCAGTTGCCACAGGTAGCACACATCCGAAACCAAGCAAGCAATGCGATCAACAGGGGATCCTACACAATAGAAAGCTTCAATGGGCCACAGCCATCCCGGGTATTCACGAGGCCCATCAAAACCGCAGAAGGCGAAAATCCCGTGGTCAGCAGCGGTGGCGAGATGTACTCCGTAGATCCTTGTAAATCTCGTAGCCATAGATAGTAGCGGTATGTACGAAATCCGGGACGCCTGACGATCACCCCAGATAAGCCACACTCCATTCATAAGCCATCAGAGATCACAGTGGCGCGGCTGGCTAGGTCAATGCGGCTGTGCAGATTGAGGTATGACTTGATGCGACGAAGCAAAGCTACTATCGAAACCTTCCAGGGTCGATGATCACGGCATTTGGGTGGGGTAGATTGGATGGATACTTCGGTAGTCGTCTGGGGGTGTCAGGTATGGGCCCAACTGCAATAAGATTATGTAGTTGGTGATAGTGGTCTCTAGTGTCTAAAGGTAAAGCATAAAGACGGATTTGGGGGAGTTTGTGGTCATGGAAAGCCATGTACGTAGGTGAAAGCTGTCCCCTTGAGACGCAGGGGCCGAAAGATCTGGGGGAACGCCCTTCGGCTTTTGGGTTCGGGGTTCAGTCGCCCTTGCTGCATTTAGGTCCGGGCGTTAGGGATTTGATCATCGAGAAGCTCAAACTATGAGTTGCTCAGATTCATTCTATAGATATCAAACATCCAAAGTTTATATTTTATATATATATACATATTCCAAAGGTTATAACATTGGAGGGCTACGTCTACTCCGTACGGAGTATATAACCTGGGGGAAAGTTAAACAAAAACCTACAAGGTAGAGAATCCATGGAACAACCCCCACTAGTTTAGTTCTTGGCGGGGTTCGTTCACTTCCAGGTTTTCGGGATTCAAACAAAGTACAATAGTTTTGAACAATTGCAGAAATAAATGCACCTTATCAATAGGGCTTGAAGAAGCGTGTCAAACCGGTTTTCGAGCTCATGGGAGATAGGTATGCAGGTGTATCAATAAAGCATGGTGAAGGATTTAGAAGGAATAGTCAAGATGCAAGAAATAGAGGGAATTGGAGTGGGGGCGCCTCGGGGCTAGATCTGACAGTAGACACAGAGCAGTATAGCCCTGGAGTCCTCCGTACAGATCGACAAAGTGAAAACGATCGACAAAAAGAAAAAAAAAAAAAGAGGGGCCGAGAGAAAGCCTCCAGGGCTCGACACCTAGTACTCCCTCCGTACGGACCGAGCACTTCCACTCGGTCCAGTTCAAACCTAATCTCACAGCCAACAGGAGTTTAATGAATTTCTAAGCGATTTCGCTTAGCCTTATGGCAGATCAAATACTGGATAATTAACGCTAGTATTAGATAAGGTCTGTTTCATCTCGATCCACTGGGCGATGCAAGTGCAATGTGATACACAGGCAATCAGTGAAAGAAAAGAGTTATAATATGGAGAACTGGTTGGGATTTCGCCTGCAGAGACAAACATTCGAAGGCCGATCGCTATCTGGACGGGGTATGTTTCAAACGAGTCACGGCGTGGAACGAGCAAAGAAGAATGCGAAATTTTTGCCTCTGTTAGCCACGCAAGTTGAGAGTCAAAGTGCACATTCAACTGGATAATCCCATCATTCAGGTCTCAACTGACGCGTGATGGGTCAGACGCAAGTGCCAGCTTAGGCCGACACCATCCGAACCGTTGGGGCGGATTGGTGGCTTTTTCTTTTTTCTTTTTTCTTTTTTAGACCCAGCGGGATGGGTGTTAGTTGTTCCCCGAGGCTTGCAGTTCTTTGCTTTTTTTTTTTTTGTCCTCCTTCTTTTTGTTCTCACATTCCATGGTCAAAAGAATGAAGTTGATTGGGCCTATTGTAGCTCTGGAGCTCTGTAGGTATGGATGTACGGCTTACATGGATCCACGGGTGTACAGCCGATGGGTGGAGTGGGGTGGAGTGGGGAAGACTAAACTTAGACGGGAAGCAGGATAATTAGGTGTATAGATTTTTATAATAAAAAACAATGCTCCAGTGACGATATCTAAGTAATAAGGCGGAGAAATAGGGGAATGTTGTATGTGAACGCTCTGGAATCTGAGATTACTACACTCCAGAGATGCAGCATCAACCAGGTTTGCACGGACCCGAATTGGTTCAACGTCTGACCTATCGCAAAAGTACTGATGAGATCGGTCCAAGCCTCCACTATACGTCCGAGCGAGCTCATATTTTTTTTTTTAATATTAATTTTTGTGTGTTCTTTCTAGATATCTCTGGGTTTCCCAATAATTTTATCATTCTATATTGTTGAAATGGTAGTAAGTACATCAGTATGATCACGCTTTTAATACTCTTGCTAGGGTTCAAGGTTTACCTCTGAGACCGCTAGTGGAGAGGGGAGATCAGGGTCTTAGATGGGTTGTGCATCATGATCGACACGGCTAGAAAGTCCGGGGACGCGATCGACCTGCATGTCCAAATAGACTCTGCTCACATTTTACGGAATTGAAGAGATACAGCCTAGACATTCCAAGTAGAGTACCCGTGGACGCTTACTGGAGAGAACCTTGGAATAATCATGCATGAACTAAAGAATTAAAAATTAATAACTAGAGGAATAACCAGAATACTGGGTCATCCCAAAAAGGAATTGAAATTATTTCATTTAATATTGTTAATTCATTTTTTAATATTTTACTATTTTAATATTTCCAATTTTGGATTATTCAGGATTATTCAGTATTATTTAAGATTATTTAGTATCAGAAAAACAGAAAAAATATTATAATATTATAATATTAATATCCCAAAGGAGAAAAATAAGAAAAAAGAAAAGGTGAGGGATGACAATCAATCCGCCGATCCAAGTCTCTCAATCAGCACCTTCAGCCCAAAAAGGTACCAGGAACAAGCTTCCCCCCGTGGATCATTACTTTCTTGCCTTACCAACTGATTTTCTGGACTCTTTAAGACACCCTTCCCTGTAAAACTCCTTGCTGTACTTATAATCTCCCCTCCCCTCAAACCATATACACATATACACTCTCACACACCCCCCTACCTATAACAACCTATCAATCTGAGACCAGCCTCCCCTTCAACCACCCATTGTCCATCACCCATCTTAAACCGCGTCAAAGGGCAACTGACACCAATATTTCGCCTATCTTGTTCCTGGTGTTCCATACCAGCCCATCCTATTATCCTAGTTTGGCAATTTCCAGTCTCATTTTGACGCGAAACAACGCGAAACATCGATCAAACCTGCAGGCCCTCGAGGAACTTCAGCCGATCCCAGCCCAGATCCAGCCGTTAGAGCCTTTGCCGCGGTAACGGAGGATCTCATAGTCTACATTCCTAGCCTTGCTTGGAACCTCCAGCACGCGACGCGCCTCTAATTTTGGCCCAAAGTTCCAGTTTGAGCTTAGACCATGGCGTATAGCTGTAAGTCCGATCTCCACCCTTCGGGATTCTATCCTCGACCAATTTGTTTATTTCTGCTCGTTTGTCCTCCATTCCCTTTGCTTTTGAACATTCTTTCCTTTCCCTATACTCCGGGACCTAATACACATTCTCTTGTCTTCCCTTTTCCTCTATCTCTTTCCATCCCTGCCTTTCTTTAATAGTCACTTCCTTCTCTTGATACTTTCTTTTACCTCATTGTCGACCCTCGTTCTACTTGTCACTGGACTTCGTCTTTCCTTCTTATACACAAACAACACAAAACAACCAAAAAAAAGACATTACAAATTACTAAACCCTTCTGGGCAGGTGATACCATCAACCCAGTTGCATCTCAACCATTCAAAACTGAAGACCTGGACGACATGAGATCTCACGGACAGCAAATCTCTGATCGTTTGACCGTTGAAGTTGATTGCCATTCCCTGGGCCCAAGTGAATGCCCCTCGATGACTTCGAGCTTCTCTCCTTTGGACTCTCCGACTCCCACTCCTACCAGTCTCTACAGCCAAGGTTCAATGGCTTCACCCGGGTGGCACGAGCATCCCCACTATCACCATGGCCTCCCAATGGAGCGTCGAACTTCGGCTACCCCATTGCGCAGCGCATTCAGAATGGCCGACATCACTTCCGGCGATGCCATGATGAACATGCCCTGCGGTAACATGGACCGACAGGACCAGATGGCCCTCCCCGACTATCTGCCTGCATACGAGGAGAACGTCGACCAACTCTGGATTCCTCAGGATATGCCAAAGACATACCAAGAGCCCCAGTTTCCTTACCACGCCTCGATGTCTCAGTACAACCAGATGGCTCGCAACTACTACCACCGTCCTCAGCAGGCTGGATATCTGCCTGAATCGGCCTCCAACCCTTGCTTGTCTCGTCCAATCTTTACCCAACCCACTGAGCGCATGCCTAACTCTGCCTCCATGACCAATATGCTCCACTGGATGCCCTCCCACGAGTCCTTGGTACCTCAAACCATCACACCCGCCCAGGTCCAGCCCTTCCCTTCCGGACCTGTGACCCCTCCATCTTCTTCTTACTCCGACTTTCCAACCAACATCCCGACCTTCAAGTCCCACACTCCTTCTACTCCCCACCGATCCGTCTCCATGGGTACTCCCTCGGGGTCCGATACCCCGGTCAGTCGCATGTCCGGACACAATGATTATCAGGAAGAGTTCCAGCTCTCTCCTGTCTATCGCGAAGGCATGATGCAACGTCACCGCCAACCCTCGCGCAAATCCTCCAAGAAGCAGCTGCTTCGTTCTAATCTGAGCCTCGAGAACTTGCCATCAATCATTAAGCAAGTGCAATTCAAGTGCAAGGAGCCTGGCTGCAAGGGGCGTTTCAAGCGCCAGGAACACCTCAAGCGTCACATGAAGAGCCACTCCAAGGAGAAGCCGCATGTCTGCTGGGTTCCTGGCTGCCACCGAGCCTTCTCTCGCAGCGACAACCTCAACGCCCACTATACCAAGACCCACAGCAAGCGGGGCGGTCGCAACCGCTACGTCGCTACCCTCGATGAGACCAGTCAAGATTTCGACCCCGACTTCCGTGGACAGCTTACCCCTGATGGTCGGCCCATCTACGGCAGCAAGCTGGAAGACAGCATGCCTGATTGTGGCGAGCTGAGCGTTGATGGATGGGATGATTAGTCGGACGAAAACACCAAGCAAATCCCCAAAATCGATCAAACCCCGAAAAAACAAAAACCAACAAAATTAATTCCAAGTCTTTCCAAACGAAAATATGGAATTATACAAAACACAAAGCAGAAACGTGGCCTCCATTGGCCCTTATTGATACCCCGTCTCTCTGGCGGATTACCGTTTATGAAATGGCCAAGGCATTACGGGGCCAGATTGAGCTCTGGCCAAAGGCGTTGTACATGTCTCCTGGAGGATAGGAGACTTTTTGACTTATTTATTTTTCCCCTTTTTTATTCCTTTCTCTTGCATAATTTGTTTGGTGCCAAAGGATGGGAGGCTATATTTTATTTTATTTTTTCCTTTTGAACATGGAATTTATGCGGCGTTGCATATTGTCTTTTTCTTTTCTTCCTTTTCTGGTTTGAGGGGGGAGGATCGCCAACTTGGGATAATCGGTTGGGAGGAAGCCCTCAGGGGGGCGATCGTGTACAATCTGCTACAACGTCTTGTTGTTTTATTCTTTTTTTTTTTTTTTTTTTACTATTATTTATCGCTTGTACTACCACCCCCATTATCACCAACTGGCATAATATACACAAAAAATCCAAAATCGAGATCTACATTGTTGCACTGCATCACTATTGCCTCAGCCCTCTCCTGTATACTACCCTCTTTTTCAGAACTTACCAACACCTCGGGCTGAACCTTGGAACTTGTGTTACAACCTTCGAACTTTGCCTCTCGCATGGCTTCTGATCCCCGGCGAGTTAAGACATGCGCCCCCCCCCCCCCCAAATGTTACACATCACAACTCTCGGGGCTCTAGATCTTTAGTTCCTGGATCTCTCCAAACCGATCTATCTGGTCGATTGAGTGGATCAAATGTCGAACAAATCGGGCCTCTTGCAGACATCGAGCATGGTTGAACTGTACTTTCTACTCGTCTCTCCTCGGAACTCTCCACATTCCACTCCTAAACGGGGTTTTTCCCATCACCCCGTTTCAGAATGGCCATGTCATCGTCTCTTCACCGCGGCTACGGGCGTCGTTTGCCCACTATCAGAATACTACTGTATTCATTATGGGGAACACAGGCCCCAGAATACGCACTGCAACACTACGGAGTGCTGCAAATCAGAATGGGCAAGCCGATACTCCACTCCATGACCCACGCCACCTTCGACAGCGCAACCAACATCGCTAGTAGCATGTATCAGACAGCCATGTGGAGCCCCATTCACCCGTTCTCTGTGAAGACCTGACCCTTGGAAAAAACAAGTCCAACGTAGTTCTAAGTATAGCATAGAGCGCCCAGAACCCCAAGTGCGAAAACGAGATGGGAATTAAAAAAAGCAAAAAAAGGGAAAAAAAAAAAAGAATTCAAGATGCTACATTGTACATGCTGCATGGCCAAGGACACGGTCAAGAGCCGCGCTCCTATGTGCCTAGACTCTCGCCACTGTGGGTGTTCATGCGTCACTCACCATTCCTCATTCCCAATACCTTGGGTATTAGCACTTTCCGAGCAAAAGAACAGAGATCAATGTCCTATGACAAAGGTCCCGTCACCCTCCGGATGAATGGCATATTTGCTTTTTCCACTAATAATCGTCGTGCATGGAATATCTTACCGTTCCTCAAAAGTCCAACGCAGGGTGATGGTAGGGTCTTTTATTCCTGCACATCCACTACCGGCATATACATTCTTCGGTCTTATCTATTACTTTCCAAAGTACAACATTCAACGGTGTTGACCTCACTTATTTTCCGATGTCAGAGATATTCCACTAACTCCAAACTGTATTCCCCAACTGCCCCCCCCAAACCCAATCTCAGATTCCAAATTCCAAATTCCCCATTCCAAATAGACCAGAGTCCACTGCTACACCGATGTTTGGCACATTGTGCGGTGAAGTGATTACCTAGGCACGACGTTAAATTAGCCCGACGCCCATGCTCTGCATATGCCTAGTATACTGTTACACCGCGCTATGTATATGCCACGCCGTACAAATCGGGAATGGGGGAGGTACGGGCCCAATGACATGATATGCGGGAATGATATCCAACCGCCTTTTCACTCTATTGGTTTTCGTTCCTTGATTTCGTCCTTTTACCATGCACAATAGTACCTATAAGGATTAACGTCTGGAGTTACATCCGCCTATCCGCTAGGCTATTGATCCTGTATGTATTTTTGTTTTTGTTTTCCCATAAATATTCGTTCCATTTCTAGATTGCGTGCGCGAACGATCGGTGAACTGTTTCCACTGTTTTGTGTTCAATCTGATATGACTGCATCTATCACGAAATCTCTTGTGTTTTTTTTTTTTTTTTTTCCTTTCGTCCGTTCACTTTCCCAATTGAGTACCAGATAGAACGAACGCGTTATCAATGTAATGTGTACACTAACTATGTAGTCACTTACCACATTCCAGGGGAAAACTCCCCCGGCCACTTGGATGACGACCATCAACACACTCGTCGACCGCATCGGTATGTCTGTGCGCGTAGACTTAAACATCGAGGTAAATGTAGTAGGGTGAGACATTACACAAAGTTTGGAACAGCATAGCTACAAACCTTCCAGCCTCAGAGTCAAATCGGATCGGTGCTGGTGCAATGTCAATCTCGCTTGGCGTTTATATGCGACCAGACCTTTTCGATTGGCCCTGCATACACGCTGTACCGATCTACACCAACTAACTGAGCGGAGGGTCCACGGGTACGATGTACATGCATTGGAATGTGATACTCCAGCGTTAATGAGGTTGGTTCTAGACTCTGAGCTTAGGTTGTTTTTAGTATGAGATATTTTCTGGGGGTTGATTGTTTCTTTTATCTGCGATGCAACGTCAATATTATTATTCTCTTCATTCTGTGTTTATCAGTGGGAATAGTGAAGATCTCCAACTGTTCCTATTCGCTCGGCTTACTTGGTCCTCGGGTGATGCGCGACGATCATTATCCCTAGCTTCGGCTCCGGGGGAAGAGTCTTGACGTGGTGATCCTCACAGTACTCCGTAGAGTCCATATATTTTCGGTGGTGCCTGATTTCCCGCCTTGCTTTAATTCTGTTCGTTCTAATTGTTTAATTTCGTTTGCTTCTGCCATATTATTGGTGATTTTATGGCTATTCTGGCTATTCTTGAGGGCAATTTGCTAAACCCTGCAACAAAAAGTCCAACAGGCTAGTCTTATAAACTATACACCCCCATGATATCCACTCTCGTCCTTTTTATCAGGTGATATCACTTGCAAAGTCATCAGACATCAAAATCCCACATGAATCCCCTGAAATGTACAACGGCCTTGTGACGTCCTTTTGCCAGTTATTTTGGTAGTTATTTTTGGATTTCATTTTTCTATACGGAGTACATTTCCCCTCTCGTCGGTGTTATAGCTGGAAGATAGAAGAAAACGGCGCTCTCTTCTATGTATAACCTTGGGATTCGGCTGTTGATACCTTTCCCAATCGGGAATGGGCACCCGTCTACGCTTTAGTCATGATTCTGCCCCGGCTGACACATCATTTATGTAATCACACGATATAAAAACTCGGCGCACCAATTTTCAACAGCTCCTTCACATAAAATCTGACATCTTTTGTCTGCCACTCGACACCACAACAACATGCTTTGCAAAGTCATTGCTCAAGGAATTAATGTCTTTCCCTGATCAATGGCTTTAACTTTGCCTCCATATACCCCCTCTATTTCACGAGACAACTCTGGTCTCTCCTTACTATGATGATCACCATTTCTATTGACATGAACTTCTCCATGAATGTTTCAAAAATATCAAGCTCAACAGTCTGAGTACCGATTGACCAGAGAACAGTCTTCAGGAAAGGAAGTGATGGCCACCAGCTGTCTTATTTGCTTGATACGTACTGACGATGTCCTTTGATATCCCCTTTTTTTTCATAGCTTTGATACCTTATGTGTCCAATTGAATACTTACAATCATTATCCTGTGCCTTTCCCTTTCCCTCTCCACAGCTTTGCAGCTTATAGCACGGATGTCAAATTGCGATCCGGCCCTTTCATGGCCGCGGTCGCGCCGAAGAAGTGCTTATATCGAAATGGAGATTTATCTCCCTAGCCAGTGAGTACTAGATTTTTGTCCTACGGTTCGCCCGAGGTGTCAAACATCCATTGAAGATCTGGAACATCTCGTATTTATTCGTAGCTTTTGTTTATATAAAATGAACTTATCACTTTTGATTGTGCTGCATCTTATCCTTTCCCTACTTCAGTATTTAGACTTGGTTATAATAGATATTGATAGCAGCATTGAGCCCTTCGTCATGTTGTAACACGGTTCGAGATGTTCTTAAACCAATGCTGGAATCATCCCAATGTATCTCCCAGTAGACAACAGGATCGAGCACACTCAGGCTATAGTCGAGACTGGCAACCAAAACAAGACCAACGAATCCATAGAACAGTAACAAACAGAAGCCAGTTGTTGCATTTTGTGCTATCAAATTCAAGGTATTTCCACAATGCAATTTGTAATCCAAACCCCATAGTCGCATCGTGATATCAAAATAACTCCTGTACAGAATGGTATCGAGTTTGATAAATCCCAGGGTTCCCACCGAAAGCCGCGCCAAAATAGTACAGTTGAAAGAAAAAGAAAAAAGAAGAAAAGAATGAGCAAAACGAAACAACGCCGTCTTCTCCAATCTCCGCGATGCCAGGTCGCTATACAAAACCCCGGGATTTCAGAAAAGCAAAACAAAAATAGAACAAGAAAAAAAGGCCAAAAGCCAAAAGCAAAGACAGTGAGCGGTTGCTAACCAATGACCCACTGCCGTTGGGTAAATGCTCATCATAAATCGACCTCGAGCCAGATTTTACACCGGTGACATTGAAAATGAGGAAACCCCTCTGTCCTCGCAGGTTATCATCGATCTCGTATGTCGTCACGTTATATCAGTGCCAGCAAACAGAATAGCCTCAGTTATTCATACCACCCATGCTGTGCATCGAGCCCTGCGCTTGCATTTGCTGGGCTTGCAACGCAGCCCGCTGTTGCTGCTGTTGCTGTCCGCCATCCCGCTCACGTCGCATGACCTCGGAGACCCAAGCTTTGGCAGTCTTTTCCAGCCCAGGACCATACTGCTGCGCAATATTGGAGGGATACTGGTTTGGTGGGCCATACTGAGCCATATACCGAGTCGACATATCATGTCGCATGCGAAGCAGTCGTTGTTGGTAGAGCTGGGTGTATCTCTGTGCTTGGTTCATGGGTTGTCCATTTGGACCCATTTGGCCACCATTCGCCTGTGCGGCTGCCATCAGCATTTGTTGTTGTTGCTGATTTGTTAGCTGCTGATTGCCTTGGTGTGGCTGGGCTTGTTGTCCCTGCATTTGCGGGTGCTGGCCTTGCTGCTGCTGCTTGACTATCTGCATCTGCGCATATTGAGCACGCATGAGCTGAGCCTGGTATGCTTGCTGGCCTTGTTGAGTAACTTTAGGAACACCCTGGTGGTTTTGTTGCTGTTGCTGCTGCTGCTGTTGTTGCTGCTGTTGCTGCTGTTGTAGCATTTGATGTTGATGAGATTGGATATTCTGTTGAGCGTGGGCATTGGCCTGTAGCTGGGCTAGCTGCTGTGGCGTGAACTGATTGTGCTGGAGGTGTCCTTGTTGTTGCGCCTGAAGAAGCGCTTGCTGTCGGTGTTGCAGCATCATCTGCTGTTGTGGTGTGAAAGGCATGCCCCCGTTCATTTGTGGCGTGGCTGCCATGCCCTGATTCATTACCGGAGTCTGACCCATCGAGTGGGTTGGACTGCCATGACTCATCCGCTGAGTAGGCGTCACATTACGCATGATTGGCGTGGCATGCGACATAGCCGGCGTGCCCTGGGTCATCTGCGGAGTACCATGTCGGCTTGGTCCTTGCTGACTTCTCGAAGGTGCCATTGGGTGGCTCATAACATTCGGGTGCGCATGCTGCAAAGCAGATGGAGGTCGCGGTGGACTGCCAGATCCAGATGCGGTCATGGTCATCGGAACCGCCTGTGGCATAATGTTACCAACCAGTGGTGATGAAGTGGCATGTGGGGTGTGGTTACGTACAACAGGTGAAGACTGTTGGCCTTGGCTGACGCCATTGGGCTGAGCCATAATGTGCCGATTTTGCTGTTGCGCAGCGAGTTGGGCCTGCGCCTGCTGGGCAGCAAGTTGTTGTCTTCGCGATTCCTCTTTCGCGTGTTCCTCGGCTTGCCGTTGCTCGATCGCACGGCGCCGCTCTCTCTCCTGCTCCTGCTGCTGCCTCTTGGCCAACTCCTGCTTCAGCTTCATTTCATGTTCACGTTTGGCCTTCTCCTCGTGTTGCATGCGAATCGTTTCAAGTGTCTTGAAGCGAGAGAATCGGGGCTCGAATGGTGCTACACCACCAGCATCATCCACAGCAGCAGCCTTTGCAGCACCGCCAGGGCCAGAAGCCGTGGGCTCCAGACGCTCGTCCATGATGAGCATAAATCTCTCCTCTTCGGCTGCCAGGGCTTCGTCCGCGGCGAGTTCGGCAACGGTTCTCTTTCGGCGCTTGGGCAAGGGTGGCGGGTCGCAATGAAGTGGGCTTTCCAGGTGCTTAAATAGCTCCTGGGCGGCCTCCATACTATGCACGGGATCCAAGAAGAGAGGAGGTGCCAATGCCTGTATCATTTTAGATTCGCATTCCAAAAGGTCCTCTGGTTCAACCAGCATTTTCTGTCTCTTTGCAACGTGTCCACGATCTGGTTGGCTACTTCCAGGTGTAGCTGAAGAAGTAGAGGAGCTTGGTTGAGCTGGGGCTTTGTTGGCTCTCGGGTCGGGGGTGGTGACCAGCAGTGTCAACTCTGCCTGCAAAGTTCGGGCAGTGGGATGAAGTACTGTGGTAAATACTCGAGGCTTCACGGGGGCATTTTTCTGGCTTATGTTGCTGCTTTTTTCATCTGTCTGCTCACCAATCGCCGGGCTATCTGTCTGTTGATTGGCAATCGGTGTCCCATCAGCCTTGGTGCTTTGTGTGGCCGACGTGAGCTGATTTTGCTTTGGGTATGGAACAAAAGCCGATGGGGTAACATGTTCGTTGTAGTTGTGTAGAGAGAATGGTGTGTTGTTCTCGTTGGAGGAGGTAGTGGATGCCTTTCTTGCTTGCGCCGAAACAGATTTGTGATCGATGACACGGACGATGAGGCAACCTGATGATGTTAGCAGGGGTTAATTGAACTACCCATCAAAGCCGATAACTACCTTCATAGAACTGCACACCGCCTCGCAGAAGCTCCTCGATCAGATCATGTGGAACTGTCCCGGCACGAATGTGCTCGATGATGACCTTCATCTCGGAGTTGTAAGGGAAGCTACCATCTTGCTGTTCAAATCGAAAATGTGTGGGATGTAAATGCACAATAAGGGATGGGGGGCATTTCGAATATTTCTTGAGGATATAGGACGTAGTTTTCACTATGAGAAGAAGGTCAGTGATCGCGCATTGGCATTGCGAATGTCACGGAACTCCATACCATATGGTTCTGGTGCTTTTTTCCCAGCTCGGTGTGCCTGATCCGTTGCAGCGGTCCTCGTTACTGGCCGGCCAGAGCGCGAGGACTGATCCATAGGTCTTTGCAACTGATTCCTGGTCCGATTAAGGGGGCCTTTAGTCGTGGAATTCGCCACATGGGCCACGCCATTTGTGAAATTGGAAGCTGCGTTGACGGAGGCTCCCGTGGGAAGACGCTTTGCGGCGGATGTGGGCGAAGACGACAGGTGCTGGCCCTTTACTCCGTTGGCCGCGGCCTGGCCGAAAGGCGGGGGCGGCCGCTTCATCTTCTGGGTATGAGAGGCCGGCTTGGAAATTGCGGTCGCCATAATGTCTGCGCCGGTTGCGCAACCTCGGCGTGACCAGTGAGTTAAGAATGCGACTTATCGGAATGCCGATTTGATGATGTTAAATGAAAGCCGTGCTCGGGAAATGAGTGAGATGGCCGATGCGCGAGACATGTGGGGATAGGTAGGGCGACACCGGTCCCCAGCACAGCTGGAATCAATGCGGAAAAGCGGCGGAGGTTGACCGAGTGGGATTAAAGAGTGAAAGAAAGAAAGCACCCGTCCAATACTGCTGCTGGGAAGGGGTGAATCGGAGAAGCCGCTGGACGAGGTCTTGCAGAGGTAGGTCAACTGATGATGCCAAGGCGTGGGTCAACGTGAATCAGTCACATGACCCATTCCGAATTGGGACTAGTGAACAGATACAACAATGAGACATAGCAACAATGCGATCAATACATAGGTAGATGAATCAATTTCTGAATGGCTTTAATACACTAATATCTGAAACATCTTACGTTGGGCCTAATGGTCGGCACATGTCAAAGCTAAGTGAGCCAATTCTGAGGGTTATCTATGTGGTAAATAGACGTAGCTTGCAGCAAAAGAAGCATAAATTATTCTGTCAAAAGTGAATTGTATCAGATGAAAACAAGAAATTTGGAAAAACAGGGGAATAGGGTCAATCAGTCATAAGGGGGGGTGAAAAAGGAAGAAGAAAAAAAGAACAGAACAGGTATAGACATGCAAGCAGACAAATATCAACATCAAAATCATGGGGCCGAAACTTGATATGAACTAGTCCAGACCACGCACTCGTCGTCGCCAGTCATCTCCGACTCGGACAACGTCAACCACGTCAATATGTTTGCCGAGTCCTGTGACGCCCTCCTTTTTCCACCACTTCTCTTCCTTTTCGCCAAGTGCTGACTCGTCATCACTGTCGATAAGCCCGCCACGGCCACCCTCGTCTCCGACCACAACGATAACTTGGCGAACCCATTGAGAGATATGGATGGCAGGTTCCCCCTGATCTCCAGTTAACGATTCTTGGATATAAACAAGCTCTGGGAATAGGTGGTGGGCGAGGTGCACATAGCCACCAGGGGTACTGAAAGGCATGATCATGCTGTCCTTCTCAACAAGTGCTTGTGCCTGTGTGTATAACGTTCTGAAGAAGCGAGAAGTGCCCTCCAATTCATCGTCCTGGCGGGGCTCGACCGCAGTCAGGTCCCCAGAGGCCAGTTCCCCGACAGAAGCTCCTTCTTCGGTGCCAATGTTTGAGTAAGACGAGGTCATGGATGGTGAGGTGGGAGACGAGCCCCCCTTCTTGATAGCGTGTTTCAATTCGGGGGCATAGATAAACACAAAGATCTTGGAGGTATCCAGATCGACATGTTCAGGGAGATGGGATAAAATGGACTGCGATTGTCAGAAAAGCACGAAGTGGGTATCAAGGGCGAGAACTTCTTACCGCATGTTCAGAAGGAAATTCGTCGTCGTCAGCCGATGAAACTGAGGAGACAACAATTACAACGACCTTCTTGTCCTTGTCGGGAATATTTGCTGGGCGGCTTGGCAATCCGCCACTCATAGTTGGCGCAATGACGCCTTGTTGGCTTCTCTCGTGAGCTCTGGTTTGAGCCTCCTCCGACCATCTGGAGTGGTCCTCGTAGTCGCCCTCGCCTTTGTTATCTTCACGAATCGAGGTGAGAGCACCACCGACAAAGGCTCCTGCGGCAGTGACACCGGCCACAACTCTTTTGCTAGCACCATCGAAGATCTGTTGAGGGCTAGGCGTGCGGCGCAAAGCACCTTGCATGCGAGCCATCATACTATGATCATAGGAAGCATCTCCAGGCAGTACTTCCGCTCCTGCGCTTCGGGCATAATCACCGGTAGTATAGGAAGGCGGGGGGTGGTCACTTCCGGGTCCAACAGGAGGCGGGTAAGGGCGGCCATCTCCGTGGGGGCGGTCATCTTCGTCTTCGTCGTCATTTCGTTCACTCCAGATCCAAGCTGCAATGCTAATAGTTGCAATTCCAGCAGTCAAGGCCAAGGGGAGCCAGTATCCAATGGCCGTTCGTCCGCCAGTTGAGCTGAACCCAGTGCCGGCTCCGCCGCGGCGGCGCCGAGGGTCTTGAGGGAAGGACATTGCGATCGCGGGGTGTTCAATTAAAGGTGGCACATTTAACAGTTATTAATCGCGGTCGCAATGACTCGCAGGTTGCATTTCACACGTCGATTTGCAAAATAAGAGGTTGGGGGAAAGGGGAACGAGGGAAAGGAGGCAGACGTCTCTCCTCGGGTCCTGGAAACATGTGGCTGGTGATTACCGCGGGTGTTTACTTGTGTTTGTACTGTTTGCGTCCTGCTAAATCTGGAGGCGGGTCAGAATCACGTGCCATATCCCACTGGGATTATGTAAGTGGTTTTTCTGACTCCTCCAAAGCAGGGCTTATCGGTTTTAGAGAAATATATGACTAGGTGTGAGGACTCGCAAGCGCATTGTTGGTTTAGATCATGCCTCACTCAGTATCCGTGCCACCAACGGGCCTGCAGGCCCTAATTCTTGTGAGCAACTAACTTCCATATATATGTCTTGGAATGAAAACTAACAAGCAAATAAGTGTGGCCCTGGTGTATCGCTCAACACATTCACTTCGAACCCCGAGGAATACCCAAAATGCCTTATTCCTGTGGCCAACCGTCCAATGCTCTGGTATGCTCTAGACTGGTCGAAAAGGATGGGCATCACTGGTAAGCGCATTCCCACCGTCGAAATAGCATGCGGGGCATCCCATGACGCCATGTGCTCTATCGCGAAACATCGGATGGAAGACTGACTATACTAGATGTCACTTTGGTCACTCCTCCCTCTTCGCTCGCTCCGCTCCAGGCCGCTCTACGACAGAACCCACATCTTACCTCACTCCCTTCGCCATCAGTCATCGCACCGGCGGATCTCGAGATGACGACAGGCACAGCAGAGCTCCTCCGTCTGCCCGAGGTGCAGACCTGTATCAAATCAGACTTCCTTCTCTTGCCTTGTGATCTAGTTTGCGAAATCCCCGGAGAGTCTCTGCTTGAAGCATGGATGGTGTCTGGCGGCGAGAAAAATCGTCGGAATGGGCTCAGCATGTACTATCAGACACAGGGTCGGGAGGAGAGTGTCAAGGGCGAGGCTACAGACTTTGTGGCAGTTGCACCACTTGAGAAGAACGAGGCTCCCACCGTGTCTCATGCCGCGCCTCGTTCCTCGCTCTCCAAGCTAGTCCTTTCTATGCCCATGGCCACATTGAAAGAGAAATTGGAAAATGACAAGGGCTTCCTTGTGCGCCACTCCCTGGTGGATACACACGCGCATGTGAAGTTGCTGACGACATACCGTGATGCGCATATCTACGTGCTACCTTACTGGGTCAAGGATATGGCTCGTTTGAATGAGCAATTCCAGTCCGTCGGTGAAGACTTGGTTGGATGGTGGGCCAAATCGGAATGGCAGCAAGGGCTCAGCGAGAAGCTGAAGATCAACGAAATCTTCCAGCAGAAAAGCCGCCGCCAAAGCCATGGGCTCACCCTAGGGGAGAGTGAAAGCCACGATGGTGAATCCCTCGATGGAGAATCGCTGGAGGAAGAGATTGATCTTCAGAGCATGAGCACTACCAAAGCCACCCCGGCCAAGTTCAGCACAACCACATCAGACCCCCAATTCGCCTCTCGTGTGAAGGCTCCCACCTCGCAAACTGTCAAGAGTTCCAAGTCAAATCTGCCACCGATGCTCGCTTATGTCCAAAAGGGCACAGCACCTTTTGTTCGACGGGTTGATTCATCCGCCGTCCTTCTCTCTACCTCCCTCCGTCTTGCTAAGCTGGAGTCTATCGAAGAGGTTGGCCGGGTCGCTTCGTCGGCATTCGCGCATGCCTCCAAAGTGGCCAACACAGCTAGCATCGCACAACGGTGTACTGTCACGAGGAACGACTGTTTAGTGGATAATAACTCGACGGTTGAGGAGAAGTGTGTGATCAAGGAGACCATCATCGGTGCTAATTGCCATATCGCCAGTGGTGCCCGGTTGACTCGTTGTTTGATTATGGATGGTGCGGTTGTCGGCGAACGCTGTCAATTAACGGGTACCATTGTTGGACGCCGCAGCAAGATCGGCCGGGAAACCGTGTTGAAGGACTGTGAGGTTCAAGACGGAAACGTTGTTCCTGATGAGACCGATGCCAAAAACGAGAAGTTCATGATCTTTGAGGGTCTTGACGATGAAGATGATATGGATGCTTCGGAGGATGACCAAGATTACTGATTCGAGGTATATTTATCCTGGCTAAATGTTTATGAGATAAAAGATCCATGAGATCAAGATCAAAAAATAGAATTTTATACCCCTACATCCACCCAGTTCTGAAAGTTGAAAGCCCGACCTATGAGGCAGAGATGCACTTTAACCAAGGTACTATAAATGACACCACAATATCGGACGTGGTCCGAGCAAGATAGACTAAGAGGCTCATAAATACCACATTACCACACCATGTGTAATGCCAATGGCCAATCCGGTCCCCCTCGTGGTTCCCCGGATGCATACTAAAATTTAGTACTGTACACCAATGCAATGCTGGTGCAAGCACGGGACCTTTTGAGACGTTAGCTTGGCAGTGGGGATGTCAGTACATTAGCACAGTGCATGAACTATACTCCGCACGAATGAGCAGGTTCGAATGTTTTTATTTTTGTTTTGTTTTTTTCTTTCTCTGGGACCTGTTGCATCCACTTATCAAACATCAGGCCATAGCATGTGGATTCGGGATTAGGATGCGATGTCACAAAGACGTATGGATACTACGTGAGAAACAAATCAACAAAGACTCGAGTGATCATCGCGAGATTCAGGGGAAGATTCGTGTCTTCTCCGCATTTCTTTTGCAACGGTAAGTGACGCCCTTGGCCTGTGCCCGAACTGCCCCCTGATCAGCCACATAGCACCGTGCATATTATCAAGGGTTGCTCCATTGAATAGGAGATTAGATTTTCAGCGCACAGAGCTCTAGGGGTAAATGAAATTTGGGGGGGGGGGGGTTGCCAGGATGCTTAATCTCAATGATTTGCGGTATCAGGCGCGGCCCCCTCAGTACATATTGTATGCAATCTAACATGTGCGCTAATTCCAAGCTTCGGGAAAGGTCGGTGCCCGTACGGAGAAGGCAATATGTTTTGGGTATTCTCCACCAGTGTATGAAGTATGTTGTACTCCGTCCTCCGTATGGGGTTTATAAATGATTTTAAACGACTCGAGAGAAAAAAGTGTCTGCCGATCACGCGGGAAGTTATGTATGTGGATCGACGGATTGAGTGGTTTGCAGCAAGTGGGGGGGGAAACGGGACAATTTTGACGCGGAGATTTCGGGGTTGTATCCATGAAGTCCAAGATAGATAAGAAGAGAGCATATAACTTACAGGAGAATTGGATTCCTTAGATTCAGCCCTGGAGTGGCGCCGTGCTAATAAGCTGAACCGCGCATGACACGAACTGGGTCAAAATAGTTGAGGTCATTTTAGGGAAGGCTTCGTCATTGTGCATTTACCGGTGAAAGTTCGAGATCAAGCTTATTGGGACCAGCCGTAAGATAGTAGGATATACTCCGTATTCCGTACTCCGTACTCCGTATAGTGAAGTACTAGAATATTGAACCGTGCAAAAATAGATTAAGTTTTTTTTTTTTTTTTTTTTTTCTCTCTCTCAATTTTCAAGGACTGGGAGCCATCGATATGATCACGCCATGATATATAGCAGGAATTCAGCCTTATTATGGTGTGTGACATTTAAATCATGTCTCAGATATTAGCTTTAGCAGGACGATAATTTAATATATAAAAACGACTCCAACACGAATATAAAACGAGATATGACAGATATTAGGTTGGGGTGGACCATCACAACCATGGAAACAGCTCGGCCTTTTCCAAAGTTCGGAGTTGTTAAGCGGGGAGGTTCTCATTGTTTTTTTTTTTTATTATATATATTCTGAAATTGTTAAACTAGTAAACTAAGGCTCGAAATGTATTTAGTTATACAGAAGAGAAAAGTAGAACCAAAGTACAGACCAAATAAGTACAGTACACGTACTTTTTAAGCAGATGATTCGAACACATGTGGATTCGAAAAGCCGAGAGATAGCGTCACACTTAGCTTAGTGCAGGCGCAAATCGCGGGACGTGGTGTCAGGCCGATCGGATCCCCCCCAGCTATCTAGCTCGCTAATTCCTTCGCCCACGTTCTCTGCAGAAGGTTCAATGTTGCCTTGCGTCGGATTTTAGTTTGACAGGAACATTTTTGTGTGGTAAGGTACCGTTGGAATACATGTACAAAGTACAGAGTACAGAGTACAAGTTATTTTTACGGAGTACGGAGTACATGTTTTCTTATTGGAATACTATTTTGACCCTAAAATGGGAAGGAAAAAAAGTGGCTATGGAGAAGATGTCTAAGAATATCCAGATGGAGCATTAAGGGGAGACCTGTGATTGGCACATAAATTTGGAGGCCGGGCCCCTTTTTATGAACGGCTTCAGGAGGTGATAATGCAGTATTCGAAGTGGAAGCAGTCTATTACTATTACTATGTAATGTATAGTATATTAAGTAGTTATATAGTATAGGATGCAGTAAAAGTAAACAATGAATAGTAAAGAGTAGAGAGTAAAGAGTAGAGAATAGATTTATAAGTCCATAAATACATGGATAATGTTGTACTGCTGTATCATGCAAAGAGACGCATAAGCATAATTAGTTCAGAAATGACAGATTTTCTCTTTTTTTTTGGTTTTTTTTTTTCTCTCTCTATCTATTTGACTATTTGACTTATTTGACTATTTCACTATTTCACTATTTCATTCAATTTCAAATTCAAGTCCATTGAATTTCATATGGAGTATACATAGTACGGACCTAATCTACCCCGTACCGTGTCGACCGTGATCTCTCCGGAACACCCCCCCACCTCCTATTTTCCCTTCTCATCTCCTCCCCTTCTTCTTCTTCTTCTCCCACTGAAAGTGAACAGGCACTATTCGAGTGTCATTTGAAGGTTCTGGGGTTATTTCTGTTGATTCTCTCTCTCTCTTTTTTTTTCTCTTCTTGTACATGGCTCTCCTATTCTAGAGACGTCTCATCATCCTAGGGATCTCTCCCTCTTTTTTTTTGCCCAACCTCCTTTCGTTTCTTCCAACTCGCCTGGTTTCGAGTTTCATTCTTCTGGCATCAAGCGTCCCTTTTTTTTTTAATCGTTGTACCACTATAGTCTATGTCCACGTTACTTAGAACAGGTATGGTTACCCCCTGGCTGACGCGGTCCCTTATTCCCCCCCCCAACGTGCGCAGCAAAAGAAAGAAAAGAAAAAAAAAAAGCAAAGCACGCCCCCTTTCTTTACAAACTCCACACTTTCGTTATTGCATTGAACAACGTGAGAGTTCTTATTTTAATTGTGATAGATAACTGACAGCTCCTTGGTCACAGCATCCCGTTTCGTTCCTCGGATCCCTATTTGACACGAACACACCTCGGGCTCATATTCTATCTCTTTTTTGTTCTTTCTGCGAGTTGCCTTAGATCACGACCCGAGAAAACTCGTGATTTCTATTTTGACAATTTGCTGGAAAAGACCAATATGGCTGCGTTGGTTCAAACAATTCCGCAAAGTGGCACGGTACCTGTTCTTCAGACGCGTCCTTCATCCTCATCAGGCACCTTCTCTTCTTCAACCCAGAACCAGGGCTCGCGTATCCAGACTATGTCTTGGACATCATTCAATGCTGGTAATTCCGGGAGTTATCGAGCAGGCCACCCGGTTGTGGCTCCTTATGCCTACAACCCGAACATGGGCCAATCCAACGTCCAAAATCGGCAGTCTTGGACACCACATCTCCGTCCAGAACATCGCACCTTTTCCGCACCTACTACCCCTCAAGTGCCGGTGAATCCGACATACACCGGTGCCAGCCCCCGATCCCCCCATCTTGCAGCTGGTTCTGTATCCAATTCTTCCACTTCATCCCGTTCCTATGTTTCCAAGGACGACAGCGCACTTCCATCACGGCAACCGAGGAGTGACCAGCCACTCCGTCCCCTGTCTACGGCCAACCTTCCCTCCCCATCCATCATGAACATTTCCTCCCCGAAACCCTCCCCGAATCGATATCGTCGTACCCCTCAACGAGCGGAAGCCGCGCCATCATCTCCAGTCACAGCCTCTCCAATTCCGACCGTGGTTGTCGATGATTTTGGTGGCCCTCGATCAGTGCGACCAAACGCTCACAATCGGGTTTCAAGTGTGGATGATTCATCTCATGTTGATAGGGCCCAGCCTGAACGATATCGACGACGAAGCCTGGGCAATATGGATGCCACAGCGTACCCAAACCTGTCGCTGGATTTCCCGACTTCATCTACCTCTCAACCTCAATCAGGATCCTACGACTTCATCACATTTGACACCAATCAACGGCCTGCTTCCGCTCACTCGCAGCGGGACAGCGTTGGTAGCGTTCACTCCACACACTCATCAGCCTCCTCGGTAGGATCACTCACAAGGGCTCGTGGAAATAATGCGGAGCTAACGGTGTCCATCTCACAGGCACGAGAAGGGACCCCGTCGGACTCCAACTCCGTCACAAGCAAGACTGGCAAGGCAGAAGAAAAACGTACGAGCAAGCCATCACCATTATCGCAACCGGTATCGGCAGCACCCGAAGCCCCCAAACCCAACCCTCCAGCCGAAACTCAGAAGAAGCCAACAACGCCGACGCTGGATTCCCCTGCCGCGAAGCGTCTCAACGATCTGAAAAATGAAACGAAGCGCCCCGGGAAATCACGCTTGAGACGGGCTTTCTCGTTCGGCAGTGCCTCCGAGCTCCTAAAGACCTCTGCACAAAGCAACGCTGCCAAGCGGGAAGCATTTGCCGCGGAACAGGCGCGTCGTGAAGCACTGAGGGAACAACTGGGCCCGGAACATGCCGCCATCGCCGAGCAGCAGGAACTGAGCGGACTAGGTGAAAGCATCTACTCCCATCAAGGTCACTTCTTCTCCGGGTCCACCGATAACCTGTCAGTATCGTCGACCGCTTCATCGGCGTCGATGATGCTTCGCAAGATGGGCAAGGGTATGAAACGCTCCACTCGCTCCTTGGTTGGCATGTTCCGTCCCAAATCGGTGGCCAGCATCAATTCCATGGAGGGCGCGGCCCCCGAGGCTTCACCCCCGCAGATCACCGTGGTGAACGTGGAGGCGGAACGGGAGAGTGTCACTGTCAACCCCGACGCCGCAGATCTGCCCCGTGGGGCTACTGTCTTCCCCAAGGTTGAGGGCAATGCATCGGAAATCAGACGTTCCGCTTCCATCCGTGAAAGAGCCGCATCGGAGAACTCCCAGTCGCGTAAGAGCATCGTGGGAGGAGACCGAGAACGGGCGGAGATCTTAGCGGCCGTGCGGAAGGGTATTTTGAAGAGTGCGTATCTCCACACAAATACACTTAACGTTTTGGCAAACTAACTGGCCTTATTAGAAACTCACTCGGACTTGGGCGTCTCTACGCCCGGACAGGGACCGGTCGGCGGTGACTCACCGCACTCCAGTGCTCCTCCAACACCGGATGAGTCGTCACGATCCCCAGCACAACAAAATGATGCGGTGAAGATTGCGGGCGAGGACTATTTCCTCTCGAACGCAGGGCGCTTCTCGTCTTCTGAAGCGAAGAGTGCACCCATCACCCCGTCAGCTGTTGGTGGTAGAAATATCGTCTTCAGTCCTCGCATCCAGTTCCATGAAACATGGCCTAGCGGCGAGTACGATCGACGTGGAGAAATTGCGACTTGCAACCGTCTCACCCCGCTGCTTGCACAGCAGATTCGGGAGGAGATCAATAACTTTAAGATGGTGAGTTGCTTGCATTGTTCTACACTTCAATCGTGTCATTACTAACAATAGTACAGGAGATGGAAGTTCATGAGAATTCCAAGATCTACACACACTTCATTTAAGTTTTGGGCGGGAATCTCTTGCATCGCTCAGTGACCCAAGCTTGGCCATACCATCTCTGGCCAGGGATTCTACCCACTGAGCCTGCGTTCTTGTCTAGACATGCATCAATTCCGGCGAAATAAGGTGTTTGATGAATTTCCTCATCGCATGAACAAAAGCTGTGCTGTCCGGGGGGATCTTAATTGATTCTATGGATTGGTATACACTCTATTCACGGCGATTTGACCCATACAATCGTGCTTCTGGCGGATGTTCCGCCAACCCCAAAAGTGGTGCGGCTTTTCTCAAAACAAAATCTCGGTCTCTACACAGGCGCTGCTGGCGCTAGTTCATCCCAAACCTATGATATTCCTCTCCCATTTCAGGGATCTTGTCTTAGGCGTCGATCTAATGAATGTTCCTCCTACCATCTAATCGGTGTGGCGGTGCATGTTCCTCACTTGTTCTCTGCCATCATTTTCTTTCCAATTCTGTTCTCTTTTTTTTTTCTGCATTGTGTGCATCTGAGTCATTGTCATTGAGTATTATTGGGAGCGTGGGTTACTGGGCTGTTTTGTTCTTTCATTTTATTTCCATTTTTCTCTCTTTATTCTCCTGTCCTTCTAGCACATCCTTCCTCATGGTCATTTCTAGGCCCATTTCATACTCATCACTCACTAAGCTCTGAATCCAATGTCTAAGCCTTGTTGCATTCTGTCTTGACATCTCATTTTTGGTCTCTCTTCGGCTGCTGTGTTGGGTAAACTGTGTTTAATGGGCGGTTCTCGTTGTGTTGTCTGCACAGATTCAATTGTACGTCGTTGTTCCTTGTGGCTGTACTTCTACTATTACTGTAGTGTAAAGTTGTTCTTGATATTTTGACCAGTATAAGTAAACGAACTTCATATTGGCTTAAGATAATTGAGAGAGGGTTGTGTGCTATAATTTATTCTGTTAGAAATATATATTTTCCAACTCTCTCGGGACTTTTCTACCCGCCGCCAGATTGCTAGGTAACCTAGGTCAAGCAATGACTGTAACAACATTAAACAATGAGTGGAATATAGAAGAGTCGACCAAGAATATATCTGAACATCATTGACTCGTCACATAGACAAGAGGTACGTCCAGTAGCAGTTCTTACTGGCAGTCACTGGAAGATGCCTTGATCCTTCACCATAAAAACCTCAAAAGTCTCGAATTTTTCGAGGTTGTCAGGTTGTCAGGTGAGTTGGGATATTATGCTTCCAGTATTTACTGGTAGTTACTATGGAGAAACACAATATTGAAGAGTAGAAAATTCTAAACAAGCTGGACGGGAGGTACCATAAGAGCACGACCTCGCAAGTGGTAATTACTGGTAAAGATTGAAATGTCATCCACAGTATACGGTAGTCGTTGAATTGTCAAGTCTCTTAATTTCCAACTCGCAGGATTGTAGGGCAATGATACAGATCGTTAGGGAGAGCGTAGTAACTCGATGAACTATGGAGGGCTACTATAACATACCTAGTTTTATATCGAACCTCAGAAATTATGTTCTGGAATTCCTTTGCCCTCGGAACTGACGGCTTGGTGCACCGCCTGATGTGACCGGATATTTCATGAAACATCAGGATCGAGCCACTATTGGCCTAGAACCTTCGGATGAAGGAGTTCTTATTTTAAAGGGTTGTGGTTGGACATAGGTTGAGGTTGAGTCACCATCGGCTAATCTACGGCTTTCCACAAGGGTTCTGATCATAACCTATTACATTCTTCATAGTTATGTATTGCTTAATCTATATCTCTACATTCTCTGCTCAGGCTAGAATGTCATTTCGGTCCGAAATTCCGAAGAAAAGACCCGAAAGGAATGAAGGGATCGGGAAACCGAGAATATCGGGATCGGAACCTGGGATAATAAGAGGAATCTTGGCTTCCCATGCCATTGATAGATATCATGATGGGAACAGCATACTTCTATTAGAACGCGCAGGGGTCGGATGCAGTACTGAATTAGGGTTGATATTGGATTCTCCACCTTTGAATATGGCAAAGCTCAACATGTAAATGCATTGCTCAAAGACATTGTTCAACTAATATAGATGTTAGACTTGACTTCTGCGGTTATCTCGATGTGTTCGGTTAAAGTAAATGTGATCCGAATGTCCCGATGTGGATTATTGAAACCTGTAGAACGAGCAGGTTGAATAGCATCCTGCCCAGAATAGCCCTAACTTGACTGAGAGAACGGGAAAGATACAAATAATAACAACATTCCCAACCTCATTAACTGCATCTATACTTCCTACTTATTGAATGCCAGAAAAGAAATCACTGATACTGAACTCTGAATTCACCCGTGGACCCCCACGTCGTACTACCATGGTTAGGTTAGCGCCTAAATACGCTTAATTACGAGAAGCTTACTACCCCACGCGGGGGAGATGATCTTTCCCTAAATGCAACATCCCCTTGTCGCTTCTCCCCGCAAAATGCCGGTAAAGGATGTATGATCGAGATAAGTCCGGGGTCTGAAATTTCCCCGGCCTTTTCCCTGGTTTTATGCGGGGAAAGATATTTGGCTGTCCCGTTCTATAACATGGGCTTCTAGGTTGATTGGTATGATATTTATAGACCGGCAAGTTTTGGGTATTGCTCCTTATGCTGTACTACTCTCGGACCAGACATCAACGCCACATATCTCTCACCCCTGCGGAGGGCAGAGGATTCCACACTCATAATTCGCAACTTGCCCCGACGTGCCGCCGAGTCTCACTCTCCACGTGTGCGCTTTTTTCCTTCTTCTCCTTTCTTATACCCCTTGCTTCCTCTGGTATCTTCTTTTTGACTTTGGCTTAGACTCATATATTGAGTTAGTTGGTGTGGTCTTGCTACTTATTTCCATCCTTCTCCCATATTCCCAACAGTTCATTCTTTCTCACGCCAGAAAAGCAAACAACAGAGATGTCTCCCAGAAACCCGGAGGTTGAAGTGGAGGATATTGACAAATCTCGCATCGACAATGTTGAAATTGTCGCCAATGCCGACCGGCCCAACCCTCAGAAAGAAGCTCCGGCCTACGTTGCGAATCTGACTCCCGAAGAACGCACGAAAGCCGAGAAAGCTCTTGTCCGCAAGATTGACATACGGCTATTACCCATGATCATTCTCATGTACATTCTCAACTACCTCGATAGGAACAATATTGCTTCGGCTCGTTTAGCAGGTCTCGAGGAAGACCTAGGTCTTGTGGGCAACCAGTTCGCGACTTGCGTTAGTATATTATTCGTTGGTTATCTGTTGATGCAGATCCCGTCCAACCTGATGCTCAACAAATTCGGCAAGCCAGCCCTCTACCTCCCTATTGCTATGATTCTCTGGGGTATCATTTCTACCGCTACCGCCGCCGCTCAAAGCTACGCCGGTCTCGTGGTCATCCGATTCTTCCTGGGTTTCGTCGAGGCTGCCTACTTCCCAGGCTGCTTGTACTTCCTGAGTGTTTGGTATACCCGCAAGGAGCTGGGTTTTCGCACAGCAGCACTGTACTCTGGATCGTTGCTCTCGGGTGCTTTCTCAGGTCTCATCGCAGCAGGCATCACTAGGAACATGGACCACGTGCTAGGACTGCGTGCTTGGCGATGGTTATTCATCATCGAAGGTGCTGTCACTATTGTGATTGCCTTTGCCGCAATTTTTGTTCTCCCCAACTTCCCTCGTACCACTAGTTGGCTTTCAGAGGAAGAGAAGCAACTGGCCGCGTGGCGTCTGGAAGAAGATATCGGCGAAGACGACTGGGT
Source organism: Penicillium sp. BW_162_3FA (assembly GCA_008931945.1). Lineage (NCBI taxonomy): Eukaryota > Fungi > Ascomycota > Eurotiomycetes > Eurotiales > Aspergillaceae > Penicillium > Penicillium sp. BW_162_3FA. The sequence goes on from MUGJ01000005.1 coordinate 131,132, forward strand.
CGACAGCGAACAGCAGAGCTTCCTGCACGGAGCTAAGCTCGCCTTTACAGACATCAAGACCTGGGTTCTGATGCTCATGATCCTCTGTATTGTCTCCTCCGCCTCAGTCACAAACTTCTTCCCGACGGTCGTCAAAACACTCCAATACGGCAACATCGAGACTCTACTCCTGACAGCTCCGCCCTACTGTCTGGCCGTTATCTGCGCCTTTGGAAACGCATGGCATGCAGACCGTACCGGAGAGCGATACTTCCATGTCACCGCACCGCTATACATTTCCGTCGTGGCCTTCATCATTGCTGCTACTACCACAGCTACTGCACCACGCTATGTGGCGATGATGCTCATGGTGCCGTCTTTCTACTCCGGCTATGTTGTCGCTCTTGGTTGGATCTCAAATACCCTGCCTCGTCCGGCTGCGAAACGTGCCGCTGCTCTGGCTGCTATTAATTGTGTTAGCAATGCCAGCAGTATCTATGCTAGCTATATGTACCCTGACTCTCAGGCTCCAAGATTTAGTATGTGTTTCTCTACCGTTGGTTTTGTTTCTAGCTTGCTAGCAATATCAACTAATAACTAATGCTATTTTAGTTCCTGCCATGTCCGTCAACTGTGCAACGGCTTTTATTGCCATTGTCTCTGCAACGGTGCTCCGATTCATGCTCGTGCGTCTCAATAAGAAGCTTGATCGTGGTGAGGAGGTCGAGGGTGCTGTTCCTGGCGAAGGAAGCCGTCGTGGTTTCCGGTTTTTGGTTTAAGATTGGATCAGATTGGATTTGCCCAGGTGGGCTCTATGTTTGGGAAAATACTGATGGGATCTGGCTCATGACCATAGTATTCTTCTTTTTTTTTTTCGATGACTATCTAACTATAGTATGCCTGCTAGACTAGGATCCGGAATATATGGATATCGAGAATAACAATTACTATGTAAGATATGTACATCTAAATAATTTCACCACAGCCACCTTTCAAACTATTGAACTATTGAACTCAGGCATATTTCACCCTCTCCTCAGTCCACCCAGGCCTCAAATCCTTAGTATCCAACGAGGCCACATCCAACGAACTATCAGCAAGATAGTTAACCCGCCAGTCAATCCCAATACTAGCCCCTTCTTCACTCTGCGCCCAAACTGCCACACCAATGGTATTCTCCCCGGTGTAATCCAAAATTCCCACAGGAACAGGATAAACAACCTGATTCCCAATATAAGGATTATACCTTCCATACTGGTACCCATTAACAAACAACTGAGCCCGATATTTCGTCGTCACACTAGCCGGCGTAGAAAGAACAAACAAAATAGACACATCGGTGTGCGCAGGGATATCAAGGGGAATGGTAGTACGGAAGAAGCGAACCGTCGCACCCTCGAAACTAAGGACAGACGTTGTCGAATCCTTCGTGGATTCCTCCTCTCCCCAGGCTGAGTCGTCAAAGCCGGGCAGATGCCATCCAACACGTTCGGCAAATAATCCGTCTTCGTTGTACACGCCGCGCACTGGGTCCAGGTCGGACTCCCCACCCGCTGTTCCGGCGAGACGCCAGTGCGTGAAGCCCGAGTCCGAGCCGAGGAGGTTGGCATCCATAATTCCACGTGGGTTGAGGGCGCCGGTTGTTTGGTCGTGGCCTGTGTCGTCGTGGACGATTAGGAGGACATTTGGCGTGTTAGTGTGCAGGGTTGCATTTGTGAATGACAAGGTGAGGTTTCCTTGGGATGCGGTTGCGTTTCCGAGGTAAGAGGCAATGAACTCGCCGTTTAACCAGGCGGACCAGCCGCTGTAAGTAGCACGTTAGCACTATGTTGGTTTAATGTGGTGGTTGTGGTACTTACAATGCGGATCCTCCTTGGACGTTGATGAAGGCCCCCGTCGCCGTTCCGTTGAAATATCCGCGCCACAGACGGACGCCATTGTGGAAGCCGTATTGGTCGGCGTAGAGGACGGGTAGACTTGTTGGGGTTCTCGGGTTGAGCGTTGTCATATGGTTGGCATCTGCGAAGATTAGCTACTTTTCTTCGTGTGGTGTTCATATAATAGTGAGTAACTTACCAACCCACGCCACACCAGAGTCATTGTAATCTGTGAACCGCTCTGGCAGACTGTCTTTCGATTTCCATGAAGTGAAAGTTGGCAGCTTGATAGATTTCGGGGCATCGAGCGAGCCCTTGAGACTGCCATACTCGGTCGAATGGGTGTGAACCTTCTTTCCATTCCAGGTCAAAGACTTGACACCATTTGGTGCAAAGACGTCCAGCGTTGTTGCGTTGACGATGTCGCCGGTTATCGCCAGCTCGGATCCAGACAGCTTAGCGTCGCGGACGAGATACGGACCGTGGACGAGAACTGCAGCAGTAATTAGTCTTTTGAGCATGAGAGGAATAATAAATAGAACGAACCGCTCTCTGTCTCCGGCACGAATGGATCATTTGTGAGTGCAGGAGCCCAGAAATCATATGCTGATGTTCTATCAAGCACGATAACTCTAACACCATCATCGAATTCCAGAACAGTCGTGCCAGTGGATTGCGTGAACGAGGTCGTCAGACCGCCATGTTCTTTGATGAACTTGACCCGCGAACATCCCTGGCATTTCTTGATAGAACCCTTCTTGACTCCCTTGATAGAGAACTCGCCAGACTCGCCAGTTGGAACCCAGAGAACCAGTGTAGGCTTTTTATCGAAGACAGTATATGTCAGAACCTCGGCTGTGGAGTACAGCAGAGTCTTCGAGCCAAAGGTGAAGTCCGTCACAATGATCTTTGACTGATGTCCATTCAAGCGAATGGTGCTGGCATACTTGGGGACAGTCAGAACACCCACCGAAGTATTAATCTTCAAATGGAATGGCTCATTCGTCGAGATGGAAGTGTTCGAGTGGAAAGTAGCATAGAACGCAGCATTTGTCTCCGGATTCCGGAGCTCGTAAGCCCTAACAGCGGAGTTATCAGTGTACTGCGTTCCATTACCAACCAACTCCGTCATGGTCAGATCCTTCGCAGAGCGAGTGAACAATGCCAGCAGTTTAGTCTCATGGTATTTCGACCAGATAGATCGGTCCTCTGAGATCGGCGCCGAGTAGTCGTAACTGGTAGCTGTCACTGGCGCAGCCATAGAACCGTGGTTTTGACCGCCAAACATCATGTACAAGGACATTGCTGTCACACGCTGCCCGATGTTCCAGCGGTAGAACAGGTTGGCAAAGTCATCACCGATATCACCGGGGCAGCCACCTTCTGGTCCACCCCAGGGGTTGTACGAGCCGCCCTGGAACTCGGGCATGAAAGCGGGCATGCTGGGCTGGGATTCTTGGAAGTAATCGTGGTATTCCAGGACCTGGAAGGGGACGTATGCACCATTGGTGGAGGTACACTGGCTGATATCACAGGTCCAACACTAATACAAAAGGTAAATTAGTTTTCATTACTCTTTTTCTTCTTTTCCCCATCTTCTCTCGCACTGGAGAGATGGAAAGTCACATACCGAAGGATACGAGTCCAAACCAGAGACATCAACATTCCCACCCGCATCAGACCAGTCCTTACCCCACGAGTGCGTGGCCATATTAGGATCATTCACGGTCAGCGGCAGCGTAATACCATTCTTACGAGCATTGGCCTTAAGCAGATCCATGTAAGCAATGGCCGTCTCATTCGGCACACGCAGGGAAGGATCACCGAGCCACTGATTCCCGTACTCATTCTCAATCTGATAAACGATGGAGTTATGGCCATCAGTGACCTGGTAGCGACTAGTGATCTCGGTCACCTCGGTAAAGTACGGTGTCCATGCATTCGTATAGCGGGTATCATCATTGCGGAGGGTACCGTACTCCCCCGTCGTCAGCCACAACGGGAAGCCGCCAGCATTGGCTTCGGCATTGACGTACGGGCCGGGCCGGACGATGATGTACAAGCCCAATTCCTTGGCGAGCTCGAATATCGGGGTGATATCACGGGCGCCGGTTGAGAAGTCCACGGTTGCGTTGTTCGGTGCGTGGTACGCCCAGCTGGAGTAGAATGCGAAGGCTGTGAAGCCGGCTGCTTTGATTTTCTCAAGGATGTCACGCCATAGGGCTGGTACAGGGATGCGCCAGTAGTGGAATTCGCCGGAGAAGATGAAGATGCGTTGACCGTTTACTTGGAAGCTGTAGTGATCCCATTGCACGATGGTGTTTATGCCATTATCATGCAGTGGCCATTGCGTGACGGCTTGGTCGTCTGCTTTTGTAGAGGCCCCGAGACAAGCTAGAAGGACTAGCAGGAAACTCAAGATGCGCGCCATTTTGGGTCGTGGACCGCTCTTTGAAAGCTCCTGAGTATTGCCAGGTGGCCATGATTAATTTATAGTTGTTTTCTCTATGAGCCACTTGATTTTAGAGTAAATGCAGCGTTAGTCAGGGTTCAAGGCGCGGGTGTTAATTTCCCCTTTTGTCCTGGAGATGGTGGAATCTCCGGTGCTTGGCTGGTGGTTTTTCCTCCAACGGGATTACTCCGGATGGGGGGGGGGGGGGGGGATACAATATACAATATGCAACATCGACACATGTAATAAAAATGTTCTTTTTTATTACACAATGAACGGGTCTGTGATAAAGATATACAAAATAATATATGCTCATACAGCCAAAAAAAAAACAAAAAACAAAGGCTGAGAATACAAAGACGCTGTAAAAGCAAAATCCACCTCCCCAGTCAACCTCCTGTGAAACACGGGATAGCCAAGTCCGGGGGAAAGGGGAATAGTCCGGGGGAGAAGGCATTTCCCCGAATATACACCGGACCGAATCGGCAAGAGTCCCTGTGCTTGCGGGGAACGGTGAACACAAAACAAAGGCCATCGAATATCATAGCCGAGCATCAAATAGTTTTTATAAACCCCCCCAAACTCCAAATCTATGCGGTATAGGAATATGCCAACACTTCCAGGGTTGCAAATTTTAAGCATTGGTATCCAATACCCCGAATGGGTTTTGACCCTTGGTGCTTGGGCTGGAGGGAGACTCCTTCTCGGCCTTTTGCTTCTTAGCTCCCTTCTTGGCGGGAACCTTGGCGAAGCCCTCTTCGGACTCCGACCGGCTGACTGAGGCCGAGGCAGCCTTTGCCTTGGAAGCAGCAGCCGAGCGGGTACGGATGGGTGAGTCAGGAGTGACCTTCTCGGCGATCTTCCGGACCTGAGCCTTGAGAACTTCATCATCGGTGGTAACCTCGCTGGTCTCGCCCTCAATGGCAGCCTTGCGGATCTCGCGGCTCAGACTCTTCAGAGCATCCATGCCGGCCTTTTCAGCGGCCTCCATGTGAGTGGGCTGCTTCACACCGGGGTCCTTGCGGTTCAGGTAGGAGCGGACGAAGAAGCGCGCGAAGAGGTAGGTGAGGGGAAGAAGGTAGGAGACGTTCAGCCAGATGGCGAATGCCTGACCGGTGGTGTCCGCACAGGTCACCATCTGTTGGGAGTAACCGGATTGCTGGACAGGGGCCGCGTGGAAAGAGGTGCCCACGTTCTCGGCAAGTCCTTCTGCGCCCGCAGCCCGGAATGCCAGCTTCTTCAACCAAGAGATCGAACCAACCTCGGCAGTGGCAGAGGCGGCGGCGGAAGCGGCGTTGGTCAGCTGTTCCAAGGCGGCGCTGCCGGACGGGTAGGGGATAGTGTAGTGGACAAATAGGTAGGCGGCAGCCATGTTTGTACCAAAGACGAACTGGGTAATTTGCATGGTGGTCAAGCTGCGCTTGATGGCGTTAGGGACGCGAATGCGGAGAGCGGTGATGGTGTAGTAGGTGTACTGAAGCGAGGAAAAAAAAGTTAGTGTAACTGCGCTTAACAAAATTCAAAGAGCAATGCAATTGTTCCAACTTACCATCATAGCGTGGATGGCCGAGTTAACCAGACAGAAGATCCAAATGGGAGCTGCCATGTAGCGGATACCGGCCCACATGCACATCATAGCTCCTGCGTGGTGGTAGGTCTGTAGGGTAGAGCTCTTCTTGCCCTTGGCCAGGATGATAGCGGTATCTACAACCTCATAGAACTTGGACAGATAGAAGAACCAGCCGAAGTAAGCCAAACCCTGGTTCCACAGACGGCCAGCATCCGTGGGGTCTGGCATGCCGTTGGTGAGGTGGAAGGCGGGATTGGGAATCGACCACTCATCCGTGATGGGGCTATAGATAGCGGCATTACCGTAACCGCGGGGTCCATTGATCTTGCACAGCGAGTCCACCACTCCAACCAATCCGTGAGGGTCGTCGCTATCCGGAAAGGAGCTCCTGAATGCCAGGAACATGCCCACGAAGGTCCATGCGGAATACACAGCTAGGAAGACATTGTGGAGAACGACGAACAGCTTGAACAAACGGGTGTTGCTGAACGCATATGGCTTATATCCACGGCTCTTGTTGATACGATTGATCAGGACCACAGTGATCGCATAGACACTGGCGATTGTGATTGGTAGCCGGACATCGAGCACCTGGTTGTAGAGATCATTCGGGATGTTGAAGGGCTGTTTCCATGTCGGGGAGTCAATGTGCGGCGCGGGGATGGTCACTGGAAGCTCGCGAGGAGGGAAGGTGAGGAGAGAGGCCGGAGGAAAGGCAATGCGAACAATTGCCTGGCCAAACTTGGTGGGCACATTGAAATCGTGCATGGTGATTGCCACGCGAAAGCGTTCAATTCCAACGCGTCAACTCGACAAAGACGATATAAAAGAATATAAGAGAAAAAGAATATGTGATTTCTAACGAAGGTTTTTTTTTTTTCCTAAAAAAAACAAGAAGAAGGAAACGGTTGAAGTGTTGAAGTGCAGTGGGTCCTCCCCGATAAACTGCCCTTTAAATTTCTCAACAAGGGCAATGACCGACGATCTCGATCCGCCCGCGTTTAGTTTGTTGGGAATTCCAAGGCTTGGCCATCAAACGTGCCGAGGTTAGATATCGCCACTTGCCTAGAAGGGTACGTACATAAACGGGCATTGACCTAGTATGTATGGAGTATCTCGAAATAGACATCCATGGATGTAATAATGAAACTCTGTCTCTCAATTCCGTTGGCGATAAGCGTATTGCACTGCCAACAATTAGTGTAATGAATTCTTTTTCAAAAAAAAATAATACCGGAAATTTTGTTCAAGGTACTCCGCAACTCTGGACTGTATACCATTTGGACACCTGCAGAGCTATACTTTGCAGGCCCTGCACAGCCCTGTACCCTCCAGGGCTGTACAGCCCCAGGAATGACCGGGGAAAAACGCGCTGAGTCAGCCGAACAAAGTTATAAATTCCCTGGAACATTTCTGGGAAGGTTTGGCCTTGGAAAGTTAAAACGGAAAGCTTGGAACCTTGGAAGCTCGGTTGGAAGGTGAGGTGGTGACCTCAGATCACTCGTGATCAGCTGCTTGTTGGGATATTTGAACCACTATAATCGTCCCAACGTGTTGAGGATATGCAATCAGATATAAAACAACCTAATCGGATCACATGCAGCCTCGGTCTTACTGTATGCTGAAAATGCGTATGAGACTCACCGGTATAATGTTGTAGACGGGGACTATATGATGTGCAACCTTGGAACTATTGTACTTTGTACATCGTACAGGGTAGAGGGATCTGCACGCGTCGTCATCATGACAAAATTGTTCGATTTCCCTCCTGTTTATTATTGTAAAGCAAAAACTCCCATCAACGCCAGGAATGCGCAACGTACACATATACACGGTTAAAAGTACAGTCCTTAGCGGGGCTTGGTGCTATGGGGAACGGGGGGAGGTCCCGGAAGTGATGGGGACGAAGCGTCAACAGGGGACGCACGAAATTCAGCTCGCTTGGGCGGAGGTGGCGGAGGGGCCTTCTTGCGTTGGGCTTGAGTCTGAAGATCGGGATCTGCGGGTGACACCGCTGGAGAGTTCGACTGGCCCACGGAGATAGGACGAGAAGGTGGGGGTGGGCGTGGGATCCGTTTGTTGGCATCGGCGGAGAACTTGCGGTCCTCCACAAATGTGTTAAAGCGCGATGTGACTCCACCCCACTTCTCTTTGCCTATCTCGATCTTGTCCGCATGGCGTTCACGGAAATCTTGCACAGAGGATGTGCCCCGTGCGGGCTCCGCCGGTTCCAAGTTCATACTGGAAGTATTTGACGCGGGCCGGGCCGGGGGGCTAGGCGCTGCTGGAGAAGACGCTGCTGGAGAGGAGCCAGTGAACCGCGACGCGTAGCCACTCAACTTCTGTTTGCCTGAATCGATCGAGTCCGCGTGACGCTCACGGAAATCACCGTATTTCTGCTTTCCCGAATCGATGGTATCCGCGTGACGCTCACGGAAATCACCGTATTTCTGCTTTCCCGAATCGATGGTATCTGCGTGTCGCTCACGGAAATCACCATACTTCTGTTTTCCCGAGTCGATGGTATCTGCATGACGCTCGCGGAAGTCACCGTATTTCTGTTTTCCAGAATCAATGGAGTCTGCGTGGCGCTCGCGGAAGTTCTGGAGAGAAGACGTGCTCGCGTTTGCCGAGCCCTGAGTAGGCGGGGTGGGTGCCGATGGAGATCCCGAGGTATTCATTTGGGAGAAGCGTGACTGCAGCTCATTGACAGGCGTATGTGCAGGTGATGACGATTTCTCCTGACCAATCCCAAATCCAGGAACCGAGATGCCGGCGTTTGCTAGACGGGAAGTAGCATCTTGATTGATATAATCGTGGGAGAGTACCGGTGCGGTGGAATAAGCCGGGGGCGGGTCGGAGCTGGGGGATCCATTGCGGGCAGGAAGTCGTGGCGGGGGCTTTGGCGGCTTTGACTTTGAGATCGAGCTTGTTGAGGCGGAACTTGCTGAGTCTAGTCGCCGCACTGGTGGTGGAGGGAGGTGGTCTGTAGACAGGCCGCTCGTGTCGACGCGATACGGGACCGGAGGCGGGGCGGGCTTTTGGAACTCTTCCTCCTCTGCTTCGGCTACTTGCTGTTGGTGGGAATTCTGGGCGTTAATCTGACCATGGGACGGTAGAGCTCCTACATCCCGGCGATCGGGGGTTGTCTGACTTGGCACCGCGGCTGCTCCATGGTAATTGATATGCTTGGGAGGGGGTCCGAAGGAAGATGGGTCTTTGAGGGATGACAATGGTTGCGAGACGTGGTCAGAGTGGTTGGAGCTGGATTCATTGCCCTTTCCCATCCAGCCTGCCTAAAAGCGAGCAAACGTTAATACCAATGGACGAGTCATGAAGACACGAGGTGTGAGCCTACCACTGAGCTTCTGATACCCCCTTGTGATTCGGAGGTTTGCCCAGAGCCAGAACCAGAAGATTCACCTTCCTTGCCCTTTCCCATCCACCCAGCCTAATATCACGTATTAAGTCAGCACCAATGGCCAGCCGAGTTGCGAGTCCCAGGGAGGCGAGGGGTGAGCTTACCACTTGGTTGATGCCTTTGAAATCGCCACGCCAGCTCTCCTTCCCACCTTCCTTGCCTTCAGGGTGCCAGCCACCCTTTATAGTATTGCGTAAACCACTCATTATGCTGCAGACTTTGACAGTGCGGGGATGACAGTTGCCAAGGGGTTGGGGAAGCTGTGACGACAATATCCCCACCTGGTCACGTGTGAGCTTGATATAGTAATTGATTTGCATAGTTCACAAAGTGGGTACTGTACAGTACAAGCCCTCCGTAGTTACTCCTTACATATGTATACCCTATAACATAAGTGAATATATGATCATTGAATATTCAAAGAAGATAATTCAGTCAAGTTCCTGAATTTACGCGTTTTAAATTACAGATTTGATTGTCTATCAAGTATGTACAAAGTACATAGGTACCTAGGCGGCACAATTTTGCCCAACCACTCACAGATCATCATATGAGCAACATGATTCACTTACGGACTAGCATCAGATTGGTGGTTGAACGATGTGTACTCCGTACATTGACAGAAATCTGGCTGTATGCCCATTTACGGTATGAATGGCAGATATGGGATGACTCTAACTAAAAACCCGCACGGGTCTTTCAACAATCCGTACGGTAATGATGACTAAACGTTTTGTATGGTAACTAACTACACGTAGTATGCGCGAGGTAGAATGTGTTATCTTAAGCTTCGAGCACCAAGGTTACACCTCAAATAATGTAGTATCTCAAATATGGCCAGATACATCGAATTGTCAGGCCTGACCGGTGGAGGAAATATTTGCTTGTCTAGAAATTAATTGACCGGATGGACTACCCCTTAGAATGACCTTTTTTTTTTCTCCATGCAATTTGGGTACTAAATATTTTAATTACCAGCCCTCAGCATTCACACTTCGGAAATCTTGTTGGGAATTACGTTAATGCAAATTGCTCACATGGTCAATAACTAATTACCACAAGATTAACGTATTGCACCTATCATGATTCGCAGCGCTAAGCAGAGCCCCGTATCGAAAAGAGTCTTAATACTTTAGCCAAGGATGAGGAGCCAATAAATCGTATAGCAGTGGGTAGCCTCGCCCGTTAGCAGTAAGCACTAACGGCGACCCGAATTTTCCCAATAATATATAAGTCACTCAAGCCCACTGGTTTTTTGCCATTCCAGAACCGTGGAAGAAGAACTAACTAGGTACTTAAGTATGGGGGAACTAAAATACAAGGAGCCGTTTGTAGACGCCGAACCCAGATTCATACACATACAACACGCCGGTAAGAGCACACCTAGTCTCCTTCTCCACGCATCGAACCAGCTGACATCCGCAAGATCGATACCAAAGAGAATTTAATCTCCTGACCCGATTTGGGCTTCAATCCAATGTTATCCGTGTGGCATCATACGCCAACCTCAACGAGAAAGAGGTGCTTTCAAAAGCACTGCTTTATCCAGCCCTTCGAAAAGTCGTTCAAAAATATCCCGAGCTGGGCATGACCTATTTCAGTGGCCCCTCCGAAAAGAAAAAGTCTCAGCAGCGGTGTTTTTTGGGTGTCTTGCCCCGCATCAATCTTGATGATCATGTTGAATTCCTTGAAATTCCCCCAGAAGAAGAAAAAGCAGGTCTCACTGCAACTATCGAGCGTTATCACGGCTTTTGGTTTGATCCATCCACAAAGCCGCTATGGAGGCTTGTCATAGTCAATGGAAGGCATGCAATGCTGGTATTTGACCACTTTATTACCGATGGACGCGGAAGCACTTTCATCCTCGACGCCCTGCTACAGGCACTTAACTCACCAACCGAAGACCATGTCAACTCCTCTGTTGTTGAAATGACCACAGAGGTAAAGGGTTATCCTGAGGTAGATCCGGTGAAACTATACGGATCGGGACCATCGGTCCTTTTTGCCATCGCGAGCTACATATGCTTCTGGTGTATTCGGTTCTTCTATCGCGGGACCAATGTCTTCTTCTACGATGCCAGATATCAGGAGCGGCATCTTGTTCTCAGCGATCCCCAAAAAGAAGACAACCTAGTCACGACGAAGCTTCACACGCTCCGTCTAGAAGCTGACACGATGGAAAAATGCCTTCGCGCTTGTCGCAAACACCAGACCTCATTAACTAGCCTTTTGCACACGCTCATTAAAGTGAGTCTGGCGGCCGACTTCTACCCCAAAGCCAAGTTCAGTCATTCCGAGACTGTCGTCGATGTGCGCCCTTATCTCCTCAAACAGGAGAGGGAAAATACTATGAGCACTGCAGTATCCATGATCTCGAGCTTTGACTGGCTATCGCAGTTCCGACAAGCAGGTCAAAGTTCCGATTCAATGGGCCAAATCCCAGTTGATGCAGATGCATTATGGGAACTTGCACGTAAACATAAGGCTCATGTGGCCAATGATTTACACCACAAAAAGTCTTGGATGAAAGCATGGCTCTCCATCGACCTTATTGGAAACGACGATGAAGATTATGTTTCTCAACTACTACCAGGTCTGAAGGTCGTTCAAAAATCCGCATTTTCTGTATCGAATCTCGGCGCCTTCGACGGTCAGTCAGGCCCTGGACCCTGGACTATCTCTAACATGGAGTTCTCAGCGGGTGCCATCAAAGCAGGCTACGGGCCGAATCTGACCTTCAATGTTTCTGGTGTTCGAGATGCTGCCACCGTAATTCATGTTAGCAACGAGGAAGGATCTTTGTCAAGTGATTTTGTCGCTTCTCTTCTTGGGAGGATCGAGAAACGATTGCTGGCAGTTATCTAAATAAAATTCTTGTGGAATAACGATTGGTTGTCGGATGTCTTCAGAATCACTCAATTTCGGGGCAATATTGCCCTGTTTTCGGGAAGCTCTCCTTTGTTCCATCGTACAAAAGATACATTAAAAGTGATGATAAAAAGATATCCTTTTCTAAATTAAGACAGAGAATAAAAGAACGGCAAAGAGGAAAAGAGCGAAGGGAAATAATTGTGTCTTTCAGGCTGTGAGTCTAAGTCTGCTTGCTTCGATGAATCTATTTTTGCCATGGGTGTTGACGCAACACAAAATATCCTCACTTCAGCGGAATACCATGGGGGAAGAGCTCTTTTAGAAGCTGGAAATCGTAAGCGGGTGGCTTTGATTGAATGCATTAGAGCTTCTGTGAGTGTTCTCCTCCTGTTCTTCGTTTTTCAGAGCAAACCAGTTCTCGAAGTATTTACGGCATTATACTCTCTTGAATCAGAAAGGAGCTCATCTTACCGTGTGCCTGAACGCTTGGACTGACAATCCAATTGGACCATGGTGGTTAAAACAACAAGTTATTCCCAATATTGGTGACCAGAGTGGGAAGATAATGCTTAGTGGTCCTTGATGGTCATGGGAATCATTTAACACCTGAATTTGACCAGTTTGGCAAAGAAAACCAAATCATCGCACTGGGTACGCCTCGGCAGCAATGAACTCAATTGATATCCCGTGTCTTCAAACATGTTACACTAGATTTGTGAAACGCAGCCAGGAACAGGAACATAATGCAACGTACCAAAACCTTTTCAGAACCACCAATGTGCGAATTGAAAAGGAAAAATCAACATGGAATCTCAGTGTCCAGTAAGTTTTATCAACGGGGCAGCCTTTTGTCAGATTATCTTCTTCCAATCCAGGGCTTGAAAAGCAGCTTCCGTTTTGATGACAGACTTTTTGTCATCCGCCGTCAGAAAATCATTGATGTCTCGTACTTCTTCACCAGGAAATCCCGCCCAGCTACGATCCTTCAGAAAGCCCCACAAGTCCATCATGATGCCCATCTCCTCTCCCTAACCGGGCCACAGCTCACTGTACTGCTTGGGTGGACCTTTGACAACCACAGTAGAACCGGGTTCAGGAGCAACACCACTTTATCCAGTTTAAACTGTGTATATCGGTTAGTCCTTATAGGATCGCTATTATCCGTCTACTCATCTCCGCTGCCTATACACTAGCTAGATCGTTATATATAGTAGGCGCTATTTGGGCATTCCGGAATGGCTGCCACGTCAATAGGAACCAGTTCGCCTTGACTTGGGCTGTATTATGGCTCTTCGTATACCTCAACTTCCTCGTCCTAGATATATTTACTATCTGGCTACCTCCACTATATATTATAATGGCGCTCATTACCTGGATCGTGACCAATGTGACTTCCATCCTCCTTCAATTTGAACTGTTACCGGGATTCTACAAAGTGGGCTTTGGGCTCCCTGCGCACGCTGTCTTCCAAGTTCTGATCAATATTTGGTCCGGTGGCTGCAATCCTCTACTCTACTACGCGCTCCCTGTTCTATTCGTGTACGAGATCCTCGGTGTCATCTTCAGCTCGATCGGAGTCTATCGTCGTGCGCATTACGCAAGTATCAAAGCCGAAACAGAGGAGAAGGCATGCGAAGAGCGTGTTGCCGCAGCGCTACTTCAGCAGCAAGAGGCTCAACTTGTTCGACAAGAAACACTCCGTGATACGAATGACGGGGAAATATCAGACATGGATACCGAAGACGCTGGCCAATTACAAAGACGGCCGACTTTGGCCACGAAAACAGATCAAGAAGAGTTAATTCGCATCGTTTGACGTGAGATGTCCCGGCCCCGGGCGGAGGGCCCCGAAGACAACCGTGATACCACAGGGCCGTATTTCTCTTTGCCATTTAAGAGCTAATACTCTGATTTGAGATCGGCAAGTGTGCCATGTCTGGCAATTCTAAATTTCTATGTATTTTATTTTATTTCGCACCCTGCATGCTAATGTATAAAAGCTGTTTTCCATTTTCATCAAGCGAGCCACTGAATTGAACCAACTATCAAAACTATATTTTCATTTAAAGCTTCATACCATTCGCTCTGTAACCTTGCGCAAGATCGATGGTATTCGCCGCAGCCTGAGCGCTGGCGCTCAAAGAGACAGTCGGGATAGCTCCCTGGACATTCACCTGCTCACCAGTAGTAGCAATGGCAGCAGCACTTCTGTTCACACCAATGGTAATGTAACCAATCAAACCCTCGGCAAGAGTCTGACCCAACAACTCTGTAGAAATGATAGCATCATTTCCATCCGAATTGGCAGTGGGGTAAAGCGAATCCTCGGAATTGAGAGTGCGGTTCAGAGTTGCCAGGTGAGCATGGTAAGGAGCCAGCTTATAGACAGAGTTAATCAGCTCTTCGGGGAAGAACAGCTGACCAACGTGCTGAGTTGCTGCGGCAGAGTAACTCGTGTCATCCTCATCAACCTTGGACTGCACAGTGACATGAATGTGGGTAGTGCGGGAGGAGTAGTAGCCCGGGAAGATAGTCAAGAACTCGCCGATTCCGGCTTCGTTGGTCTTGGAAATTCCGCGCAGGAAGGTTTCGTCGTCGGTTGTACCGTCAGATCTCGCGGTCCAGCCATCGTAGACCTCAACGGTATCGGGGTCGACTCCGGTGTAGCCGGAGTATGTTCCGGTAGCATTGCAAGACTGTGGAATTTGTTAGACATGGTGACACGAAAGAATCCAGAGATTCATACCCAGATAGTCAGCCAGGCATCTGAGAGAGGCTCGCAGGTCTCGACATCGATGAGACCAAGGTCAAGGTAGAGATCGACACCCTCATGACCCTCGCGTACGTCGTGGCGATGGAGCTCACCGTCCACATCATAGGGGCCGAAGATAGTGTCTGGAGCAAGTGTGCAAGTCTTGTTTTGGAGTTCTTTGTACATGTAGCGGTTGGCGTTGGAGGTTGAACGCTTGCCCAGCGCATTGCGACGCTTCATGAAGGCCATGTCGCGGCGCTGCTCAATGTGGCGTGCGCATTTGTCTGTACCTCTGGGGCGAATGACTGGCGCATGAGGCTTGGAGTGGTCATGACGCTCAGGGTGAGCTATGAAAGATTATTAGATGATAGATACGGTTGCATGTTGCCATTGTTCTTACCAGTCACGCCAGCGATGGCGGAAGCACATGCGAGTGCTGCAATGAAAGTGTTGCGCATGATGATTGTTTGTATGGTTTGGGGTTGAAGATACTTGGTACTCATTCGAGGGGAAACACAGCATTATATATCTACATTTTGAGCCATAGCCTTCTCTTTTGGGATCTAGAATCCTCAACCATTAGCGGTGCTGACGACGGCTGTTGGACAAGCTCCTTATTTTTGACCGGCTCCTTATTTGTTACCGTCCACGCGGAGAGATTGCGCCCGGAAGGTGGAGACACTAGCAGGGCCCTATGGCTGCGACAGCAGTTTTCCATTCTATACTACTGTAAACTGTAAGTTGGTGATGGACCATGGTCAAATTCAGAGGGGTGCCTATTCCGCAGATAAGGAGTCCGGTCTGCCAATCCAACCACAATCCTCGACATTTCACCCGAAGAACAAGCGCTTGAAAGTCTACTGCCAAGAGCGAAAATGTGAACAGCCAAGCCTGGTAAGGGGTCATACGTTAGGGCTCGCGTCACCGTTGTCAGGAACAGGGATCGGAGCCACACTTAGTAATCGGGGATCATCCGCCGACGAGCGATTTAACTGGACAGCTCTTGTAAGCCTCTGCCAAGACCACAATCTTTCTATCTTAGGGATTTCCAATGATACACTAGCTGCTTCACTATGGATCTGTTCAATCTAGTAAACTACTTGGGTATATTTGAATAGTGCATGAAGAAAAGTTCCACACTAAAGGAGACATCGTGCCCTATCTCGGCCGCGAATGTTCCACTAGTGGCCTTAGCATCACTTTTGACACTTTGATGTGAGCTTCAGTATATTTTCGGCTTCAGCAATTGCCCTAGACAATGTGCTTGCACGCACAAAATCTGCACGTTAAGCTTAATTGGGGTATGTGGGTTTTTTTTCATTCCGTTTCGGGACGTATATTTGTCGATCATTTACATCTGCCGTCTACGCGCGTTCTAGAAGAGAATTGTTGATGAGTCCGAAGAAACCTCGTTGGTATGCCAGAATGCATAGCACTGCATAATACTTAGATAGCATCAAGCTATCCACGAGGGCTGCCCATATTGAGATTAAGTCATCTTTCCATCTATGCATCACGAACTAGCCTATAAAACGTTGTGGAATAACGCATACTTCTCAATAAGAAAAAGGATACGTCTGAAAGAGCTAATAGAGATGACGGATGTCGGCGAGACTGGTACAATTGATAAGTTCGAAGATGAAGGGTGGGCCTAGTGTTCAATGTCTTGAGTCCAAATTTGACTTCATATCCGTGTCTAATTTCGGAATGTCAGCCCTATTGAGAAACACCTATTAGAATGCTTGCCCTTGCTTTTGCCTGGTGGGTGTCCCTTGGTTCGAGAACTTGAAGCTTATCAGACAAGCATTTTCTTGTTGGTTTACTGACTTCATAACTGCCCAGGTCCACAGGTGACTGCTTGCATTCGACAATCCTTTTATCCAGAAACCTTGGAAGCAAGCATGAGCAAATGATGCCCGGGAATGCGGAAATGTTATACATAGAAGGCATGCTTCACTGAAGTCTTTAGCACATCTGGCACAATGGTACTATTGAACAATGTTTAAATGAGATATACATCTGCATGTTGACACTTGGTAATTCTCTAAGTGCCTGAATACTACGAAAACTTGGTGAAATTGGAGATTTCTTGGGGTAATCTTGGTAGGCTGTAGTGCCTAGTGTAGCTGCTCCTATGCATTACCTTGATTACCAGGTGGCCGCCGTTGAATTTTGATATCTTGATTCCTGGGGGAGTTGAACCCCCAGATTGGGCATGGTAAAACGTCGGCCCGGGGTATGGGCTTACAGACTGGAACATGTTTACCTACCTACAGAACATGCATGAAATTGGGTTTTTGAGGGGCCCATAACCCATGGGGGTGGGGGCTATGGGCCTGAGATCTAGGACCAATGCTGGGCTTTGCGCAAGACTAGTCTACACACGCTGTGAAGATTGTAATAATAAAGGGCTTTAAATCCACCTAGAGCTTTTTCCAGACTAGTATCGGCAGATTGTCCTCCCCTGGTGTAGTGGTCCCTTTCGCTATCTTTGGTGATCACTCAATCTCAAGTTCGGTGATCGGGTGCCACGGAAATTCCAGTCGTGGCGACGTTGGGTTCGGGTGGGTTCATTGCGGGAGGTTATGCCAGCTATATGCACTGATCTCACAGGGAAAAAAATTAAAAAACTACTCAAGAACCGCGCTGAGATTGTCTGGTATAAGAAACCACCCTGTGCTGGTACATTGTGTCGGATTAAGTCATATTGTAAATATAGGGGTCCAATCAATGGTATCCAACTCTCTGTATTCCTGTATCGGCTTTCCTTGCAATTTATACCTAGGTATGGAGCCTTGATTATATAACTTTAATTACAAAAATATGTAGGATTAATAAATCCTCCG
>MUGJ01000005.1:148910-186635 GCA_008931945.1 Penicillium sp. BW_162_3FA
CCGGTCGTCATATTCCGACACATTGCGGGCACCCAAGCCGGCATTGGCCCAAAAATTCAACGAATTAGAATTTCCGGCGAGAAAGAGAGAGGAAGAGAGGAAGAGATAGAGAAATATGGAAAGAGAGGAAAGAGAGGAAAGAGAGGAAGAAGAAAGGGAAAGGAGAAAGAAAAAAGAAAGTGAGGAACAAATCAAACTTGCCCCATGTCACCATGAAGCATTGACACTTCGGCTATTTCGCTATCGCCTTGTTTGCTCGGGAATATGGCAAAACACGGAAGAGATAGTAAAGAAGGACAGCACCGAAAATGTTGAAAACGAAATATGCCCAAAAAATCCCATAATACTCCCACCGGTTTTCCCAAGAGATGTCGCGACCGGCGAGGTATTGATCAGCCGAGCTGAGGGGACAATACTGACATTGTGCAGTGGAGTTCCAGTCGTAGAGCTTCCCCGGTGCTGTCTTGAGAAACTTTCCGAGATACTCCCCACATGTCTGTGCGGCTGGGGCGTCAAAGCTGACTAGCTCTCGATCCGAGCAAACAATCGGACGACCGTGGAGTGCAGTTGCACTGATACCGCCGACGTAATAGGTTAAAGGCGAGACGCGGTGCATCTGGGACCAGAAATTGGGCATGGCGCTCGGTGGTTGCATTACGCCGTTCGACAACAGTGACAACACAAACATGAAAAGAGCCATCATACTGCCCAAGGCAAGATTCGAGACCGCAGAGGCAATCAATGATGCGAAGCTGGAGGCAAAGAGGAAAAATTGCAGTACGAAAAGGAGGACGAGGCCCTGGCGCTCTGGGTCTTGGTTTCCACCATACACAGAGAAGTAGAAGGAGGCCCACGTGCAGATTCCAAGCAAGGCCTGCCAGGGTAGCTCAACGACAACTTGTGAGAAAATGAAAACTTTCCAGGAATAGGTCTTGGAAGGTCGCTCACGTAGCTCATACAAAGCCCGCTTCTCCACAAACTTCGGCATAATTCTGTTTCCGTTAGCTTTCCGTTATCTCAATGGGTGATGATGATGGAATGGAGACTCACTGGTTTAACATTGTGGTGAAAATAGTGCAAAGAAGGAACAAGCTAAACAGAGTGTTTTGGAAGCCTTGGTTGGAGTTATCTGACATCCAAAACGAAAAGCCTACGAATAGGCCACAGACAATACCCAGAGCAAGCTTGGCGAAAATATACTCCGGCTGGCGATGATACTGCTGGAAGTCACGTTTCATGACCTGATACAGCTGGGCTGTAATCGGCATGGCAAACTCAAAGTCGCTAGACTTATCGGTGGTCGGTGGCGGAAGGGAATTCGAACAGATGTAGTGAAGGTAATCCTGGACTTCTTGATTTTGAGGGCTCCGATTCCATTTCTCCGCCCAATCAATAGGCTGAGTACTCTCATGCGAGCCTTCACCAACAACTTCGAGTATGTATTCAGCGGGCTGTGAAGGGATGAATTAGTCAAAGTTCATGGAAGGTCGGTAGCGAAGGAAGGAATGGCTTGTGACTTACATTCTCATCTGGCAGACATTGGCGTGCGCCGTTTGATTCGAAATAATCCAGAAGGAGACGACCATGGTTCCCAATGTCTCCAAAGTACGCTGTCTTGCCACCTTTAGCAAGCAAAAGGAGACGATCAAAGTGTTCAAACATGATAGGACTGGGCTGATGAATTGTTGCAAGCACGGCTTGTCCATTTTCAACCAGTCTTTTCATAACAGAGCAAATTGCTAGGGAGCTCTGTGAGTCCAGTCCACTAGTCGGCTCGTCCAAGAAGATTAAAAGCTCTGGCTTTGCTGCTAGCTCGACACCAATAGTGAGAAGCTTTCTCTGCTCGAGGTTCAACCCTTCCCCAGGTTTTCCAACAACAGCTTCGGCAAAGTCTTCCATTCCTAGCAATTGGATGACGTCCTCAACGTATGCTTCTTTTTCTTTAGTGGAGATCGACTGGAGTTGCCGCAGCGCTGCACTAAAACGAAGAGCCTCCCTAACCGTAGAAGTCGGGCAGTGAATGTCATTTTGTTCGACGTATCCGGTTTTGCGGCAGATGCTGGTATTGAGGCTTCGGCCATTGACCAAAGTGTCTCCCGTCACAACGCCAACGGTCATTCGCTGCGATAGGACATTCAGAAGAGTAGTCTTTCCTGCACCAGATACACCCTAATCAAGTAAGCATGGAGCTAATCATTGAGCGGAGAATTGAATAGTGTTTACATACCATAAGAGCAGTCAGGGTGCCTGGTTTGACCCAGCCGCTGACATTATCCAGCAGTCTCTTTGTGCCTCCCTTAATCGGAATATCGTAGCATAATCCTTTCCAAGTGAATATGTTCTCATGCTTTGGCAACGAGCCATGAAACATTGAGGGTGGCTGGGAAAGCTCTTTCGATACTTTTGGCACCTCCTTCATTTCTTCATCACTTCGACTCATGTTTTTGCGAATGTGGCCTGGAAGAAACGACAGTGACTCGGGTTTGGAGACGGTGCCCGTAACCAGCTCTGTAGTCACAAGATATAGCACATGGAGTCCGATCATGAACGCAAAAAGGATACCCAAATTCCGCCACAGATGACTGTAGAGAAAACCATAATGCTTCTCAATGTATCGATCGCCAGAAACGAAGTGCTCCCCTGCGACAGCACCAACTTCCAAGCAAACAAAAGACAAGCCAGAAAGGGAGGGATAGTCTGGCAAGTACTCGACGCATTTGGCTTGTAAACCATGGTACTCGTTGGCTAGGATTGCTTCGAACGCGTAGAACACGGGATTGATCCATCGGATCCAGCCAAGCCACGGGCGCATGTCAGGCGGTGATACAGTAAACCCGGTATACACTGCAACGCTGATAATGACGATCCCGCTGAGAGCCATCGCTTGACTAACAGTTTTCGTGGCTGCGGCCAAGCACCGAAAGATCCCTGACATGGTAATAACGGAGACCACTTGGAAAAGGACATATATGAAGAAGTGCCCAGGCTCTCTCCTCAGGTTCGCCATGAAGTAAACGATCACACTGGCTAGGAGAGCCCGAAGCGTTTTGATTGGGAGATCTATGATGACTCCAGCGAGTGCCTCGGTGAAGGGGCGAACAAATGAATAGCGAGCCTGCTTTTCCACAATTGGTCTCTGGCCGTATAGGACGTTGACCTCGAACATAGCAATCATGTTATTTGTCAAAACTGCCAGAAAGATAACGGATGCCCTCTGGGATAGTCCATCAGAGTTATCGGGGATATCAAAGAAGAGGGAACTGATCAGCACAGCTATAAGCATTTGTAACACCGCAGTCGCAATGATCCCTGCACGGTCATTCAAGGCTCGTCTGTATGCTCTGACCAGACACAATCTGAGTTGCATGGGCATGGAGAGCAGGTAAGGGCTTGACTCTCGGACATGGTTGGCTTGTTCGATACGTTTAACGTCTTTCAATTTGCTTTCTTCTCGTCCATCGAGAGGAAAGTCGTGAGAGAAATTCTTCATCTTCTCTCGAAGCTCTGAATACTCTTCACTATTCCTCCAGTAAGTCTCAAAGTCCGTTGAAGTCCGCGGAACCTTGTCTGCCATTCCATCTTGGGGCACACGCTCACTCGGGTTAGTGACAGAAGTAAGAAAATCCGCGCTGACCTGTCGAAGATGGCGTTTCCAACCCATCCTCTCAAAGTATGTGACAGCCCGATCACAGGGACCAAAGTATACTTGTCGACCTTCATAGAGAATAGTGACGTTGTCAAAGCTGTTGTAGATGGGCTCTGAAGCCTGATATACTGCGGCGGCGTGACATGTTTTGGTGAGACTGGCAGAGAGACGCAGGTTTTTGGCAAAATCAAGCGCACTGTTGGCGTCAAGACCTCGAGTGCTGTTATCCCAGGTACAAATGGGGGCTCTGACTAGAGTCATTTCCGCTATGCTACATGTGAGAACCCAGACAGTTAGCTAATGTGATCTATGGAGACACAGCAGGCCAGCAGCTTTCTGAATCACTCACCTCACCCGTTTTCGTTCGCCGCCACTGACTCCGCGAATATACTCGTTGCCCACTCGGGTATTCGCCGTATGCGAAAGACCAAACAAGGCCATCGCGACCCGCACCGCCGTCTGCGCATATTCGTCGCGGCTAAGGTTGCCCGGTCGGGTATGCGGTGCCCGTGCATATGCAGCGAACTCGAGGGTTTCCCGGACAGTCAAATGCGGAAAGTGATGGTCTTGTTCTTCGTTGTAGACAGCATCGCCGCGATACTCCTTTGTCATTTTGTCAAACGAAACCCCCTTGTACTGGATGTTGCTGCCCGGGTCCAAACTCAAGCCATCCAGGTAGCCGGATATCGTCTTCAAAAAGGTTGAACATCCGCTACCCGGGCGACCGAGGACCAAAAGCAACTCGCCACTGTCAACCAGTCCATCAATATTGTGTAGGATGTTGGCTCGCTGTTTGTGATGGTGGCCATGTCGAAAATGGTCTAGACTCGATGTGAAAGGACTAATCAGGGTCGAAAGAACCGTCGACTGAGTTTGAAGACGCGAGGCAGAGCCCTGAATTGAGAGATTCTCGAATAGAATTTCACGATGTCGAGAGTCACCAGCGGCAGAATTGAAGATAGAAATATTTCGTTTCGCCCATTCATAATCCACAGGCTCGGAAGAAGCGGAGGATGATGTGTCTGTGTTGTCACTATGGACTTCGGTAATATCGTGACTCTTAGCCGGGCTGGATGGATCGTGGGAGGAGGCCTCTGGACTACCGGTCATCGTCGTGCAGAGACTTTCTCGCTCACTGGGGAGCTTGGAACCCTCAGCAGCATTCATCAGGGTGGCTGAGGCTTTCCGTCCTGCCTTTCTTGGAGGATGTCAAACAAATCTGGATGAACACTTAGGCTTCCATCAGGACTCGTATATTGCACATGTGAGGGCCGGTACTTTATTTTGATAAGCTTTGCTATATTTAACTTCTATTGATTCATTATTTGGAATTTCCTTGCATTAGCCCCCTAACCGTGATTGTCATGTTGACCTTCCTTCAGGGGAAATGAATGGAATGATGTGCGAAGGCCAGCTGGCATCCTGTGAAACAGCAACATGGGAGCATTGGAATGTATACTTGAAAAACAATTCTACGTCGTATTAGGATGTCTTAGAGGTCGAACCTTGCAAATGGGCCGTTCCGTGCCGAACTAAGCCCCTGTACGCTGTTGACCCTTTGAAACAGAGTCAATTGTATTTTGCTTGAAGATAGTCCACAGTCTAAGCGCACATGTGCAATCAATACAATGTGGTTCATCGAAGATCTGCCACTATGCGAAGATCTGCCGATCGCGTGACAGACCCATTCAAACACATCGCATCACACCACGAAGTCGCCCAGTAACATTGATTTACTGAGTATTATGATGCACCTCGCATGACCTGAGCAATTATTGACAGGATGAGTCATGTGCTAAGAAACCTTTAGTTCAACGACCAAGCGTATTGAAAAATGGGGAACCTTCGAACACTTGAAGGTTCAATGTTCGAGTCGTCGAATGGCCCAAGTCATACGTGCAATATTTAAATATACATTCTATAGGAATAGGTCCTTACCCCATCTGCCCTTTCCCCACCAAAAGTGCCTTTGAACCAACTTATCTTTTGAAATTTGTATATAAACATATTTTTTATTTATTTTTATTGAAATAAAAATTGGTGAACGAATAAGATTTCTATATAAAACTTTTATGTATTATTGCTGAATAGGAGATGATTGATTTTTTGAATCTAAGCAAAAGTTGAAAACTAAAGATTTAGTAACTATAGGCGGATACATATATAACTGACATTTGATCTACCTCCAACACTTTGGTTGCTGACCATTCAATCATCATTTATAATATTTTATCCGAAAAGAAGTATTTTGTGAATTAAATAGTGAGGATTTATTGAATTAGAAAAAGTATATCATTACACTGTAGGTTACAAAAAATACAGCTCTATAAAATGGTAGAAAATGGCCATTTTTGGTGGGAAAACGGGCGACCTCGGGATGGGTAAAGACTTATTAACCCATATTATTGGTATGAACTTGAACTTCTGAGGTTCGTCCAGACATCCAGACATTATTCAATACATAGTACTCATTTGCAAATACATATATATCTAAGGAACTGAAGTAAAGCACAAGTGCAGTTTCAATATCTCCAACCTGGATGGTGTACCAGACTAGCCTGCGCGACCCCTATTTGAGACAATGCACATGTGAACTGAGATGATGATGTGGTATTTAGTGACCACGTACATAGTTTTCAACTGCAAACCCAAGCACCCAAAAGATACTGCTAAGGAAGCAATACGCCTTCGCACTTTTCTCTACTCCAGAAGATCTCCCTATCTGAGTTGCCTTGAGAAGACCTTTGAACCCAAAGAAATGGCCGCCAACAGATATAACAAAGAAGGGAATACCAAGCCCAATGAGTCCTCCAGCCATCGCAAGAAGAGCGGTCGACATGTAGAACAACGAGTATGCCAGGGTTGGAATGCAGTTTCGGAACCGAACGGCCATGCTCTTCACTCCGACTTTGATGTCTTCTTCAATATCCTGGCACGCATAGACCACGTCAACCGTGATGATAACTGTTGCAATGAACAGGAACATACACACGGTCGGCAGAAGATGGTCGAAAGGATCCACCCCAAGACTGTGCATCGTCATCGGAATAGCCCACCCGATATTGGCGAGAGTCACCTGAGGGTAATTTGTGAATCGTTTAGAAAACGGATAAAGAAGGGCGAAGAAGATCTTGATGCCGGCTTCAATGGCGCATTGCCACGGAAGGAACAACAAGACCGAGCTGCCACAGACGAAAAGGGTAAAAGTGAAAATTGCGGCATTCCATTTTGATACAGCTCCTCGGGGGATTGGCCTGGATTTCGTTCGTGCGATTTGGGAATCTAGATCCGAGTCGATAAGGTCGTTCCAAGCGCATCCAGCACAACGTAGAAAGAAAGACCAGATGGAAAAGATTGCCAGGCGATTGAGCAGAATAGATGCTGGCAGATCTGAGGCAATTGATGCACTAAAGGCAATACCGACAAAATAAGGCGAAGTATTGAGGTAGAAGCCCAGCAAGCGGTGGATTCGTGACAATTCAGCGTAAGGCAACAATGAAGGAGAAAACAAGTTGAGTATTCTGCTTTGAGGATTCGCTGCCGTACTAACTTCCCTGGCCAAAATTTTGGCCGGCATTTTGAGGTGGAAAAATATATTATGTGGACTGCGCTGGACAATGCAGTATGGAGTTCAAGATAAGAAGTGAGACAAGGCGAAGTCAACTAGGGTATCGTGATCAGCACTTCAAACATGAAATATAAGAACGCCAAGGTGACCGAGCGGGCAAACAAAAAGCCCCTGAGAATATATCAGAGAGCAAATGACACAAATACATCACACCGCTGGTTGAATCCCCAAGAGCCAGGTCTGAAAAGAGATGACGTGGATCATTCAACAACTTTGGCTGCTTGTTCAAACCAAATTGTTCGAATGTCAGACCCCTGCTCAAATGCTGTTACACTGCATCACAGGAATGTGAGGGCTATCAAGTAGATCAACATTGGAATTATTCCAAATCGGAGGCCTTGCGTCGATCGCTACCTACTTGTTTTGTAAAAGGTCTTGGTAGAATCGTACTTTGTCTTGCCCGCGGAGCCCCTACATATTTAGTGTACATACTTAGTGCATGCATTATGGATTCACACTGCGTTGTGGTCTATGTAGTTGCCTAGCTTTCATTCAGAGACTTGATGCGATATAGACATTTAAATTTACAGCGCCTAAAACGTGAAATGTACAAAGCTCCTTGGCAATTTTCTAGAATATACAAGGGAATGTGGCCAAGCTATGAGATAAGAGACTTGCGTCGAGTAGTTGTAAAGTTACTTCTATGTCTATAGAGTACTTCCAAGCCGTTTGTGACAAACGAATATAGAGGATCATTCCCAATTCGGGCGGATCCACAGAAACGCCCAACAGAGAGTAACAGGGATAATCCAAAGGAGCCTCCAGTGTAGCAGAGCAGTTGTCTTGCCCTCAGAAGACTTTTGAATCCAACCCGATCCTGAGCGATCGGGAAGTGGAAGGTAATCAACAGTTTCCCCGTTGGCCAGAACCCTTGAAGTTGCGCGCTCTACAAGACCACCTATGAAAGGAAAGATATAACGACCACCAAACGCCTTCACCCAATCGTCTCGCGTATGAAACCGAGCTCCAAATCGGGATCGCTCATACGTACTCTTTGCACGCTCATATCGCAGGCTTTGATACTCCCGAAGCATTGATTCGACGTGAGCCTCAGTTGGGCTGGGAATGTCATCCGAATGGACAAGCCGATTAATCAGTGACGCCAGAACAGCAGCATCCTCAATAGCTGTGTTTGCCCCCTGGCCAATGTTTGGTGTCATCTGATGTCAACAACATTAGTCTTTATGTGGTTTCAATCAATGGAAGTGTATGGGTTATTACCTTGTGTACGCTGTCCCCAAGGAGGACTATGCGATTGAAATGCCAAGTCTCAAGGAGCCCCTCCTCAAGTGAAGTCATAGACGCAACAAGTTTATTCCTCCAGAGATCTTCAACGCGGATATCCCCCAGGATGGAAACATGTGACAATTTGCTGCAAAGATGGGCAGCGTCGTTGGGGGAATAACGAGGGACATTGGGATAGACATAAGGCTGATCAAGCTTCTGGATGATGAACCAGAAGACTCTTCCATCTTTCCCGTGGAAAGTTATAACAGAAAATTGATCGCCGTATCGGTTTATATGCTCTCCTGTTTCTAGACCATGTATCGGCTTCGATATTCCAAATACGCACGCATACTCGACTTTGAGAGCTGAATAACCAAGATCAAGAGTGAGTTAGCATCCAATGATCGAACCATTGCAATACCCATTGTGGGAAAGGGGTTAAGAACCTGTTTTGTCACTTTGCGAAATGTAACCGGGATCTATATCATCGGCCAACCGCCACATCTCGGATCGGGTACGGCTGTGGACACCATCTGCGCCCACAATGAGGTCGCCTTCAAACATACTCCCATCATCTGTTAGAACACTGGCGCGGTGTTCCCCAAGGCGTACTTCCGACACACGCTTGTTGGTCAAGACCTTCGATTTTTTGGGGTAAAGATTGAGCAATATTTCCAGAATCTTTTGGCGATCAATAGAAATTATAGGGTACCCGAATCTTTGATGCAATAAGTCAGAAAAATAACGTTTTGTACCAGAGAGCACTGAGTATGTGACAAACATTTCATGCACTTTCTTGGGCAGCAAACTGCTGAAGGAAAATTGATCCGGATAGGAAATATGCATCCGGTGGATCGGTGCGGTGAGCTTTTCGAGGCTACTATAAACCCCCAGTTGTTGCAGGATTCGCGCTCCATTTGGCCAGATACCAATGAAGGCTCCTTCCTGGGGGGCTATCTCAGCTCGCTTTTCCAGAATGATATGGTCAATGTTCGCTTTGGCCAGACAATGTGCAAGAGTCAGGCCAGAAATGGATCCCCCAACAATGATGACTTTGAAATTGGATTTCTCCATCATTGCAGATACTCGATCGATATCCACGTCAAGGGAAAAATCGCCAAAATGAAGAGGATATTTGAGATCGTGAAGAGTGTGGGGGCACTGGGGTACTGAGGACGTGCCCTGTGAGGCTTCGGGGACTGGGGATTTCTTTTCGTGAAGATCTCGGGGACAGAGAGCAGAGCGTAGAATGAAAGCGATGAGGTGTAATTGTGGCGCAAAAAGAGAATGAATCGCAAGTGGGTAGGTGACCAAGTCCGATGAAATCCATGGATTCCGCAGCGACACCGATGATTGGGGCGATCCTTGATGAGACAGCCTTGTACATGGTCTCTACCCCTTGCCTCGGGAAGCTTCAGATGTCTGGTGCATAATGATAAATATGCAATGGCTCAAGTGCTTCCAATGTTGATTTTCTTGTCAAAGAATTGCGCGCATAAGGAGACCCAAGGCGACTGACTGCCCATTAATCCCTCGATTAATTTTTGCTACGTGCTGTAGCTACTAGCCAACTGGCAACTTGAGGATGGTACATTGGATCGCTACACTAAATTGAAGAAATACAATCTCAATGTGACCACATACCTTAGTACATCACCTGCGTACATGGTTTTGTCGTAGCATATAGAATAACGGTAATCAGGTTTTACTCAAATAACTGTACGTACAGCTTAAAAAACCTGAGAATCATCAATCCAGCCACGCCACCATTCCACCATTCCCAGCCGTTGACCCACACATGTGTACCTAGCACTTGAGGTGCGAGCACAAAATTGATGCAGGACCAATTGATTTGCCCATCCATGCATTGTGGTTTTGTCATTTTGCTCCCTAGTCACAGGGCTTCGCTGTTCTTCTATTTGACCTTCTTTTCCCTCACAGCAATACGTTTTTCCTGACGTCGAATAACATAATACAGGCAAGGGTATATGATGTCAAGGGTGAGAGTCAATCCAATGTAAAACTTGCACATTGGGCTTTCGAACCACGGACCTGCAGGGGTATCAAAGACATAGTAGATTGTGAGTTTGATAAAGCCCCCAAAAGTTGCAATCGCACGTAATGACCTTTTTACAAGTAAGCATTCAAGATATCGGATACAGGGAATCTTGGAAAAATCGAGGGAACGAAGACATACCAGGTCAGAATAGAAGCTCCACGCGTGCTGTTCCGGCTCAAAAGCTGGCAGATTGGCCCGAGGCTTGCCAGTGTTTGACATAGAACACCCCCATAGAAAAATCCCAAGTCAGGGCCAACCTCAGCTGCAAAAGACAGCTGACCCGCAGTAAAGCCAAGAATCACCACCAAATAAATGAGATAGATGTTGTTCTTCATTATCGGGACATCGTTCCACTCATTTGGTGCAAACTTCAGTATGTACGAGACCACCGCAAGATGAACCAAAAACCATATCTTTACACCTCCTTCCCAGTGTGCACTTGCAGCGGGGTGAACGAAGGCATAGACGAACTCCCATGCGATATCATTGCAAAGAGGGAAAATTCCTGTGTTTGGAATTTTTTCTCTCCCAGAAACGTACATCATACTGAAGTAATTCAAGGTCCAGCAGATGCCTGCTAGCTTTCGAAGGAACTCTGCAATGGCGCCGAGTTCATCGCGGTATTCCAACACCGCCGAGAGAATAGTAGAGTCTCCCATAGCTGGCAACTTGAAGAGAACAATCGGGGGAGGTGTGAATTGTTTCAGGATCTTTCCGGACACTTCAGCGAGCTTCCTTCAGAGAAAAAGAAAGTCATTGTGCGATTTTTGAGATGCCGAGCGGGCTGAAGCAGGTCCTGCATCACGAGTAAAGATTTTCGACGCAAGGGATGCTTACTTTCAGCGCCGCCACAACATTCGAATGCATGCATAAAGGGTAAAATTGTTTGTGGTCTATAATTGTGACATGATTTGACTACGGAGTAGTTAATGCATAGTTACCCGTGGACGTGTTATGCTGACCAAGACGGGTCCCACAAATGGGTCGGTGGCTAGGCGCGGCCCAGCCCACGCAGTAACCACATTAGGGATAGCGTTAAAATCCTTCGGGAAGTACGTGCTTTCATACATTCCCAACATGGTGAGCGAAGTGGAAACTATGCCATTTTAGTATGCTGATAGTATTCACCTGGCCTCTGTCCTAGTGTGGGATTGGAATTTTGCGGACTGCTATAGAGGATAGAAGAAATAATTTTCGCGGCTTTGAATTAGGTAATTGAGCGGATGCTCCAGGGCTGTGAGTTCAAGATGACAATGCTATCCCATTGAAAGAGGAGGGGAGGTGGGTAGTCGGACGTAGACCTTTTATTCTCGCCTAGTCCTGCTAGCCTAATGAGCAGGCCATCGTGCTGGGTAATATACCAGTTGACGGCGATTGCCTTGCGTCTGCAACTGTAGCTAGTCTAACAATTAACTCCCCACATCCTTGAGGAGTTTCGATTATCGTACGTCTATTTCCTGGAACATCCTACCACAATCATTTGATCGTATTACATAGGCTTCAACAAAATGAGGTAACTGGGCGATCAAATGATATGAGACACTTTTGTAAGATATAGCAGGTGCTCAAAGATATAGTCGCCACCATGATCACGAAAGTACGCCGATTCTCCACGCATAACTTGCGTCAATAAGTCGACAACTTCTTATTCAGTCCGAATAGTTGAAGTTGTCAAAGACACCGAGAACGAGTCATCTCGCGCACAGAATTGTGGCAACAATACATTCATTATCTGGGCAGAACAAACCACCATACTATCCATTGGACTTGACTGCAGTACAGAAGACACTATTAATAAGCCCTTAAGCTCACAGAATAATTTCTTCCTGTCGCCGCCTGATGGAGATTTTGGCCATTGGATCCGCAGCTCTCCGCATGCCGAACGCTTGCACCTTTGGCACACACCCGTCTGCCAACTTCACATCATACTTCAACAGGATATGGCACAAAGAGATCTTTATCTCATTTGCCACAAAGAATCGTCCTGGGCAAGCATGTTGTCCAAAACCAAAACCCATGTGTTCAGGGGACGGCGAAACAAGCTGAGCCGCGGCTTCGTTCTTCGGGTTATCGGTCTGGCGCAGCTTTGCAAAGCGGTATGGGTCAAATTTCAGGGGGTCAGGGTAGATGGTCTCATCCCACATTCTGTCGCAGGACACCAGCATCTTATCGCCCTTGGGGATTACTATTCCGTCGGAAAGGACAACGTCTTCTCGGACAACACGGGCCATGAAGGCTACAGCATAGTCAGAACCAGCTTGCTAGAGATGTTAGGGCCAGTGATGAACTCACCGATAGCCATGGGTTTCAGCCGCTGGCACTCCTTGATCACACTATCCATCAACTTGAGTTTGTAAAGGGTCTGCTTCTTCCATCCATTCTCTTGAACCACCGAGATAATCTCCTCGCGTAATTCACGGATCAGTTCATCGCGGCCACAGATATCGAGAAGAGTCTGTGTTAGTAGATCGGTCGTAGTGTGAATGGCAGCTGCAGACAGGCCAAGCTGCGCCGCCGCCGGATCGTACTTATCTCCCTTCGCAATATCCTCGAGCCACTGGAGTGCATCGTGATATTTGACACCTTTTCCTGCACGTTCAGCGTCGCGTCTCTCTTTCAGAACAGGGTTGATGATCTTTCTCGCTTGCTTGACCTGGCTCTGGGCTTTTCGACTACCCGGTAGGTATCTCACAGCAATAGCGCGTACGAATTCCGGCAACAGGCGAAGCTCCTGGGCGGCGCTAAATGCACTGAGAGTATAGTTGATCGTAATGTCAAGCCACTCAGGGTTACGGCAGATCTTTTCGCCAAGGAAAACTCTAGAAGAGAGCTGTGCAACCATCTTGAGAACAGTGGGTTTAACCTGCATATCACGCCATTCGGTTGAGTCTCCCCATTGGGTCTCCAGAACGTGAGTAGCTTCGGTAGAGAGCGGCATAAGGGAACTTGCTAATGGATAGACTTTGAATCAGTAAAGTTGCTGCAAACCGAGTCACGGGGCGACTAACCAAGATTCTGGGTAATCTTGATCCGGACGAGATCCTGGACGATGGTATGGTTGGCTACAATTCCGAATGGCTCAAAGCCCGGAAGATCGGCATGCAGCTCGGTTTTCAAGTTATCGGACAGACTCAGTTGAGGAAGGCTGCGGATCTCATCGGCATATTTGGGTGAGAGCATTGTTCTTGTGCCGGCATCAGTGATGATTCGAAACACCCCGGCCTAGAGCAAACATTCAAATGAGTAAAAATGCTGCGTAGTTTGAGCTGTGAGCACGGGTGCATACTTTATTCAATCCGTTCTTGATCAGTGTGGCGGCATCTTTCATGTATCGCGCGCGTGCGCGGCCTTTACCGAACTCCCATGTCCCTCTTGCATTGATGAAAGGGAGATTGGACTTTCGAGATGAGGTCAAGAAAATAAAGATCACTGACAAAAGAATCAGGACCATTGGTCCGGCCGCCGGATGGATATGAGACAATATTTCGGGCGACATGGTTGATTCATGTGTCATGTAAACCGAGACGAGGTGCGAAGAGATTATTTTCCGAACGAGTCGCTCACGCCGGACTCGCGAAAAGGAGGGAAGGAGGTCTTTTATGATGTGAGCATAGAGGAGATACCCAATTTGACTAAATTCACGCAGATCTATGCAGGAGGACAGTGAGAATAATTTTAGTGTTGCTCTAAGATCTTCCGGTCGATCAGTGTATGTGGCTGGCTGTAGCCCATTCTCGTCGATCAGATCAGTTCTGAAGAAAGAGAGAGGGAGAAAAAAGAAACACACAGATGACCATCAAAACAGGCTGGTTACCAAGTAGGCCCTATGGCAATTGCGGTGTAGGTTACGAGATAGGAAAAGGGCTGGAGAAAATGGATACTCACCTGCCAGGAGTAAGGAGTAAGGAGATCTGGAATGTTATGTAGTCGAGCTTGAAGAGGAAAACCACTCCGCTTGATCTACATAAACCTCAGCCTTTGAGATTGTGTTACACTATCCCATGCATGCCAAGGTTCAGGGACAATCCCAACCCGTCCTCATCTGCCGAAATTTAAATCCTGATCAGCTATAGTCCCTGCAGGAGTCGTCCCTTTTTTTTTCTCTCTTTTTCTTTTTTGCGAGGTCTCTTTTAGATTGTCCCAAGTACTTGGATGTCTTAGGGCCGGGCCGGTGGGAGTAAAGTCTATATTCGTTATAAGAGTACCACAACTGTATACTTAATAAAATGAATCAACAAAAAGACTTGAGGGGGCAAGCGTTCTCTGCTGTAGTATATGATGATTGATGCATTTGAAAATTGATGCATCTCGGACGTTCAAGATTCCAAGGCATGTAAAATCTATTGATAATTTCCCAGCCACGAGTAAGCACGCAATAAGGCCAACCAACTTACTCAGTAGTTGAAATCTTGATGAGCCCTGCTAATAGTATCTATGCGCAATTCAAAATGCAATATGACATATGTACCCATGATAAGGACTTCTACTTGATCATAAGTGATATCTGAAGAGTGTCAGCCAATCTCGATGGAATTTAGATGAAATATTTATAATAAGATAGTACATGTAACCTTGGAAAGCGACCCTGTACATTCAGACTCTAGGAACCAGCGGTGTAACACTGAAGTAAAAGAAGCGGGTCCATAGATCCCACAATCGTAAACCTCGCATAAGAAAGATACGCCTATTGAAATGTGCTGGTCAGACCAAGACTTGCTAAGCACTTTTCAGCGATCTACGATGCAGCATAAGTAAAGGAAGCACTATTAATGATATATGTAGGTGGGAGGGATTCAGTTTAGCAGATACGTACATCCATCCTATAGAGATCATCCTGTCGCCCGCTCCAGCAAAATGTCGATCACAGAAGAATTCAGTATCTACCATCCCCAAAAATGAGATATTGCCCCCGAGAGTAGTCTGGCATTCTAGATAGATGTAGTTAGGTAGTTGATCTCATGTGCTTGAAAAAGAACATGGCGCTAAAGAGTATGAACTTGCGACTTCAAGAATGCAAACCCATCTTGAATGGCCTGCTTTGCTTCCTGATTACGTTTCATGTCCGGGTATATATCAAACAAATGCACTGCGTCGAGGACCCTGATGTCCGCAGTAACACCGGCATCGCAAAGCGCAGCATATGTTCTCTTCGCTTGAGCAATGGGGATCAGATCATCACGGGTACCATGAATGATGAAAGTAGGCGACTTGTATTTGTGGGCACGAATCTGGGCCAGAGGACTGATGGCCTGGATATCTCGAATGCTGGGTTGTTTCAATTCGGAAATTGAAGTTCCAAGATTCGAGCCCAGTTTGTTGAGTAGGACCGGAACCGTCTGCCCAGTCCAATTCATGTGTAATGCGATTCGGCTGCGGGCATCACTAGGATTCATCCATCCGCCTAGTGATGAGGGAGGGTTGTATGCGGTGATGGGCGTAGGTTGAACGGCTTCCCACTGGTCGTATGTACCAATGGGCGTAGCAGACTCACCAAATGGCAGGTTTGATTCGCTCCAAAAGGGATCCTCATAATCCGTCGGACTGTAGAAGGAGAGAATTGCCTCCGGGGGTCTTACGCCAATTTCCGCAGCTGTCCAGGCAAGCGTCATGGCAAGATGTCCACCGGTTGACCAACCAACGCTGACGACATGGTCACCGTCAGGTATGATATCGGAGCGCTCCAGCACCAAGCATGGCAGTACCTCCCGAGCCCACCTGAGAGCATCTCGGGAATCTTGCATGGGCCCATCCAAGAGAGAGACCTCTGGACAGAGGCGGTAATCAATGCTGACAGGCAAGAAACCTGCGGCGAGTAACATTTCTTTTTGCTCGTGGCGGATATCCTTGCGGGACAGCATGACATGGCCACCGCCATGGATAATGAGGGCTTTGGAATATTTCAGCCATGGTAATTCACTGAAAGAACTCGAAATCTGTTTCACGTACCGATAGGCCGTGGTCGGCCAGATGTATCAACCTCGGAAGGATAGTAAATGTCCGCCTCTAGCTGGACGCCATCTTTCTCCGCAAAGGTTACTGTCTCCTCAGTGATAAATGCAGTTCCCTCCGGCTCAAGCTTGGCTGGGGATGCAACAATCAGTCGCAGAATCTCCGATTCCTTTGAAGCGTTACTACTCCAATCAACCCAATGATAGCCAGCCTGGCGAAGGGCCTTATTCCAAACATGTTCACTAGCAAGCGCATGCTGTCGACCATCGTTGAACATCCACCACCCCTCAAGTAATCCGAAGACCAGGTCAAACCAGAACAAATTCCGGGTTAGCTCAATCAGACAGAGGATTCCATCCGATCGCAGAAGGCTACTGATGTTCTTCGTTGATTTCATGATGTCTGGAGTGGCATGAATACAGTTTGACGAGAGGACGACATCATATTGTCCGAGCATCTCTTGGGGAGGGTCCTGGTCCACGTTGAGAAGTCTGTAGCGCATGAAGTCGTACTTTTGAAATCTCTTCCGTGCGAGAGCAACCAATGACGATGAGATGTCTGTGAATGTGTACTCGAAGCTTAGCCCAGAGACGTCCGCGAGCTGAGAGAGAAGGAAGCCGGTGGTACCACCAGTACCAGCACCGATCTCGAGGATCTTAATTTCTCTGCCAGGGTCGGCCTTGCTGAGAACATCCCGGAGGAATTGAGTCAAATGGATGGTGGCAGAATGAAACATTGGCGCATGGGTGTACACATTTCCGATTAGTTCACGCGCTTCTTTGTCCTGGAACAGGATGGCCAGAGGATCAGCTGACCCAGTCAAACATTGAGCTAATTGAGTGCCAGTGGTGCGAAGAAGGCTATGCTCTGACTCGTGATGAGGGTATTTTCGGACAATTTGCTCATGAAGAACAGATGAATGTGTGGACGGGACTACTTTCTCCGTTCTTAGAGCAACATTGTCATGCCTTTGCACCAACTCCGAAGATTCTAAGATTGAGTACAACTGCTCCCTGACCTGATGGTGCTGAGGCAATACTGGAATCTGTGGGACTGCCTGTCCGGGTTCGAATGACTCAAGTGAAACCCCCATGGCTCGGAAAGCCTCAACCACATAAGCTGTTACAAGGGCCATCTGCTGAGGATGGACCTTATCACAAAATCCAGTCCACTGGGTTTTCTCACTATGAGCGGTAGTTTCCTTGACGCTGGCAAACACATCTCTTGACAATTCAGCAAAAGAATCGCCCACGGGGGACACGGCTCTCGTCTGACTAGAACGACTCAACGTTCCATCGGCTGGGGTCTCTGCTGGGGTGAAAATTCGCTCAATTTGTGGCGAAGCACCCGGGAAAATTGCATTGGTGAGACTTTGGATGTCGGGGATATCCATCAATGCGCTCACGGATAAGTCAAACTTGAAGCGCTTCTTGATCTCAGTCAACACTTCTGTCCGCATGAGCGAATCAACACCGATGTCTTCGAGGCCTGAAGATGGAAGCAAATCTTCGAGCGGGATACCCAACAAAGTGTGGAACATCTCTCGAACAGCTTCCACGTGTCCTCCATCGGCTGGACTGTCTTGCTGAGAAATGGGCAAAATTGTCATCTCCGGCAACTGGGCCTCAGGTTGTGAATTTGTTTCAATTGGCTGGGAGGCCGAGACACGAGAGCTTTTGTTCAATTTTCCAAGCGCGCGAGACAAATTGGACATTAGGACACCGGTGAAAGTTGCAGACATAATAGCGACAAGCATTTTTCCGCTTTCAGAGTCAAAGACAAAAATATCACTTGTGAATTGCTTCTTGGAAGGCCGGTCATAGCTGGTATATGTGGTGGTTGTTCCAGTGGACTTGGTGTCTCTTTGAATATAGATATCACTGATAAAGATGTCCCCGATGGCACTGCATACAAACACCTCGTCATCCCGGGTGTCGGATAAGCAGTTGGTATGAATACCGGCGACCTGAAGGAAATTGTCGACTAGCACAGGATCACAAATGCTATTCGCACTTGGAGAGTTCGGCAAGGAAACCCGACCCATGGCTTCATGTCCATTGGAAAACACTCCTTGGACACCTCGGAAGTAGTCTGCGTATGCGACAACTCGATTGAAAGTCTGGTAGACGGGTGAACCCATCAGACCATTGGAATCCGATAATTTGGAAATGCCTTCAGCGCGTGACGGGGAGATGAGGCGGTCGAGAGATCGGAAACGCGAGGAAGCCTTGGACGCTGCGTCCACCTTGTGAAGTCCGATCTCACCAGTGGCATGTGTCTCTGGGGATGTCATTGCCGTCTGTGTAAACAAAGAGAATGACCACGTGAGTGCGGTATCAGTTGTTGATAGCCGAAGACGTACTTCTCCTTCGGACTCAAGAAGCAACGGGGCAGATATACTCAGGTTTTGCACGTGTGGCATGAGCCCATCAAGCCCACCCGATGCAAGCTTGCTTGCCGCCTTCAAAATTATCTCGATGTAAAGAGATGCAGGACATAAGCTTTGACCAACAACAGAATGTCCTTGTGCGCACAAGCGGTACAGAGAGTCAGAAACGTTGACGGAAAACACAGTGTCTCTGGTAGTTTTTTCAAGCACATTCACAAGTCCATGTGCGGTCTCTGGCACCGGTGGAGATGTTTTGGGAACAAACGCATGTGGATCAAATGCTATCCAATGCTTGGTCTTCGCAAATTGATAAGGGGGCAAATTCATCGACTTGTAAGAGGGTGCTTGATGATAGCTGAAGGGCCAAAATTGTACTTCCGCACCCTTGGACCAAAGGTTTGCGGTGGTGGTTGCGATGTTTCGCTGTGCTTGATCGTCATGAAGGTTCAGGGATTGGAAAACATGTCCTTGGGGTGAACTGGAAGACTGGATAATCTGTCGAATCATCGGGATTACAGGGGAGCCCGATCCAGCTTCAAGCCAATAGGCTCGCCCAGCAGCCTTCAGTGCTGCTTTATTTACAGCTGACTCGAAGTGAACAGGCATGCGGCTGTGCTGTACGATTTTCATGGGAGTCACAGATGTCCAGTCCTCCAACACAGTGCAGGCCTCAATCGGAATTTGTGGCTCATGATACACCAATGACTGAGCAACTTGAGTGAGACCAGGAACAATCGCGTCAACCAGTCTAGAGTGGAAGCCGTGAGTACTACCGAGTCGCTTTGTTTCGATGAGCCTGGGCTTGTCTGCAGCCATAATCTCAATTTTCGCGATGGAACTCTCGTCCCCAGCAACAACCACGCTTCGTTCCCCGTTGAAGCACGCGATATCCACTTCGTTGTTGCAAGCATTTACCAGATCGCGAACATCTTTTTGTGTACCTTTAATGGACAACATGCTACCATGCTCCATACCCCAACTGCCATGGATTAATCTGGCTCGTTGGGAGATTAGCGTCATGGTATCAGAGAGACTCAAGGTACCGGAAATACAAAGTCCAGTGAGCTGCCCAAAGCTGTGCCCGATGATACGGTCCACTTTCAGTCCTGAATCCATCCAGGTCCTTGCAGAAGCGTATTGGATAGAGAAAAGGATGCAATGCAGGGATACAAGGTCTTCAATTGGGCTGTTTTGGAAAATCGTCGGGAAGATACTGGGTAGGCCGAGCGCTTCGCAAGTGTTATCGCATTGTATCTAATTTTGGTGGGTTAGAGTCATGCCAGTTCTCAGTTTTAACTAAGACGACTTACTAAGTGATGCCGCAAATGTCCACATGAATTGAACAAGTCTTCAGAGATACTGGCCGTGTTACCAGTCTGGCCACCAAAGCAAAGGATCACAGGAAGTGGCTTTGCCGGTTTCCTTTGCGTGTAGGTACCATCAGAAATCACATTAGTGAGCTTCTTCAAAAAGGCGGAAACATCCTTCGAGTCTGTCGAAAATGTCGCGGTATAATCCATTGACCGATTTTGCTTGACAGCAAGATTGTACGCAAGATCTTGGAGCAATGTCGAATTTTTTTTGATTGATCTGATGGTTACGAACTTGTGAAGTGCTTCACAGTAAGCGCGCAAGGACTCCTGAGACTTTGCCGAAATGAAGATGGGGACTTCCAGTGGGCAATTTTCGATATATTGTGAGCTGACCGACGGGCCTCGGTACTGCTTGACCAGGAGGGCAGCATTACTTCCAGCGGCACCATAATTCGTCACCATGGCCGTTAGATGCGAGGATTCCCACTCGATAGATTGTTCAGGGATTGATATATTTTCTTGATCAGAGAAGGGTATCTTAGGATTCAAGCGAGTGAAGTTTGCCTGTTTTGGTATCCTGCGCTCTTGGATCATCATAACTGTCTTCAATAGCGCTGCAACTCCCGACGAGGTCTCCGTGTGCCCAATGTTGTCTTTGATAGATCCAATGTACAGCCTTTGGTCGCGCATCGCTCCACCAAAAGTCTGGCGGATGCTGTCAAACTCAATGGGGTCTCCCACTTGCGTTCCTGTAGGAATATCAGTTTCAGTGACGAGTTATTTAGGAGCATAGGATGACATACCAGTTCCATGAGCCTCGACATAAGTGACCTCAAATGGTGAAGTCGCCCCAGCGGCAAGAGCTTTACGATACAGAGACTGCTGAGACTCCGAAACAGGCACAGTAATTGGGGAGCAGTTAGACCCTTGGTTAACAGCCGAACCTGCGATAACAGCCAAAACAGTATCGTGATCACGAAGGGCGTCTTCCAACGGCCGCAACATCACCAACCCGGCGCCTTCACCACGGCAATACCCATCTGCATGAACATCAAATGCCTTGGATGCACCAGTCGGAGACAGAAAAGAGGCAGCGGCCAGATTTTGAGTCACTTTGGGGCTGGTCATGACGTTCACTCCTCCTGCCATTGCAATCACGCATTCCTTTGCCTGCAGGGCCTTGCATGCCAGATGAATTGCCACAGCGGCGGAAGAGCAAGCGGTGTCAACTGTCAACGATGGACCACTCCATCCAAAGTAATGACTGATGCGCCCGCTGTTGAATGCTTGAAGGGTCCCGGTCGCGGAAAATGCGTTAGAGTCATGGGACCCAACGTTGTCCGTATAATCGTCCGAGCCAACACCAATATAGCAGCCGATATCCGAGGTCAATGAAGAAGTGGATATCCCACAATAGCCGGCAGACTCCATTGCGTTGTATGCAACTTGTAAGAGC
The DNA here is from genome assembly GCA_008931945.1 of Penicillium sp. BW_162_3FA. Lineage (NCBI taxonomy): Eukaryota > Fungi > Ascomycota > Eurotiomycetes > Eurotiales > Aspergillaceae > Penicillium > Penicillium sp. BW_162_3FA. The sequence goes on from MUGJ01000005.1 coordinate 170,578, forward strand.
AGGCGCTGCTGGGGATCCATGGCTTCTGCCTCGCGAGCAGAGATACCAAAGAATCTATGATCGAAAGCATCTGGATCATCCAGATAGTTCCCGAAAAAGGGCCCCTTTGGCTGTCGCAGCATCTCGGACAGCTTGAATCGATTTTCGGGCATCTCAGTGACAGCGCATCGTCCTAATTCGAGCATCTCCCATAATGCCTCGATAGAATCTGCCTGGGGATACCGACCGGCCATCCCAACAATTGCAATCGGGGTCCCTGAAGCGTCACAATGACCGTTGAGAGTGCCATTGCGCACAGCTGGGACCGCTTCCGTTCCTTTGGGAGAGACGTGGCCATTAGTGAGCCCGTTTGTCTCGCCGCGCAAGTCACAATGGTGACTTCCCTGCATTGACTGCATTCTCACACTTTGGGGGATGATAGATTTGTCGCCTACCATAAGCAAGCGAGCAGTGTTGTCAACTTTTCGGATTTCGTGAAATGCATTGGCCACGGTTGGAAGCCACTTGCATTGCATGATCAAAATGGATTCCATTGCAAGAGCGAGGATATCATCTTGGGCAACGATGTTCCCATCCACGTTGGATCGAAGAGGCAGGCGCAATTTGGTCCCAGCTGGTAACTGAAAACGTTTGTCTTGTCCAAAAAACGTGACCATATGCTGAACGGCAACTCTGTGTGCCTTGTGGTGGAATCTCCCCTTGAGAGCGATGGGTTTAGCTGACAGATCATGACGTGTAAGATCTTTGACCAGCGCATCCATCTCATCCCCAGACACTGTTACTGTCATGTAATTTGTGTCCAACTCACATGATGCGTAGGCCTAGACAGGGAAGTTAGATAATTCTTCGACGAGGGGTGTCCACGAAATGAAAGAGTGGAGGGGAGCAGCTTGCCTTCGGATGAGATGCCATCACGTGCTCAAATGCCTTGCAACCAGCAAGGTCCTTCCACCTTACAACGACAGACCGACTGCTTCCATTCATCAATTCATCCAAGTCAACCAGAGCGCCGATGCAGACGGCGAGTCGGATAATTGTCGCTGTGAGTGACCGAAACTCATCATTTCCCTTAGCGCAAGCGACCACAACGGCGGACAAGAATCCAACGCAGAATCCTTGGGCGTCAATGATCTTTTGCTCATCATTCCGATTGTTGAGCTTGACGAACTCTAAGATTTGACTAATGACAGTGAGGGGAGTCAGGATCACATTCGTAGGCTCTGCGGTGGCCGGTGATGGCAACCCATTCAGCTTTTGTACCAATTCGACAATCTGCTCATTCCCTGAAATCTGGCTGAGGGACGGGAAGGCCTTGGTTATATCGGCCCAGAGAGAAGGCAACTCAGTGAGAATATCCCGTATAAATTGTACGGAGGGATCTTCAGCCAGAGCTTTGCTTATTTCAGCCGCAACATCATCGAAATTACTGCATTGTGGTCCGAATAGAACGGAGACCGGACTTTGGAGGCTGTCTGTTGAAGGCTGCATCGGACGTAAAAGAAATTCAAGAAAAGGAAACTCAAGGATAGAGAAGTGGCCAAATCTAACTGAGGTCAAAGGTGAAATGTCCTCTATTAAAGAGAGATCCGATCAAACACTATCAAGCTCTCTAACAATAATAATAATAATAATAGAAAAGAAAGAAAAAAAGAAAAAAGAAAAAAAAAGATATCTCTAGCACGGCACGCAGATTCGCCTGCTGAAGATCTTACATGCCTAGCTCTAGACGTCCTCGCATAGAGGCATGTATCGGAGATCCAATCCCAACATTAAAAAGCCGTGTTGGTCAGGCGCCCCCTGCAGGGTCCAAGTATTTGAGGTGTCTGGTCCAAGGTAGGATTGCATGCGTAATTTCCAAGATACAACCAAGATTCGTGTACATTCTTTCTCCGCCCAATATGTCGTCTGATAGACAGGGAATATCTCCTTCTGGGATCAAACCAATCAGCGGACAAGCCAGAGTCTGGTGGCTAGCTGGCGCTTATAATTTGAAAATGTTAAGTATCTTTATTGATCTATTTGTTTATTTTTTATTTGTTTTTCTTGAGCTTTATTGATAATATGTACCTTCTTATTTTGACTCTAGAGATATACCTATTTTTAATCTGATTGGAAGGTCCTAAGCCTTTACGCAACGCCCGTTTTTCCACCAAAGATTGCAATTTTCTAGAGCTGTATTTTTGTCACCTACGGTGTAATGATTTATTTTTTCTAATTAAATAAGTTCTAACTTGTTGATTAACAAAATGTGTCTTTCCGGATACAATATTATAAACAATGATTGAATGGTTAGCAACCAAAGTGTTGGAGGTAGTTCAAATGTCAATTATATATATATATATATAGGCGCCTACACTAAATCTTTAGTTTTCAACTTCTGCTTAGATTCAAAAATTTATATGACTAAATTACATGTATATAAATGTTATTTATTTACCAATTTTCATTTCAACAAAAATTGATAAAGAATTTGTTTCTATATAAATTTCAAAAGATTAAAGTTGGTTCAAAGTAAGGCACTTTTGGTGGGGAAAGATAGGTAAAGACTTAGTAAACAAGTGTGTACCATACATCCATGGATATCATGGGTTTATTCCAGACCTGCTTACCCCTTGCACGTTAGACGGAAAATCCGAGGGCCAGAAGGCTGACCCAGTCACTCACTCACTAGTTAGTTACTTCTTTTCACAATAACAAATGTCTTTGGCCCTTGCCTACGTATGACATTTCCAGTCGTAATGGTCAGCTGCATTTCGTACTTTATACATGTGATTGATACACACATGAGCAATATTGCCACTCTGCACACCGCAACATGCACGTTCTATTAATGTGATCTATAATTCCCACCGATCCAGTTTAGAGATAGCAAGTTGATATAGATCTCGCATGTCGAATTTATGAACAGTCTCTCGTAGCAAATCTGCTTTTCTTGGACATCTTGTTTTTCTTCCACTATCTCAAGCTGTCTATTCATTATGCATCCAGACTCTCAGCTTCAAGACGCGGTGACGAAGGGCTTCGACCCCAAACTCTTATACGATCCTAATCTCAACCATGTCGACGAACCCGTCCGATCCATCCTAGAGGAATACAGTAATATCCCCGCAGACAAGATCTTGGACCACGTTCGTCAACTGGTCAGTGCCGCAACTCCAAATTTCTTTCTTAGCTAAGATCACTAACCGTTATCAGAGAGATCGAGCATTCAAAATCGTACGTCTCTCAGTAACATTCTGGAAGACAACACTACTCACCATGTTCAGTTTCCATATGCTTGCATCGGCAAGTTTTCCTTTCTCCAGCTTAGCATTGCATCTTCGCCCCTCTATCCTGAGTTGCTCCGCCGGACCAAAGACGGAGAGAAGTTGTTGGACCTCGGCTGTGCCTTTGGTCAGGAGCTTCGTCGGTTGGTACGTTTGCATCTTGGTATTCTCTTCAAATGTTAGCGAAGCCCGCTGACAACCATAGATCTATGACGGCGCACCCTGTTCGAGCCTCTATGGATCTGATATCCGCCCCGAATTCCTTGAGCTCGGTTGTGATCTTTTCCTTGACCATGACAAGATGAGTGACCAACTCATCGGTGCCGACATCACGGATGACAATTCGGAACTGGTGGTGCGGTTGAAGGGGGAGCTTGATATGGTATACATCTCCTTGTTCCTTCATGTCTTTGACTGGGACAAGCAAGTTGAAGTGGCTAAACAAGTACTCGATTTGATGACTGCTAAGCCAGGCTCACTCATCGTCTGTCGTATCATGGCGTGTCGGGATCAAAGCGCAATCAATGCCACCCTCGGTCGCATGCCATACTATTATCACGATTTGTCTAGTTGGAACCGCCTTTGGGAGAAGGTTCAGCATGATACATCTCTTCAACTTGATGTGCAGAGCTGGGAGCAGCCGGATGAGCTAGCAGCAAAGCATCCTGTCGAGGGAGTCTATGTTCTTGGGTCCTCAATCAGACGAAAGTAACTGATGAGTTAAGTGATGTGACTGCTCTACAGCTCAAGGGCACTTCAAACAGTGTTTGGGCCAACTTCAAATGTTCTTCACGGTGACTCCCGCCACCGGTAACCAATCACTTTGCCAAATCAATGATACATTCATCACTTTCGTAATAAAATCTTGGATCTTAGCTGGGGAATTATGTTATCTACACTCTCTAGCAGTAAAGAAATTCGCATTGTACAGTCTCCCATCCTGTAAAGGGTGTTCTGAAAGTTGCCATAAATAAGGGCACGCTCATTGAAAGCATCCTGAAAATTAGAGAATGGCCGAAAATACATCCCCAAAGATATAAATGCCCTCTGCAGAACTATAGGGTGGCCGGATAGTGGGGGTTAGTGAGAGGTAGGATTTTACCAGTGAGAACTAGTATTTACTATCTATCTGGCTACCATTATTATCCGGCCACCACTTGGCCAGGTATGAGGTTGCGGATAGGAATTAGTCAAAATGGTTATGGTATTAGGCATTACAACAATTCTATCTAGCCACTTACAAGTTCTATCTAGATAACTACTAAATTATCTGGCCAACTATATTGGTTTTTTGGTAATTTTGGCTATGCTTTACTATTAATACCTATTAATAATTTCTACTAGCTCTATATATAAATTTATTATTGTTCTGTCATCCTGATACGCACTACTCATGCATCAAGGGTTAGACCTGTATCTATATTACTGGATTGTGACCCACACAACTCCACAATAATACAACCAATATATACATGCTACAAGAATTATGCAACAAACACCCCCCCTCGGCCAGTTTAGGCTTAGGGTCGTACCTAGAGTTCAGAAAAATATCACTGCTTAGGTAGACATCCAATGTTCCTTCCCTTCACCGCCAGGGAAGATCTTTGGCCTTGACAAAAACCCCCATATTAGTGACAACAACCATCTGAATGGAGGCAAATATCAATCTCTGAGACCGTTAATATGTTGATAAAATGACGTTCTACATTTGAAATCAAATTGTACAAGAGGACATACCATTTTCTTCCAGGGCTCCGTTATCCACCAATCATTCACTACCCATTAGTAGTTGCTTTAGGCACTGGTTTGTCTGAAAAAAAGATCGACCCTGCATATTACATGCCGGTGATCGGCGCGCAGTGGAGCTCAATCAAGATGACAGATACTCGAAGCGGCAGAATGACGATTGAGCCACTGAGCGCCGAACACCGTCGTACTACCTGATTATTGGCACAGTTATATCTGCAGCGTTGATTTCTGTGGGGAGGGCTATTGCAGAATGTATGACTCTTCTACAGGAGGACTACATTTAGAACATGGCCATAATTATTCATCGTCCTTGCAGATCTCCATTCCGATGGACATGCTGTGTAACCGAAATGAGACAACACCATGTACTGGTCATACGTAGCGAACTATTCGGCCCCTATAATTTGATTCCTGGGAATTGGGTGGCTAGTCCATGGCTACGATGGTACAGACCCACATGCTATGCAAGGCTGAGCTGAACTGAATGATCAGATCACTCCAGTACTCCAGGCAGATACCCACTTCTGGGTCCACTCGTGTAACTCGATAATCGGTATATGATTCTGACACCTCTCCCCCCCCCCCCTCTTACTGGCCGCATAGCTCTAGGTGATGTCTTACCATGCAAGTGGAGCCCCATTGCTACGCTAGTGAGACAAGAGCTGTGGGGAGCTTGATCGCCGCTTCCCTCGGCTATTTACTTGGGCTTGGATCGCTTCAAATGGTTTCTTTCCTGCTACAACTATCATCTAGTCCTTCACCTTGACCATGATCGTCAAATGCTCGCTCCTGCTGCTAAGCGCAGCCTTTGCCTTCGCTACCGACCAAATCCCGATAGGCGAATCCTCGATATGTCTGGCCTCTAGTGATCCCAACGCCTGCTGTACCGGTGGAGCGACGACTGGCAAGGTGGTCATTGCTGACCGCACTTTCGAGTTCACTTGTGGGTCGAAGTTGATATCCCTCGATTCGAACAAAGCCCAAACTTTCAACAATGCTCATGAGTGTGCGTCAGAGTGCGCGGCCGACCCATCCTGTGAAGCATCAGCTTTCAAAGCGAAGGGCCCACCAGCTCGGGGTGGAAAAAACTGCTTCTTCGTGATGGGCGACAACATGGACCAGAAGTCTGACGAAGCCTGGATTGGCTTCACGGAAGTAATTCCAACCTGTTTGGAATCAGATGATCCCAACTCTTGCTGCTCTGATCTACGTATCAAAGAAGGCGAGGTCTTTATCGATGACGTCCGCTGGAAGTGGACCTGCGATTCAATTCTCGCGTCAGCCAATACGACGCCCAGACAGGCACTGAACGTCCAGGATTGTGCTTCTCAATGTGCAGCTGAGGGATGTGACGCAATTTCCTACCGAAAGGATGGCAAACGAGCTGACAAGTGCTACTTCGTCCGAGGTGACAACAAGGATCAAAAACAAGCTAACGCATTTATCACGGTCGCGAAGGTCGTCGATGATGTGGTCGAGCCCCCAGCCCCTGAACCTGGGTGTGCAGAAGATCTTGCGGCAACTGAACAAAAGCTCCAAACCTGTCTCAGCAACCAGCAAGATCCTGCCAAATTGAATCAATGCGAAGCTGATAAGCTTGCCTTGGAAAACGCCGGGAAGGACTGCCGTCGGGAGGCTGAGCAGTTTGAACAGAAAAAGGAAGAATGGCGTTTTAAACACCAGCAGTGTGAAACTGAAAAGGGAAATATCAGTCTTGACAAGCAGAAGCTTGAGAATGACAAGTCAGCCCTGAAGTTGCAGCTCGATCACAAGGACGATGAGATCGCGGCGCTCAATTCGCAAATCGCGACCCTCAAAGGCAAATTGTCAGGGCTTCGCCAGGCATATGAAGCTTTAGACATCGAGTGCAACGGGGAAGGTCCTGATGGAAAATGCCGTACAAACATCTACGATGCCGGTGAGTAGCGAGAGCTTACCACTCTGTCAGAAGTGTGAGTCTGTATTTGATCCAAACTAATCATCGTTTCACAGAGCCCGGTGATGATCTATGCATTATCGATGCTGGAAATGAGAAGTTCAAGATTTACTACGGCAAACGTTTGTTTACCCCGAGACATATCACATTGAGAATCATGATGGACTAACTTCTGTGTAGTTGACGATGAAGGCTTTTCGGACCTGGGGAGTGGAAGGGCCAACTCTTTCAAGGACTGTGCCGAGAGATGCGCCAACTACAAGGGCGCGAAGAAGTGTGTGCGGTTCTTGTGGAGCACAGACGGCAAAGACAGATCCTGCTATATGAGGTCGCAGGGAAAGGAGAGGATTCCTACCCAGTCATCAAAGTGGAGTTCTGGACAGCTTCTTTGATTCACAACTTAGGCAACCTGTGCTCCCAAAAGCTATGGAAAATCTCCAGAGATGACGACGGTAGGATATATTCAGAGGATACAGAGGTGGCAGATAGTGCCCAGGGGAGGGAAACATAATAAGAGTTTACTGAGTTTACTATGGTGTACGAGCAAACATCTGGCAAATTAGAAATCAAATGCTGTCTCAAGCCATTGTTACCGAGCGTGCCTAGACATGCCTCATCATATTTTGTATATCTAGCAACGCCATATGGATAGAAACACTATTTTAAGGAGATTTCTAACAACATAGTCCATTCAATTTTGGATAGTAGCAACCATGATATGATCGTCACATTCTTTGTGTATCTTCTTTTCATTTTTATTTTCCTTGCCTTCAGTGCTGCTGTTCAGTTTTGTGAAGCCTGAAATATGTGGTAATAGTGTTGCGGTAACTAGTTAACGTAATCGGTAAGCGAGCCAGCCATGTAAGCCAGCCGGCCACCCAGCTTAACATATTAATTTGGTACACCTTTAAAACCTAGTTTATATGATGATGAATTCATTAACCTGATTTAGCTCGCTATTACATACATGCTTCTATGCGGGAGTAGTGTCCTCAGAGCCTGCTCTTTTGACGACAAATGGTGGTGCATCCCCAGTATACAACCACCCTGTATGCAGGACCTCGGGAGACACAAACCGGCCGGCACAATGAAACCTAGTTTATAGCGGAATTGAGGGGATTTAGGGGGCTCCTTAATCTTATACGAAGTAATGCTTTAATTGACAAAGCTTGCCTTTGTAATTGGGTATAGTTCGAGGGCGTTTTCGGGTCTTAATCACTTCTCCTACTCGGAGGGGGGGTAGGGGGTTCGAAGACGAATATTTAGGTTTGAGATTACTCGATTAGGCGTAAATAGTATTAAACCAGCCGCTGTAAAGGGTCTGGCCGGATTTGGGATCGGAAGGACTCTTTTTTCCTCCCCTGCACCGTGAATTCTCAGTCACAATTCAGTTGCAACCTAGACGCCGATCGGTCCGAACCTTATGGGTCTTACTTTCTACCGATCTGTAGGGAGCCGGGTTAGCCGACCTTCCCGCCCCCCTCCCGCCGCGAACGTCAACAATGTATCAATTACGTCAAAGATGCCACCTCACATGCTCGTATTTGGATGCGAGGTTAAGTTTCGAGATTTCACAGGGCGGTCAATCAAATGAACAGATTCGACAAAACTTGGATTTGATCGTCGCTCACAAAAACAGAAGGGTCGTGCGTTCGAAACGAATAATGCAGGCGGACTGGGGGACCGTGCTGCCAGTGTTCTGCCGGCTCCGCTCCCCACTTTTTAGAGTTCCAGATCTCTCTTCAGCTTTCTTGGCTGCAAAAGAACCATGATCTCAGGTATCCGTGCAGGTGCGAGCCTAAGAGGAGTCTAGGTCCAAGTGCAACATTCAGCTGCGCCACTGGCCTCATCTTCATCGATACTCTGCTGCAAGGGTCTAGAATCAACGCACAAAAGCCATTGTCGCCTGAATTGAGAAGAGAAAAACGATATGGAAATTTCATGGTGATAGCCCGGAGACAAGATTCGACGTAAGCTCTCGCGCTATTCTCATGAAATGATGATATCACGTTCTGGTGATCAACGAGAGGGAGACCATTTCGCCAATTTATTTGGCGTCAGTTCTTTGAATCCAAGCGTGGGTTCTCATTCATTTCGGAGCCAATTATGGAAAGATGATCGTGTTACCTTGGAACATGTGTAAGCTAGGTGATAGATCACCTGCATTTACAGAAGCGGGGTGATTCCGTGGGCATTACGTGTCAACAGTGACGGTGACGCTGTCAAACACCTACAGAAATGGTGTTATGGCGTCTAGTCGAGGGTATAAGTACGGCTGCAATGAAGTCCTCGATGAGAGTATATCACCCTGCTGAAATCCCAAAATCAAGCCTTTCCCAACCGTTACTTGGCCGGGTACTTCGTCATGTCGGAAAATGTTCACACCCACGCGAGGAGTGGAACTCTTACTCTAGAGAACCTTGGCCAACTCCTCATACAATTCGAAGTTGATGATGAGGATATCTATGGTGACACGGCCCTTGATGTTGCAATCCGTCACGGCCACGTAGGTTCAGTGAAGCTTCTTCTGCAAGCTGGTGCCGACGCCAATAGAGTGCCTCCGGGTGGCAAGAGCCCTATCTATGCGGCCACTCAAGCCCCAAACAGCGGTCGTATTGTCGAACTACTGCTCAAACACGGTTCCAAGCCGGATGAGCCAGTCTCCGACCCGAAAGGTGACACTCCTTTGATGTCGGCGATCCGACAAGGCGCCAGCCCCGAGGCCATTCGCGCCCTCGTCCAGGCAGGAGCATCTATGGACAAGGCAAATCAAATTGGCGAGACCCCTAAGAAGCTTGCTGAAAAGTGCACTAATACTGCAATCCATAAGGCCATTCGGCCCAAAGACGAGGCGCCGGAATGGAAGCCCGAGTTAGAAAACTTTCTCGTGAGCTCTGGATTATTCGCTCTAGCCTACTTCAAAAACTTCAAGGATGTTGGCCTTAATGCCATCAACCGTGTTGCTGCATTGTCGGAACCAACACCAGGTGTATGTCTCTTCTCATATCTATCATTTTCATTCTAGATTGGCTGATGCAAAGTAGCAAATCCCAAATCCTCACACGGCAGAGGAGTTCAAGTCAAACCTTGACAACTTTATCCAAGCAAAGGGTCTTGAGGACTTCTACCCTACTGGTAGTGAGTATGTGGCTCAGGTAGCAGAGAACTCAGCGAGGATTCTGAGCAGTTCGGCTTTCGCGGGTGCAACGCCTAAAAACGTGACCATCATGTCACGCCAAGCATTGTATAAGCCCGTCTTTTACTGCGGTAAGTCGATTTAATTGATTTGCGGATGTATAGAATGCTAAAGCGTGTTTCCCTCAGATGACAGTGGCTCTATGAAGGATGACAACCGCATGGATCGGCAAGCAACCATGGTTCAACGAATAGCAAGCCTTATTACACAGGCTGCGCCTCCAGCGGGCGCGCTCGTCGATCTGCGCTTCATTAACAAGAGCGACAAGTTCAATGACATCAGTCCCAGTGATCTTTCCTCGAAGATGACGTTCACCCCCAATGGATCGACCAGGCTCGGCACAAACCTAAAAGGCAAAGTGTTGGAAGATTTCCTTTACGGACCAGTGAGAAATGGTAACGGATTGAAACTTCCACTACTCATTCTGACTGTCACCGACGGATGTCCAAACGAGGAGCCTACTTCGGCATACGAAGATGAAATTAGAGCATCGCTCGACTTCGTGACGGCCAATGGCTACGGAGAAGAAGGTAAAACCTTGTCATGGCTCTGAACTGACAGAATTACTAACTCAAAGCAGCCGTCCGATACGACCTTAGCCAGGTGGGTAATGCGCCCGAGGCTACCGGCTTTTTGAGAACCTGGTCGATGAACAGTCTTGTCCCTCAGAACGTCAATGTGACTGCTGGTGAGTGATGGGTGATGAAACGATAATGCGAAAAGGATCAATTAACCTGACATTCTAATCAGAGCATCTGGATGTTGGGTTCGAGAATTTCAGAGAAAACGATGCTGACCTTAACGATTGGGTATGAGTACATCCGTGGAAGAAAAACCCTTGAATTAGCACTGACGAGTTTGTTTTAGATTCTGGATCGACTGAATGCGACCAACCCTATTAGTTATTAGGTGATGACCCAAGAATAGAAATCAAATATCATTTCGGTATTATTCCAACATGTGTAGAACCTTAGAAGTTGAAAGCAGTAGCCATGAGCACGGCGCCAACTCCCAGATACCTGGTATATTTGTCAACTTCCACATGCCCGGTGACCATCCTTGCCCTCTATAGATTCCCGAAATGGCTTTAATCGTAAAACTAGGATCAGTGAAATGTTGTACTGCCAGTGGACAAGTTTGTGTGTCTATATCGTACAGTATTTGAGGGATATAGGTATGGCGATTCATCCCTGAACCTACTAAAGTGTTGCCAGTGCACGTCCAAGTTACACAATCAATATTTTGTCAAAGAATTCAAAGATTTTCTTTAAAACGAAAAAGGCCTTTTCGATTAAGCAGGGCGAATTTCTGTATCATGATACACCAGCTGAGGTTTAAGGAATTGAATTGCAGGCAGGAGATCGAAGCCTCAAGTGCTGAGTACTGATATTGATTATACTGCAACTGTATTGGGTAATCTTCCCCCAATATCACTGTTATTTCATCAATCTCAGGATGCAGAAAGACTATTTTACAGAACTGACGTCATGCAGACCATGGGCCGATGTACCTTACAGGTGGTAGTCCAAGTTCCAACCGTATGCATCTTCGATACGGGTAATCCTCATTTTTCCTTTGGTAGCATTCTGGCAAATTACTCGCTGCAGCAAGTCCAGCAAGCCTTCTCTACAGTTAGTATCAATTCATAGGGCAGGTAAAGTAGGTACATACCTCATCGTCCTCTGCAGCAATCTGTGCAGAGACCCAGCCGGCCTGGCACTCAACAGGATCATCGCGACAAATACGAAGGCAGGTAGGAGTGTTATCGGCGGTGGCCGCGGCATCCTGGGCCCAGGCACTAGAGACGACCAACGCAAGAGTGGCTTGAAGGAGGAATGAGAGCTGCATGTTGAGAGGGTGGGGGATTTTGGGTTTTGAGGAATTCAAGCGTGTGTGAATTAGAAATTTCTGAAGCTAAGTGTGTCAGGTCACTGTACTTTCGGGACTTAGAGGGAATATATAGGTATGGTCTCCGTCCACAATTTATCATCATTCATTATCAAGCTCTTCATCCTTGGGTGCACAAATCATGGTATTATGCAAGGGAATGATATATTGTTTCAACGTGAAGTCACTATCGGTCTAGAGTCGTCCAGTGTAACATCAAGGATCGAATATGGAGATCTTATCATGCATAGGACTCGAATTATTGGTCCCACAAATATGCATAATATACGGATCCACGCCTCGAGTAGTACAGAATGAAACATCCTTGCCTCACTCTGCCTAATGTGGATCGTCCCGCTCCGTAAACCATTTATAAATGGACCCGCTTTTTGAATCGCAGAATGTAACAGTATTTAGTACTGTTGAATTGTTCAAACGTTTATTGTGACGTCTTCAATTGAGGTAATTTTGTGATAGCTGCACTTTCTGTTTTCATGGAAATTGTTAAAGACATTAAGAGTGGGGAACCAGATCTCAGTGATCTAAGGCTCTAGATAGTTGAAATACTTGATGAAACGATCGAAGCATGAATTCTATTTTGACAGCGTAACAGGAAACCAGTGGGTATCTGTGTAATTTAGAACATGGAATTACCTTTTCAATGTCTGGTACCGGGCGTGCCATGGGATAGGGGGACGCTTACATATCAAACCACTCCCCCGGGGGCCGCACGACATGTAATTGATCCCAACCTTGCAAGGCTGATGGAAATGGCTACATACGGTGCCAACTTGAGTCACACCACAGATGTAGCACCATCAAGGGCATACAAAAGTCTATTACCAATATTGGCAGTCAATACGTATTCTACGCAAAGATATGTATGTAGTATTCTCAGGTTCTAGAAGACCTCACAAATCGCTTTGCGAATAACAAGCTGGACAACGGTTTGTGATATCAATCCATGGATCTTTAACCTGCAGTGTCTATTGTCATTCTTCTACAACCTTGGAAAACATAGATATTTGATTTAATCGAAGGATGATTGATTCTAGTCAACGCGAACGGTAACGAATGTGGAACCATAGTAGCTACCGAGAGATGCGGAAAGAACTAGACTAATCAACAGAAATAACAAACCCCGAAAGTTGGAAGCATCAAATCACCCGATGTATTTGTTTGCCTCGGCAGTGACCATATGCTCACTTACAAAGAGTATCTTTCAATCCGGAAATCGAAGGAGTGAAGAAGTATTCACCACCGCGAGGGATCACCCAGCGCTCAATGGGGATAAAATGCTTGCTAGGTTTTGGCACAGGCTTCTCTATATCGGGGAAATTGGCAAGTGGAGCTGGATCCTCGTATTTGGTAACGTCCTCCTCGTGGCGCCAGTCCGGAGGCTTTTGACCGATGATAGCATCGATACCTTGGGGTCCGGCATTGCCCAACTTGTCGGTGAAATCAACGGGCTTGTCCTCTTCATTTGCCCAAACTGTAAAAAGATTGTTAATCATAAATTTTACTCTGCCTGTGACTGGATGATGTACCTTTCTGGACAAATCGGAATCCATTTTCAATGCTGCTTTGGTAGGAAACAAACAGGAGTCCACGGTCATGCTGGGACACAAAACCGGCTTTTTCATTTTGCTCTGTCTGTGGTCCGTATGGAATTCCCCGTCGCATCATCAGATGCTTCTCATAACCAGGAAAGTCATCTCGTGGCCCACACTTCCGGATGTGGGCAGCGTAAGGGCACTTGGTTTGGTCCTCAGGGTCGTAAGTGAAAGCATCTGAGTGGTTTATAGCTTCCAACTCTGCAAGTTTGGCTTTCACGTCTTCACCATGTTCCTCCCAATGCTTAATCATGGCGTCCTTGTTCAGCATTGGATCGGGAACGAAAAAAGGTGTGGGATCGGTTTCTGGGTGAAGTTCGAGTGGACCTCCTGTAGATATAAAATCTGTAAATCTCTGAATCAAAAAAGCTTAGGTGGTTAAAAGATCCTACCGTTGGGCCACCTTCCTACGACACGGGAAGAGAATCTGCGTAGCTCGTCCGGAACTGGTGGATTCATGCCTAGGGTTGCCATTTTTTTTATGTTGCCAGCACACCAACTGAGATGGTCGTTAACCATAAATCAGAAAGCAAAGCTGAAGAGATGCACATACCTGACAAACTCTGGTGTTCTTTGCTCGTATGTGCGGAAGACCATGAAGCTCCCCTCTTTGGCCCAAGCTGGGTGGTTTGACTGATCGTTTTCGCCCCCAACGAGAATCGTACTAGCATAGGTTGTTAGAAATCATCATTTCTGAGTAAGATCGTGTAAAGATGGGTTAAACTTTACCCTGAATGAATCGGCTTCAAGCCCTTTTTGGCTTTTTCGATCTTTTCATCGGTATCCAGACCAATGACAATGGGCTGGGAGATACCATCAACCCATCCGAAGCTAAACCGTACAGGTAAGTCGGAACTCAGCTACTATAGAAAGAAAAGGTGCCTCACTGTTCTCTGTCATCGTGAAGGACATGTCCCTGTTGTTGGAAAATCTCTTGCATACTTGGCTTGTCCGCGCCCTTAATGTTAATACCAAAGATGTTTTTGACCATCTCATGGGTAACAGTCAAAGTCTTTTCACTATCACCGGTAATAACGAAGACGCCGTCGATGTGTCCGCTGCGTGGGGTGAACTGATGATACCAATCATGCTGGTCATCAAGGCCGTTATGCTTCGTCTTGTCATCCCCCGGCAAAGGATAAGTCAAGTCCTCCCACATTCCGTTGTTGAAGATATCATCTTTGAACGACTCAGCTCCAAGCTGGCATGAATTAGTGTTGCTCGTATAACGACAGATTAATATCTGACTTACTTTTGCTAGACCCTTCGCAGAGAAGGCAACATTGATGGCAGATAGTTCGATGAGCCCTTGAAGAGTGCCTGCGGCCTTCTTTTTGTATATATCAGCTCTGGTCCTCTCAGCATCGCGGGCAGTGGTGAGTAAGGGAACGAGCTTGGCTAGGTGTGTCTTGAATAGTGTTGGGTTGGTGATCCGGAAAAAGACAAACACCTCGTGCTTCTTGGGGAGACGAGGCCTAATATCATTAGTACAAAAGTCTCGGCTGCAGCTTCGGCTAGGTTCATGGCTTACCAGATGTCTCCCTGGATGTTTTTCTTGTTAGGGGCTGTCATTGGAACGATTTGATGAGTCTATCTGTCTTCAATTTTTCTTCCAAGGGTAGAGCAATTAGATTGAAAAAGGGTGGGAGATGTTTGTTTATAAACTTTTGGTGGGCACTATCCTGCAGGCAGTGATTGGAAATCGGGCAATTCCAAGAGGCGAAGCCTGTCCATGCACCACTTGGGCATCTAAGAAAGTCAATTTAGATTACACCATTATGCAGTTTCTCCGAGGTACCTAGGTACTCAGCTGTAGGCTGACCGCATGTTTCAATGCAATATGGCTATCTTATGCAAATTGGAATCCGTATTGCTAGTTGGGGTTATCCACCCGCTTCCTAGCCTCCTTGCGAGCAGCGTTACACATGTGCATATAAGTTCATTTTTTCCACAAGATTTTACCGATATTCCTAGGTAGCTTCAAGGTGCACATTACTGTAAAACATTGTAAAGACTATTGTAAAGAATATTGATTAAAGCTAAGACCTCGGGGGCGCGACTTTGTTATAGTAGCAATTTCCGATCGATCGATCGAATTCTTTATAGAAGAAATAAGCATAACTATCCGTTTACGGGCACGATCTGTAATACCTAGGTACACGTCACCATCATATCCTCATCTGCTCGGTGCATATGATATGATATGTACATATACATTTAACTTTCCTTGCAAGAGAGGGGTTAGCGTTCAAATTTGTACCACCTGAATTATGCAAACATGAGTCTCTTAAAAAAGAGTTAGTAGGGCCCCAGGGAGACGTTTTAAAAAACAATTTGTTCCCAAGTGATTAAAAGACCGTTTATGTCATGACACGCACTATATATAACGGAGCCTGGACTATCTGAGCGTA
>MUGJ01000050.1:0-168626 GCA_008931945.1 Penicillium sp. BW_162_3FA
ATTTAAATTTAATAGGTTATGTTAGGGTGGCGGCTCGGTGGTGGTGGCGGCTCGGTGGTGAAATACGTTAGTTAACTAGTCCACGGGTGTTCCGACGGGGAAGCTAAGCTGGTGAGGTGTCGGCAATGCCCCACTCAAGCCTCGGTCATGAAGCTAGCATTAGGGGTCGGCATGAATAACGAATACTCGCAATTTGCACGAATGCGAATAAAAGTTTTGGTTGAGATGTGTGATTGTCTGATGGATTCTCATTGACTCGAGGAGTTATCTTTTACAGGGTCGTGCGGAAGACTAAACTGGATACGGTAATTCATAGGTCCGTCGTTTACATGAAATACTCTTGCCACAAATAATGCCACCTCACAACCCCTTATAGCTCGCTCATTGGGAGCCAAAAGAGGGTCGTCGGCGATGAAAACCATGCAAGCAGAGACAAAAGCTCAAATGGGTGCCGAACGCAGCTGGTCCAGCTGATACATGGAGGAAGATGTATCAGTTGATGCAGTGCGCTAGTAAGTCTTGTAAACAAGGACCGCATTGCTTTGAGGACCTTGCGACCCAAAAACATTATCTGCTAAGCACGCATAGGCTGCAAAATACGGCCTATCAATGTGACATTCCAGTCATCTTTTTTCCACTCACTCTATAATATGATCTACCCAGTATCAACGCCATGTGCTGATATTGTTGCGTTCTTGTAAGGCTCAACTCGATACCACATAATCGTCATTTAATTGCAGTCTATTCTCTATATACAAATGTGAAGTCAGGCTGCTTGTGCTCCCCGGAAACCTTGATCAAGCCGAACGTACTCGGAACAAGTGAGATATGTGACCAGTGAGCGAACCAACTGTATTGTAAAGCTTCGGGAGGTGGAAATGACCGAGGGCATGGCGCATCTCCGGTGTCCCAATTTGCAGCTGCTCAAGGATTTCCATCACAGCTGCATAGAGAATGGTGATATTTCCATCTTCGACTTTCACTGAGATGCCAATAGCACCCTTCGCTCCAAGTTTCTGGGTCTGCTTTGATTCCCGAATTGACAATCCGTAACAGCCGTCTGCACCGAGCTTGCCAATCAAAATCCCTTGAAACGTCTTCGCAAGCTCTGTGCAGAATCGACCTTCACCACCCACATATTCTGGATACCGTGACATAGCTTGAAAAGTTCGATTCAGATAACTGGTTCGTATCTGATCGGAACCATTTTGGGTGGGATTGTTTCCCACAACATCTGACGATGCAGCAAGGAGAGCATAGAGTTTGCCCAGCATGAACAGGGGACAAGCTGGTGCCGGCAGATTGCAGCCATCAAGCCCCCAGAGCAAGAGATCTTTATCTGGACCACAAAGCTCCTCGAAGATACGTCGAACTTGCAGTTGCATAGGGTGAGTTGGCATGTGATAGTCCTTCACATCAGAGCCCAGTGCCTTAGCGCCGGCCAACATGCCAGCATGTTTGCCTGAGCAATTATTACATATAGCAGTGGGAACAAAATCCTCTTTTATCCATGCTCGATTAACAACATCTGACAAAGCGGCATGGCCACCACAGCGAAGATCTGTTTCTTCGGCACCCACTTTGCGAAGCATGGAACGAGCGCGAGCGATATGCCTGTCCTCGCTACTGTGCGATGCACATATCAATGCCAAGTCGGTATCATCGAAACCAAATTGGTCACATGCACCGGTTTCTAGGATGGCCAATGCCTGGATTGGCTTTGCCGCAGATCGAGCTAGAGTCATTCTTCCCGGGTCGCCTACGGCAAAAAGCAATTTCCCAGCTGCATCGACAACCGATGCGTGAATGATGTGTCGATTTTCCACCACCCCTCCTCTGTCGGATATAACAAGGTCTTTTCTTTCGAGCTTGGGTTGCATGATAGCGTCGTGTGGTCCCTGGAAATGCAAACATTTAGAGAAAAAGCTCTGTTCTCTCCTGGTGCATAAAAACTTACTCAAGCTGGACGATAAATCTCAGAGTGTTGCAGAAAACTCGAGATAAATATCAACAAGATGTTTTGATATCCACAGCTCCAAGTGATCTTAGACAAAGGTCTGTAGACAAGGAAAATATTGCCAGATAGAGTTAAAAGGCTAAACCATTTGGAGGCATCAGATGCGGGTGGGACCCACTTTATCCGCCAATCGGAATGATGCTGAACATTTTGAAACCTCCATGATGACTTAAGGCTACTTAGTCTACTTAGTCTACTTAGTCTACGGAGTACTACTTGGTATATTATTCAACAAAAGAAATACCCATTGCCATTCACATACATAAAACCACCGGTCCTCCTCTCAGGTACCGAGGTGTAGATACATAATAACCAGAATACGGCATGTAACTTCTGATCACGATCGAATCTGAGTATTAATCAAAATCTACGTAGATCCTCCGTTACCCTTTGGTTGACGCGGTCCCTTATCCCTCAAAACAAAAGCAACAAAAGCAAGAAAAGCAAAGAAAAGCATAGCACCGATAGCCAACTCGTCCTCTAAAAACACTAGGGCAGGAGGGTCGATAGGCCACTTATCAAGCTGGTGTAGCTGATTGACCGATGCATCAAACCGCTCCTCATATGCTTCCCGAACCATCTGTCGAATCCTGTATTCAAAGATTTCACGATGGGAGACAACAAACAGAGTTGCCTGGTAGGCCAGATTGCTATCCCTGACATCGGACTCAAAGTCACCCAGAAGAAACAGGTATAGAAGCCTAAACGCCGAATCTCGTGCTGGGCTTTTTACGTTTCGCTCATCCCGATCGTTCTTGCCACTCTGAAAGTCATCCATGATAGAACGGATATTCCGTGTTGATAAGACATCAACACAGAGGAATTCGAGTGTTTCGCAGAGAAGACGGTAATCACTCAGCCGGGTTGGCATGCAGCGAAAGAAATGCCGAAAACCGTCATTGATTCCTTTGTCGATTACACGGAAAAAGGGTATCTCGTCGTGTGTGGGTAACTGGGTTGAATCTTGACCGGAGGACCGTTGGAAGCTGAGATATGAATCAAAATAGGGCATTTTCGTCATATCGATGGCGTATTCGATGTCTCCAATTAGGATCTGAACGGTGGAACCATCTCTCGCTCGCTGTCTTTGCTGTATTGTGGCCGACTGTATGATCAGCCCATAATCATCAGATCGATGATTGATTTTCTGGTGCTATACCTCCATATGGTCTGACAAGAAACTCTAATATATCAAAGTGGATATTGTAGGTGTTGGTTTCAGGTCTGGATTAGCGGGAGACGTGATAACTTGGAAAGTTGGAGAGCATTCATTTCCACGCGGCTATCTCTATATAGCTTCATGGAAACAAAGAACGGGCGTCAGAATAAGGGGGAAAGAGAGGTCTGATAGACATTGTCTGAGCAAACAGCAAACATCGCCTAGTATGATTCGAAGGGCTGGGGGTTTTGCTAAAGGGATTCCAAAAAGGGGTTCATTTCTTGTGTTATACCACTTCACAGTATTAATTACTAGGCCTAGGGCCCTTGATTTAGTAAATCATTCTACAATTAAACAGAAGCAAAAGGAAGCAAAAAGTGAGCACTAAACGGAAAATGAAAGCCATCAAGCACGGGCTGACTTTCACTGGTATGGTCGGATTCATCATAAAATCATAGAAACACTGCTAACTAAGTAGAGGAACTCATCATAAACACACTGCTAGCTAAGTAGAGCATCCTTGGAACTCCCCAAACACCTAAATCAAATAAGAAATGCAATCAGTGTCGCCCAGCAACATTAAAGATATCATTATGCCAGGTGTGACCAAGCCCATGCGTCTCATCTCCATCCTCAATGGCCTCCTGCGCACGTGTAGCCTCCTCGTGCCAAGTCTTGACAATACTGCCGGGAGCATAAACACCCTTAAAGGCGCCCTTACCCAGCGGCTCAAGACCAATTCTAGTCTCGACATCCGAGTCAGCGGGTTTAAGGCGCGCGAGAACAGCCCGCACAAAAGTCGCCAGGTCCTGCGGGTTAGCGATGCGCGCAGCACGCAGCCGTTCACGGGCAAAGACTAGCTCGCGATTCAATACGAACGTCGCTGCGACAATCTCCTCTGCGATCTTCTTCTCTAGCACGCGTCGGATAAGGTGTTTCAGGAATGGCTTGGTCAGCCAGAGGAGGAATCTCCACTTGCTGCGCTTGACGGTGTAGTCGAGTTTGTGGATGCAGACGCGAACACCACGCAAAGAGAAGATCTGCTCCAGGCTGCCACGGCCGACTTCGATGTCTAGCGAGATGTCGATACCACGGCGGTCAAGGTAGAAGCTTGCTATGCCTTCGTCCTTCAGGTGGAAAAAGCCTGTGTGGGTGCGGAACCAGTAGCCAAAGTCTTCGGCGCTGATGTTTAGACCTTGGACGGTGACCGTGAAGGCTGTTTTCATGAGTGTTTCTGTGCGCTTGGAGTGGGTTTTTACCACATCGATGTCATTGCGTGTGAGGATATGCATGCGGTAGGGGAGGAAGGAAGAAAAGTTTACTGTGTGGCCGGGTTCAAGAATTAGGTTCTCCAGGAGGAGATCCATCTCTGGGGCAGAGATCTCCAGGCGGGGGATGGGGATGTACTGGATTGTTCGAAGGAGCACTGGGAAGAAGACGTTCACCAAGTCTGCTGGGAGGTCGGCCTTCTTGTCGTTGTAGGCGCCCCAGGCGTCCTGGTAGACCTTCTTAGTGGCATTGATTAACTTGGAGACGGCGGGGTCTTCCGGCACGGTTCTAATTGTGCGTTTGGTCTGTGCTAGGAAATCGTCCACATCCTTTCGCAGGGTCGTCTCCGAGCCTACTTTGTCGGAGTGCTGTTTCAGTTCATCGAGCTTCTGTGGTGCCGAGTCGAAGAACTCGGGGTTGGTGAGCATGTCCTGCAACGAAGTTCCGACCTCTCCGAGCAGATCATCAAACTCAGGATCTTTGTTTGCATGGCGCAAGACATTGTGGAACTTCTCCTGCAGCCGATCCCACTCTTCTGCGCTGCCGAATGACCGCAAGAGAATCCAGAATTCGTCGACCGCCCGTTTCAGGTCAGCATTGACTTCCAGGTCTTCTTGAGCGACCGAGGCAGTATTCTCTGCGACATCCGCGTAGATCTTCGCATAGCGTGCTACCAATTGAGCCAGTGTTGCCACCGAGTCAGAGTAATCCGTCCTCTCCCGAAGCCTTTGAACCGCCTGCTTCAGCCGGAACAGCAATGTATCTCTCTCTCGGCCGGAGAGGTGCTCCTTAGTGCTCTGCACGGCATCCTGACTTGTCTGAGCGATCCCTTCCCCGGCCACATCCGCAACATGTGCAACTTCCTCGTTCACCTCGGCCTTGGATCGTGCATGCCCCTCATCTGCACCTGCACCCTGTAGCGCCTGCTCTTCCTCCTCGGATGGTTTGACTTGTTCGGCAACTCGCTTGGAAGATTCAGCGAGGGAATCAGCGGTATCAGCGAAGATTTGGCGGCCAACGGTAACGATGTCATCGACGAAAAGACGGAAATCGGCGTTGGTCAGAAGTAGACCACCGACGGTGCGGAAGCTATCATATGCTAGGTGCAGGGATTAGCGAACGGTCATCATCTTGTGATTTGCATGTGCCAAGCCCGAAAAAGCTGGGGAGTGGAAATGCGCGACCCACCAGCTTTAGTATCTGCCCGCGCCTTCACGTGGGCGGCCTGTCTGGACACCCTCTCGCTATCCACCTCGACGCGTGAACGGGCCAGGCGCCACAGAAATTCCTGGAGCTGGTCTTGGCTGTTTTTCTGTTGCAGAAATTCGATGAAGACCTGGATCCACAGTCGACTGTCCCGCACTAGCTGGCGACCGACACTACCGATATCCTGATTACGCAGGTTGAGAACATCCGAGGCTAAGAGGGTGCGTAGGTTGGCGATGGTTTGTTCCGTTGTAGGCATGTACCCCTCGGAGATGGCGCGGACCATCTGGTAGCTATGTAGCTTCTGATGGAGTTGTCGCTGCCGGGAGGTGTCATCCTCATAGCGAGGGAGGAGGGGTTCAGTCTCGGAGGGCATATTGAATAAGGCCCTGGACTGTGTGCGATAACAGTTACGTTTAGAGATGAAGCTAGATGAAGGTTGAAGTTCTAGGGGGAGGAGTTAAGCTCAGGGAACCTGTTTTGGGCACATGACGACACCTCACTCGTACAGTGCAACATCAATGTTTGCTCTCGCTATTGCTATTTACATAAATAAATTAAAGACAGAATATCTCTTGAACATGATTATCATCAATTAAGATATTATAGAGACATGAAGCTCTGAATGAATTAAAGGAATCGAAGGAATTGAAGCCATTATGTAAATCATCGATGATCCGCGATCTGGGGAAAGCTATGGATTTAGCCGGGCCTTTTACGTAGCCTTTTATGCAACTATGACAATAGTTCCAATTAGATCGGGCTTATTTCGATGTTCACGATATTTGCGATATTGATTTCATTTTGATCTTTTGATTGATCCATTTTGCGCTTTTAAATTGGGTAATTATTGACCAGGAGACCCTGATCTGCGGTAGAAAGGAGACAAAAAAAGCAAAAAAAATGTACATATATGCCTCATGCACTTAATCGAGAATGACAGGTCCTAGGTAGGTATGAGCTGATTCACATTCTACGATATACACGCGAAAAATGACTAAGGCCTTCCCAAGCCCAACGTTGGGAACTGCAGGTGAGAAAGAAAAAAAAAAAAAGGCTGACGAGTCCGGAGATATGTATCCGATATGTACGCAGTAGAGCAGAGCATAGGAATTCACATTATTAATAGAAGCTTTGCGCCTTACACAGAGCTCAGGTTACCCGGACAAGGGGTCCAATCGGTGACGGGATATGAAATCCCTGGATTCCGAATTGTCGCTTCCGACAAAGGTTGAGTGGATGTGGTTCCAGACCTAACGATTATCAAAGAATAGAATTGAAGGGGGCAAGAAAAATAACGCAACCGTGCTGGAGATGGATAAGTAATCAAACCCCCCTGGTGTCGGCGACCGAGAGCCATTCACAAGGCCGAACATCATCGCCAACGCGGCGGACTCGAAACAAAGGCCTAAAAGTCTCACCGGGGAGCTTCCGATCGGAAGACTTCTTTATATAATTTTTCCTATCTATAGATGTCGTGTGTTGTAACATATGATATTTGACGGTGATCTCCGTTGAACTCCTGTTTACAATATACAATTGTGTTTCTAATTTCTTTGAATCCTTTTTTTTCCTTAAATGTACAGTTCAAAATATAAAAAATAAAACATGAAGCAAATGAAGAAAATGGAAACACCGAATCGACCTTAATTAGGGTATAGCTTCACTCCACTTCGGCACTATCTGCGGCTCTGGGAGCTCGTAGCTGTGGATTGGAGTGGATCCCAGACCCCCAAAGCGGATTAGCGTTGACCCATGGCGTTTTCCTCCCCGGCTTTTGTAGCCAATCAGGTTACAGTCTTTCATTATTCACAATTCTACTTGGTAGCTGTCATCACCAGTTCGAGGTCTACCGTGTAAATTGGAAAATTTAAAAATTTCCAACTCCGAGTGACTCCAATCTCCAATTTTGGAATCATCTCCCCTCCCAATATCATGATATCCAGGTGGATGGTCGTGCAACTCCCCTGCGCAATGCTGGAATGAGAAAAATAAATCGCGCATTGATCATCCACGTAATTTCTGTAAATTATGTGTGTGTTTACTTTGTATGTGTCTCATTCAAGTTCCCGAATGAATAATATCTTTTTATTTTTTAAATATTCAACACTGATTTGACTGTGTCTCCGCATTTGTCGGAGTCGGCGCCTCCCCGTCTCCACACGGTGATACACTCTCCTTGCTGGATCTACTTCCCGATCCAAAAAATGATAAAATTAAAATAAAATAATAAAAATAATAGGGATCCAGATTCCAAAAGGGCTTTCATGCACAACGGTTCGCTGTCAACACCGAAAACTGAATCCACATGGGTCCTGACCCTCTCCGTCATCCGACTCTTCCCGACTTCAATTCATGACTCTTTTCTGACTATACCGTGTCGCCTGGACACGCGGTCCCGGTTAATTATCTGGTCATCCTCCTGTCGGAATGTCTTTGAGGTGCGCACGAACATCCCAAAGCAAATTTAGTATGTTGTCTCGTGTACATAAAAACAGACTCGCATCTGCTCCCAAATCCTTTTCTTCTTTCTATCATTCTACTTCTACTCCAACCACGAAGTCCTCTCAATCCATCACAATGGCTCGATACCCTTCACTACCTACTCAACAAAGCCGGCCGGTGCATGCCACCCCGGCTCCTTTTGTCAACCACGCCTCGCCTGCGTAAGTCAATCCAGAGCTCACCGAGAGGATTTGCGACAAAGGAAGCAGTCACTAATACCTCATCTGTAGCGACGCCAACTATGATACCGCCAACCCAGCATACATCCGCAAGTACCTGCGCACATACGGCCTCACTCCTCCTCGCGCCGAGGGTTACGAAACACAAAAGACCCGATGCCTGGCTCAGCTGGGTCTCAAGAGCACTCCCATCGAAAAGTTCCTATACCTCAGCTCGCTGCGCAAGAACAATGTGCACCTGTTCTACCGTCTGGTGACAGACCACCTCAGGGTATGTTGAGCACCGAGACATCTGATTGGACCGGGGAAAACATGAAGAAACGAAAATTAACCATAATAATCCCTGCAGGAAATGACTCCCCTGATCTATACCCCAGTGGTGGGCGAGGCCTGCCAACGGTGGTCCGAGATCTACCAACAGGCTGAAGGTACGTACCATAACGGAGATCAATCTTCTCCGCACTTGGCATTTTTTTCTCCGCACACGAATTAGAACCGGAGACGCTAACGCTCATTTTAGGTATGTACCTGAGCTGGGAGGATCGCGGAAATCTGGCTTCGGTCATCTCCAATTGGCCCGAGTCTAGCGTCGAAATCACATGTATCACCGATGGCTCCCGCATCCTCGGACTGGGTGACCTGGGCATCAACGGCATGGGTATCCCCATTGGAAAGTTGGCCCTGTACACCGCCTGTGCGGGTATTCGTCCCGAGGCCACCCTGCCTCTGACTCTGGATCTGGGTACGAGTAACAAGGCCCTCCGGGAAGACCCGCTCTACATGGGCAGCCGTCGCGAGAAGATCTCACCCGAAGAGGAGCGGGAGTTCTTGGACGAGCTGATGGGTGCTCTTACCGAGCGCTGGCCTGGGTAAGTGACTCACTCTCACATGTCTTTCGGGGCGTAATCTCCCTATAGCAACCGCGACTAACAAAGCGTCTCTAGTATCGTCATCCAATTCGAGGATTTCAAGAACCCCTTCCCCGCTCTGGAGCGCTACCGTGACCTGTACACTTGCTTCAACGATGACATCCAGGGTACTGGCGCTGTCATCCTTGGCGGTGTCATCAACGCTGTCAAGCGCTCCGGTCTGCCCTGCAAGGACCACCGCGCGGTGTTCTTCGGCGCCGGCAGCGCCGGTGTCGGCGTCGCCCGCCAGATTGTCGAGTTCTTCATGCGCGAGGGCATGACCGAGGATGAAGCCCGCAACTGCTTCTACCTCGTCGACACCAAGGGTCTCGTCACCGCTGACCGCGGTGACAAGCTCGCCGACCACAAGGTCTACTTCGCTCGCCAGGACAACAACGGCGAGCAGTACAAGACTCTCGATGAGGTCGTCGACTACGTCAAGCCCTCCATCCTGATGGGTCTCTCCACCATGGGCGGCGTCTTCACCCCGGAGATCCTGCGCAAGATGGCTGACTGGAACACCGCCCCTCTCATCTTCCCCCTCTCCAACCCCTCCTCCAAGTCCGAGTGTGACTTCGAGACCGCCGTTACCCACACCGACGGCCGCTGTCTCTTTGCCTCCGGCTCCCCCTTCCCCAACTTCACCTTCACCAACTCCGCCGGCGAGACCCGCACCTACTACCCCGGCCAGGGCAACAACATGTATGTCTTCCCTGGTATCGGTCTCGGTAGCATCCTGTCCAAGGCCGTCCGCGTCACAGACAGCATGATCTACGCCTCCGGCGCTTCCCTCTCCACTGCCCTCACCGGCGAGGAGCTCGAGCGTGGTCTGCTCTACCCTGACATCACCCGCATCCGTGAGGTCAGTGTCGTCGTCACCCGCAAGGTGATGCGCGCTGCCCAGGAGGACAAGGTGGACCGCGAGATTGCCCTGCGCTCTATGAGCGACATCGAGTTGGATAACTGGATCAAGGCCCGCATGTACGACCCTCACACTGAGGTCCGCGCTCTTGAGCGTGAGGTCGGCCACCTTCTCTCCAGCCTGGGAACAATCTCGCCTCCCATGACGGCGAGTGGATCTCCCACTGAGGAGAAGAATGCCAAGTTGTAAGATTTGATCTTTTTTCTTTCTTGACCTTGGATTTGCATTTTGCAACAAAAAAAGAGCACCTGTTCTAATCTGTCAGCGCTTAGGATCTCTGCGTGATGGACTCGCATCTCACTTTTGACTTTTCATATTTCCCCCTTTTGTTGGTTTCGAGCGCACTTTTGGTTTTTTATTTTCTTTTCTTCTTCTCTGCCTATTTTCGGGTTGGACACGAACTTCTTTTTCCCTGATTGAATACCCAGCACTTATTTTCTTTGGTTTTTACTCGCATTTTGAGGGTCTTTGCATCTTGGGGATAGTTAGCACTTAGCTGGCATTTCCATAGGAATGAACAAATTAAAATCACTTAAAAACACTATTCCATTATCCTTGTAGCCTACATCTTGTCTATACTTTAGTTTATCCTCGGGGTGATTTCATCCGATTCTTCATGAACAAAAAGTCCAATATGTTTAGAGCTCGCAACATCTTCTCTTCTAAGTTAGCAATAGTGGCAACCCTCACTGATCGCCAGATACTAAAACACTTCCAAGCACCCACAGAAATCCAAACGGGTGAACCCAACTCCCCGACTTTCCCAATCCACATCTCTTCAGCGTGGAACCTCGGCACTGAAGACTCCACAATATCAAAACGGGACATCAATCTCTCCGCGGCGAGATGACTAATGCTGAGTTTGCGATGGTTTCAATGCCTTCGAAAGGAGATTTATATTCTTTCAATTTTTGATAAAGCTGTCGGTTCGTTCCTTGCAATTTTCTTATCCAGATTCAGTGGTATAGAGGTATGTCTGCCCTTTCAGTTGTGAGAGGAATTGAGACTAACATCATTGACAGCGTGTTTTATATCTGTTAGACTTGAATATCTACCTCGCCAATTGCATTAGACTGTATACTTTACATTGTATATTCTGATCGCATACAAACCTGCATATACGCAATGCCTTCTCCCCTGGCAGACCCCGTCAAGCTCCCATGTGGACTAGTTTTGCCGAATAGGCTCAGCAAGGTACATCATTCAAGCCTAATGGCTATACACAAATAGAACTAACATCCTTCCAGGCCGCAATGGCTGAGATGATAGCCAAGACTAACCAACCGACAAACGCCCTGGCTGATGCGTACGAGCAATGGTCGGGCGGTGGATGGGGGAGTATTCTTACCGGTAAGATCTAATGCTGCCATGTCTAGTTGAGACTGATATTGCAAATGCAAAACCCTCAAGCCCTAACCACGACCCTAATCTCACCCTACACTATAAACATATTCCCAAAAGCCAACCCTAACACCTCACCAGGAAATGTCCAAGTCGACGTAAACCACATGGGCAGCCCCTTCGACCCAGCCCTGCACAACGAATACAAAGACAGCGAAACCAACAGCGCCCTAGTCGCTCAATGGAAGAAATACGCCGACACCTGCCAAAAGCATGGCACGCCAGCCATCGCCCAGATCTGCCATCCAGGTCGGCAGTCTTTCCGCGTTGCAGGCCACCGCGGCATCTTCGCGCCTACCCTCGCGCCCAGCGCTGTGCCCATCAAGGTTGGAAATAGTTACCTCGAGAGCCTGATCGGGTGTCTTGTTTGGTCTGGACCCAAGGAAATGACCACTCAGGATGTCGAGAGGGTTATTCGTCAGTTTGTCGATACTGCGAGACTTATGGCCGATGCTGGGTTCTCGGGTATTGAGTTGCATGGTGCGCATGGATATTTGATTGGTATGTTGTCTTTCCTTTTCTTTTTTCTTTTTGAATGATTGACTTGATGATCCTTGTGCTAATGGTTTATTTCTTGGTTAGACCAATTCCTCAACAGCAAGGTACGACACTCTCTCATTCCTCTATCACCCTAGCCTAACACCATTATAAATACCAACACCAACACCAATACTAACCCCAACTCTAACCACAGACAAACCTCCGCACAGACGCCTACGGCGGCACACCCGAAAAACGCGCCCGCTTCGTCCTAGAAATCCTCTCCCAAACGCGCAAAGTCGTACCGTCAACCTTCGCAATCGGCATCAAACTAAACTCCGCCGACCACAGCTCCGCAACCTTCGAAGAAACAATGACGCAAATCGCACTCCTCGCCGAAGCCGGTATCGACTTCATGGAGATCTCCGGCGGAAGCTACGAAGACCCAAAGATGATGGGTAGGGACACAGCCAATCCCGCCGCAGCACCGAAATCAGCACGCACCGCCGCGCGTGAGGCTTTCTTCCTCGAGTTCTCGAAGGAGGTGCGACAGCGTCATCCTGGTCTTGTGCTTATGTTGACTGGTGGGTTCCGCACGCGTGCTGGTGCTGAGGCTGCTATTAGGGATGGTGCTTGTGATCTTGTTGGGATTGGGCGGCCTGGGGCTATTGATCCGAGGTTCCCGCGGCTGTTGCTTGATGAGAGTATTGGTGATGAGGAGGCAAGGATGGTGTTGAATAATGTGGCTGTTCCTTGGTATATGCGGTTCTTGCCGTTGCATCTTGTTGGGGCTGGGGCTGAGAGTGTAGGTTCTTTCCCTTCTTTTTCCCTTTGGGTGGTTTGCTGACTGGTTTTATAGACATACTATTCTGGGCAGATTCAGAGTCTGGGTAAAGGGATTGCTACTGTTGCGCCTCTGTAGATTTCTGGTTTGTATTAATACTTGTTTTGGTATAATAATATTTTTGGATGTGGAATGGAAATTTATAGGATCACCTTGAACGTCAGGCCATTTTATATTTGGCTTGTATAAAAAGGCCCGCTTACCTATGGGTTTGCTCTTCCCTCTTCATCTCTCTCTTTGCCTTTTCTTCCCCTTCCTCTGTATATTAAATATATCAAATATATACTGAAAGTTCTCTTCCATCATACCCATGGATGCCCTGGAATTTGTAAAAAAAAAGCATCCATGACTTGTACAGACAGATTTGATTTTCTTGTGCCGGATATGTCTTTCCTCAGAACTTTCCAGCTTCCTTTTTTGGTGCGTATCCTGATCATCATGACTATGTCGAAGACTAACACGTTGCTGTTTTAAAGGGGGTTGACGTTCCCTACTGGACCGCCAGTGCGCGTGGCTTTGGTTGCGTTTCTCTGCGAGACCTCGCAAAAAGAAGACCGAAGCGATCAGTTGCCACTTAGAGATATTACACGCCTGAAAATTCCACATCTCGGTTTCTCAAAGAGAGTGGGTCTGTTCATTCAAATAGTCCCTCTTGGACATACGTATTTCTTCGGTGACTGGACATGAGTATGGCATCCTGATAGGGGAGAGGGGCAGCCCCAAGTCACGAACCACAGCTTTGCGATATTCCCAAGCGATCTCTGACATTCTTCATTGTCTCTCTCCTAGCCAGACACCAGTGTTGAACATGCAGGGTTATGCGTACATTTTTGTTTGTAGACTGAGCCTATTTCGGATGGTTTTAGATAGGGTATATAAATCCTGGATTGTTAGTTTGAATAACTAATGATTCTTCTTCTGCTTTTTCCCCATATATTGCAGTACTCATTACAACAACAATATATCACCTTTGAAACCTTCGATTGTCAGTACTCATATGTTGAATCTGCAATGCTGCCATGTTTCTTTGTTATCCCCAAAATATCGTGTTGGGACGTCGGTTCCATGAGGTCTCAAATGGCCAATATGCGTGGATACAGTATTATTATTGTAGGTTACATGACATCGTGATGTTCTTCTAAATACAAACAGTGCTAGAACTAGCAGCCCACCGTTTCTTCCTCCTCAATAGGAAATAATCGTAACTGTTTCAACTTCTCCTGTTCCTTCAACTGCCCCAGTTGTTGATAAAGAGCATCATTACCCTGCACCAATCTTTGAATCCACAATGCAGTCTCCTCGAGAACATATTTCCTCGTATATTCCTGTTTCTCAAGCCCTGGCACAATGCGACAGAGTTCTTTATACCGGTCTCGAACAAGCTCTCTTCTCTTCTTTTCCGATCGGCAGTGGCACAACTTTTGTCCTGGCTTTTGTACACATTTTCTCTTCTTTTGCCCAGACCGATTCCTGGCTTTGATGCAGCTTGCCCGTTGTGTGCATTCAGTATCATCTGATGAGAGGATTTGCCCTTGGTTCGATGAGGATGAAGATGGCGAGGACGGTGTTTCGGATAGTCTTTCGTTTTGTGGCATCATCGAGGGCTGGAACATGGGAAGTGTGAATCCATTCAGTTCTGATGGATCTAGTATATACTTCTGCGATGCGTCATCTGTGGTTTCGGGAATATTGAAGCCAATTTCCATGGTAGCACAGAAACTGGCCATGTTCCGCATCAGGTTTTGCACGAGTCGCTCCTCTGTCCAGGTTCCGATGGGACTAGAGTAGCCATGGTAGCAGAAACTGGGATCTGACCCCCATTGAAGACCTTCTTCGGTGGGCCATTGGTCTCGGGAGATTGGTTGAGGTGTGTCGACTTGCCATGGGCAGTGACGTGAAAGGGTTGTATGGTCCATTTGAAGCGTCTGATTGTCGTTTTCCATTTGGGGTTGTGGCAGATATTAATTGATATTGGGCTGGTTTCTTTGACTGAAAAATATATTTAGATAGCAGGTGGTATGCAGCTGAAGTTGTACTTCGGGTTTTAGATGTTGGTGAATCTGGGGTTGGTATTCTGATATCAGGCTTCAGTGTGGAACGACAACAACGATATGTAACAGTACTTGATTTTGGATTTTGGAATAAGGGGGAGAGTGAAGGGAAATAGCTTGTTTCTATTATTTCTATTATTTTGAAACAAAAGTCTCATTAATGAGGCAGCAGGGTTCTCATACGTCAATTCCGGAATGCACCCGGCATAGAGTCCCTGCGGATCCGCAACCGCACTGCATCCGCAATACGTCCGCAACAATAAAATGATTGGCTAAGTTGACTGCATTTATCTCTATACCCCTTAAACTGTGTAACTATGGATGTAGTAGTGTAATATATAGTTGACCTTTTATTAAGTATTCCTCTCTTCCAAGGTTGACGCCTACGCTCTGTGTAGAAACACACCGGGTGCATCCCGGGGGCTCCACGTATGATGTCGATCCGACACATTGGACCCTGTGGCCCAATTATAGCACTCAGGGCTCACTAGTCGTGACTTTAAGACAAAAACAGGAATCCTTTTCTCCATTTCTCTATTTTATTTCGAGCTAATTCCCCGGGGATTATGGATTGACACGTGACCATATCTCCGGGTACATTCCGGACACAACACCCCCGGGATTGTTCCACTCCTTTTCCCTTCCCCAAGGATTACAGTTCCTGCTGCACGCGACTTTGCTTTCGGTAATCATCCGGATCACCAATCAAACAGTGCAGAAGCAATACTGTGGGTTGCACATACCCTTGGCTGTGGCTTATAGGAGCGGCCACAGATGCCTCCCAAAGGTGGAATTACCAAACGAGAGCCACCGCGACGTCGTAAGATTGCCTTGGCATGCGAGTCATGTCGAGATAAAAAGGTCAGGTGCGATGGTATAAAGCCAATCTGTGGCCCATGTGCTCGACGCTCGTATACCGTTGACCAATGTGTATACAAGCTGGACAATGCGAGGTCCGCCAGCAACGATGAATACCTGAAGATTCTCCATGATCGTATTCGAGATCTTGAAGACATATGTGCAAAAGGCGGGGTTGTCGTCCCGCCTGGGCCTTCACAACATGGAGATTACAGGGCATCTGAAAGTCAAAGTCATATGGGGGAAGATATGGATCTGGATGGTCTAGACGCAGAATCCAGGACATCTGTGGCTGCAGAAGGATTACTAGGACTAGGTTCCACCCCTATGCCATCTGGACCAAGCCATCTGTCTTCAACTCCCACTTTTCAGCCACCGAGGTTTCCCGCGCAGAGGAATCGACCGGAAGCTGAGCGCTATAGATCCCCACATGCGCCACATCTGTCTCCTGAATCTGCCCACCCGCGAGCAGCCGGTATATATCCTCCACCATCTCTCAACTCCCACGGTAATGTCACCGCTATGGGTGCAATATCTGTTGCAGAAGACGACCCAGGCACAGACTCTCCACAGGAGCAGCAATACTATGGAAACTCGTCAGTGGCATCTTTTATGCGTCTCGCAGGAGAGTCTATGCCTTTGCAGTCATATATGTCAGCTTTGCGAGGTAGCAAGAGTGAGTCGTCAAGATCTCAAGGCCCTGATACAGGGATTTGGCGAGATCTAGGCCATCCGTCAGTAGATCTTCGATTCGACGACTTCTCCTTGCCACCTCGATCTCTGGCAGACCACCTTCTTGAGTGTTACTGGGACAGAGTACATTGTCTATTCCCATTTTTCCATCGCCCCAGCTTCGAGCAAGCGTATGAAAATCTCTGGGAGTCGGACAAGGCATCTAAGCCCGAGTTACCACAACTCAATATCGGACTCGGGGGCGCCTTCGATTGCGGCCCTAATTCAATTGTCTTCCATTGTGCACTCAATGCCATCTTTGCCATGGGCTGCTATTTCTCTGATATCCCTCCCGCAGACCGAGAGGCTGCGGTTTATTCGTTTTTCCTTCGCTCAAAGCGATTTGTGAATCTTGATCTTTTGGATATAGGCACCATCGGCGTGGTTCAAACGCTTTTGATTATTTCACTTCTTCTTCAGAGCACCCCTTATCCGAATCGGTGCTGGAATGCAATTGGACTGGCGTGTCGAGCTGGTCAAGGTCTCGGGTTACACGAGACAACCACACATGCCTCGAATAAACCTCTGGAGACAGAAATACGACGGCGTACCTGGCACAGCTGCGTCATTATGGACATGTTGGTGCAATCGCTTTTATGGATTATTTTCCTTAAGACACAGCTAACTAATGAAAATAGGATTGTGAGCATGACGCATGGAAGACCGAGCATGACCTCTCACATCTCACCGTTACCTCTGCCTGTCATGGGAACGGACTCCCAAGAAGCCGATCCTTGTGAGCTTAGTGGACAGCCCTGTGATCATAAGTTGGGATATATGACCTTCTACGTTTCAACCATCGAATTATACAAAATTCTCGAATCTATTCTATCCGAGGTCTATAACGCTTGGCAGAGTCGATCTAATAGCACTCGCGCCAGTCTGCCGCGGAGCTCCAAACTTTGTAGCCTGGATGTGTTGATGGAGCTCGATGATAAACTTGCTGCATATGAGACCAGCGTACCCCAGCCCTTGAATTGGACAGATGAACCACCCCTGCATCACTCAGGCAGTGGCAATGCGTCGATCTTCAAGCGCCAGCAGAACGTGTTGCGTGCGAGGTAGCTTCTCCTTTGGGCTTTTGAGGTACAATTTCTGACCATAAAAAAATAGATTCATCCACCTTCGCCTCCTGTTATATCGCCCAATGTTCACTCAACTCTGCTCCGATGAGCGAGCAGGGTCATCACGCCGATCTGATATCCAACCCGCCGAGAAAAACATAATCTACTCAACTGTCTTCTCGAAATGCGCCGCGTCCTGCGTCATGGCAGCCATAGACCTGGTCTCGCTTGTTCATGAGACATATCGAACAACTGTAACTGATGCATGGTGGTACAATGGATTCTGTTCGTTATCAGTTCGGTTCATTGTTGTTCATGCTCATCAACTAACATGTACTAGACACATCGACTGCAGGGTTCATCCTGATAATGTCATACTCCTGCCATTCTATCCGGGAGCAGGTTGATTCACAGGTCGTGGATGAGAGTTGGCGCAAGTGCGAAGAGATCTTGGCTTTTATGGCTATGTTCAGTTTGTCTGCCCGCAACTCGTTGCAGTTCTTACAAGTAACGCACCAACATATTATGCAAAACTACTCAGGTTCGTTGTTAATGGATTTTCACTGGGTATAGGCTAATTCTCGTATAGCCACTTGTCGGCCCGGTGATACTTCCTCGTCGGTTCCTACTCAGTTGCACCAAAGGGGCAATCAACAACCCAACCGACCCGATTTGTCGTCACAGCCTACTGAGCCGATATCAGACGAACACAACCTCCGTCAAGAACCCAATAACATGGATATCAATCTTTTCACAACTTGGGATGAGATGGGATTGGGTCAGGAAGAGTTTGGTTTCCTTGGGAGATTTGATTTGCCGGATCTTGCAAGCTGGTTTACGGATATACCCCCTTGAACATATGATAAACGTGAATTCTTGTTTGAAAATATCCATGGATGCAACACGGACCATCAGACTAGACTGATACTAGTCGACTACTTCGCATGAACTCCACCAGACCTGACATCCAAAGGGGTCAAGGCAACACCAAAGAAGCATGGAACTAAGCTTGACATGTCTACCAAATATACTTCCAGACATACCCTGTCTTGAAAGCAACGGCCCAATAACCTCATATAGTGGGCCGCGAATTTAGCCAACTCTTACGATTTCTCCTTTAAAATCCCCCGATGAATAAAGGACGATCTGTCATATTGACCACAATAAAAGGGTATCATCTTCATTTCTCACACGTATGTACAACCAACACACCAAAAATAAATCACAAAGGATCAAACAGTCTCGTATCACCATGACTCCAAAAAGTCCCAGACAAACTCTCCAAAGTCTCAAAGTCCGGCACCCACAGCGGATCACTCTCATCCTGGTCAATCCACGGCGCCAATTGCAACGCCATCCTAACCGCATGCTCAGAATCATCATCAGGACAACCCTGCGGCTGGGGCGTAGCACCCGCAGTATCAGGAGCCAGCCCCGTCGGGTTGACAGGAGGGAACTTATCACTGCCAGACATTCCGGGAGCAGTCGTAGAATTCCAATTAACGCCATACTGGGCCGTCATCAGCTCCGCCATTCCGGCATTACGGGCGGTCTCATTGCCTTGCAGTTTCTCCATGGCGGCGTTGACTAGCAGCTCGAAGGCGTCGCGGTATTTCTTGACCCATGCTGCGCGCTCGCCCATTACGAATAGCACTGTTGAGCAGGCGCGGATGTCGTTGCTCATTCGGACGGACCAGACTTGGTCTGTGTGGGTCCATAGTGCGTAGAGGAGGGTGATTCCGGCCATGAAGACTGTTTGCACGGCTAGGAAGGAGTGCCCGTATTCGAGGGTTTGGTGCAGGCGTTTGTGGGATTGGCATATGTTCCCTGCGGCCAGGATGCAGATTTGGTAGTATGGGTCTGTGATTGGCAGGAGCGGGAGGAATGGTTGGATTAGGAGCCGGACTGCTCGGTTAAAGTGTAGCATTGGGTAGTCGAGATCTGGACCGTTGAATCGCGATACGGCGGATTCTTTCCATTCTTCCAGTTCAAGATATAGAGGGTCCATTTTTGGTCGGAGAGAAGAGAGGGGCCGGTCAGCGCGGTATATTTTATGTTGGATGCGGGAGTCGATGCGTCGGAGTTTAAAGAGGTAAATTGCGAATGTCAAGGTTGTGGTTTTGGTCGGATCTAGGGGTGCTGTGAGTAGTGTGGGATCTTCGATGTCATCGTCCACTTCTAGTGGAAGGTCGAGGTCAATGTGACGATCGGATATACTGAACGGGCGACCGAGGGACATTGATACCACTCGCTCCAAATAGTATACAGTCCAGAATAGTCTTCGTCGCATTTGAGTGGTAAATGGATCCATGTTGATCTCGTTTGCCTTTCGGTGAAGACCTAGATCGATGGCAGTACGCATAGCAAGTCCAATCATGTACCACATGCCATGACTGGATGCGGTTCGGAGATGATACACAACGAGAAGAACCATGGCCTCGATATTGTCAACGGATCGTGCTTCACACATTGTGGGAACGTGCTGCAAGGCGGCAGTATAAAATCGCTAAAACTTGTAAGCATCGGCCGGTCTAACGTCTCGAGAATATAATTACCTCAGGCGATGTGTACGCGTATTTCTCACTCAGTCGAAGCATTGTTGCGCCGATTGCATAGACCAGGTTGAGTTTGAAGATAGCAAATCGGTCAGACCGAGTCAGATCCTCACGCTTGATCTTCGCTAAGCGCCATCGATCTGCATGGATCTGCCATACTTGTTTCCGGTTAATGAATGGATATCGAGAATGAAGTCGGGTAAAATATGTATCGAGTATTCTTGTCCCCATCTCATCGGTTGGAGGTTCAACATTCGCCGGCAACAGATCCTCCATCCTCGTTGGCCGATCTAGAATTTGAGTGGCGCTAGGTTGCTCTGAAGGCCCATTTACTTGACCTGCCTTGTTTTGAGGGTTATTGGTAGTGGTACTGGTTTTCTGCTGCATTCTTGAGATGAATTGGTTCCATACACTCGTTTGGACCATCTCTCCTAGGTCGGCAGCGAGAGAAAGGCCAGAACTGGATCCTACATATGCAGGGGCCTCGGAGCTCAGGGCAAGAAGTCCCACGATCTCTCCAACAGGATTATTGTCAAATCCCGAGGTAGTCGTGTGTGGTGTTGGGTGACCACCTGGTGGGGAGAATAGCGAAGGCACAGTATTTGTGGCGGTGGCATGTTGGCTTGATGATCGATCAGATTCAACAAGTTTACGCTCAAGAAACATTACACGCTCCTCTAAGCCACGTGTGTAACTAACATGCACATTAGTATTTTCCGGTTACTTTATGTATTTGGATGTAATTTGGGCCTTACTCATTCTGGCGGTCTTGGTCTTCTCGGACACTGGACTTGTCGCATGGGACCCCCGCCTTCAAGCAGTTGGAACAAGTCGGATATTCATTATCGCACTAAAGTCCCGTCAATCAATATATTTATAACTATCTTACTTACTAGAGCTCACCTTCTGCTTCCGTGTCTTGCAGCGAGTACATGCGGTTCTCCCGCGTTTCCGCGGGTTATGATCTCGCGATGCGGGGGTTGTCTGCCTTGACGACTCGGGGCTATGCCCAAGTGCATACATATCGGATTTGGTGGGAAATATGACCCTTAATTTGACACATCAAGACGCTGATGAAGTGCCATTACAAGATGAGGTTGAAAGAGGTCGGAGATACGGTTGGACCGGAATGCCAAGACAAGACATCTACTAACACCAACACAGCCTATAGTTTACGAAGCACTTAGGATATATATTTAGATCTTTTGCTTTATTGTTTGTTGTGGTTCGGATACTTATAATGAAAGAGATATTTTAAGGTCCGAGAAATGAGAAGCTCATGGAGCTAGCCCTCCATAAAAGCAGAGCTTAGAAAAAGCTTCTAGTCAAGCAAAAATAGCAATATTGGCATATAATTTTCACTAAGAAGAATCATAAGTGCCAAGTATGTCTATATTAAATTAATCTATCGTAAACTGTATAAACTTTTTGGTATCCCACGCCGCCAATGCAACAAAAGCAAAAATGCAGATTTAGTCAAGTCAAAAGCAAATTAAACGGCCCATCGCCGTTTTCATGTCTCTACATGGTTCAGTGCTGATCCTTCTCCCCATGTCCCTCAGTATTATGTTCCGCACGAGAAGGCGGTACCGATGATTCGGCGAATGTCGACGCAGAATGACGCTTCTCGACCTGGTGGTATGTCTGATGATCGACAGACTCCTCGGGATATTCGGAAGCAGAAGTAGCCGCTTCGGCATCTCTCTTTTCTTGGGCTTTCCGCTTTTCCTCTTCAATCTCTTCCGGTTCCTTTGGTCGCTCCAGACCTCTATCACGCACGAACATACATGCCAGGAAACACACACCGATGATGGGGACCTGCACAATGAATACTGTGTGGGAAGCCTTGCTATAAGAAAGCAGGATTGAGGCCCATTCAGTTGCGCTGAGGTTCGCTCTTGAAGGAAGTGAGTATGAAGAGTCTGCGAGGTACGCGAACTTGGTTGGTAGATTGGAGCGAAGAGCAGCTTGCAGAACTGCCGCAGATATAGCGAGGCCACATGAGCCACCAATGCAGCGGAAGAAGTTCCGGTTTGCAATCACGACTGCTCTTTGGGACTTGGTGCAATGGGCTTGTAGAGCAACGAGAGTGGGTTGGAATGTGAATCCGATTCCGGCGCCCATGACTGCCACAATGACTGCAATAACGGCTGGGTGGGTGTGGGGACCGAATGTTAACATGAGGCCTGACCCCCTATGAGAATGACGGTATTAGTATGGGATGAAAGTAGGAGGACTTAGGCATCGATCAACGTACAAGGTCCACAAGCCAAATCCAATCCAAATGATTTCGCCATAGCGCTGTACTCGTGAAATGTACAATCCAGATATGATTGAGAAGCTTGATTGAAACACAACCATAGGACATGTCATGGCCGCAGAGGCAATTGGAGACCAGCCACGGGCGTTCTGGTAGTACAATGGCAGGTAGTAAAGGCTTGACTGGTAAACTGCACCATACAGAAAGCTCTGCAAGAAGATTGCAGAGATGACCTTATTTCTGAAGAAGATGACTGGTTCATGTCAAAAATGTTGTTTTACCATTATGGGGGATCAGAGCATACCTGGTAGCATCGGAAGTGTAGCCACTTTCCATTCGATGAGCAGAAATGCAACAAGTGAACAACCTCCAATAACGAGCATACTGATGACCATCGGTGAATCCCAAGGGAAGTAGGATCCACCTCCCGAGATAGGAATCAAGAGGAAAATGATACCAATAGACGATGCAAGCAGTCCAAACCAGTCAATGCGGCCAATATTTTCTCGGAAGCTATCTTTGCGTGCATTGTTCGGGATGAGGAAGTATCCAACAACTGCAGAGCAAGCAGCCAATGGAGAAATCAACCAGAAGAAACCGCGCCACGTTGAACGCATGGTGAATGCAGCACCCAGAAATGGTCCAATGATATTACCAAGACCCAGAGATGCACCCAGAATACCCTGGTACTTGCCTCGCTTTTCCAAGGTCACGATATCAGAGACAATAATCATCGTCAAAGAGGTAACACCACCACCAGCGACACCAGCCAAGCCTCGGAAGACATAAAACATAGCCGGGTTCTGGGACAAGCCACAGAGCAGGTCTGCAATACACAGCAAGATCAACGCGGAGATGTACATGATTTTCCGGCCAAAGATATCTGACAATCGGCCGTACAGCACCGTAAACATGGTGTTTGCAATTAGCGATGAGGTTCCAGCCCAGGAGATGGTATTCTGGGCACCCAGTTCGCGTGAGATCGTTGGTAGTGTGACACTGATACCATTCTGATCCACCATGCAAATCAGCAAGGAAATTGCCAGACCCGTGAAAACAACCATGAGCTGAGCGAAGGGGAGAATATTTGTTTGGTCATGAAGGGCCTTTTCGGCCTCTCGTTGTCGATTCATGGCGGCGGATGTGGCGGCGCCAAGCTCGCTCAAAATGTAATTCTTCCTAGATTGTTCGAGATTTTTCGTCAAGGGCCATGTGTGCCTTGTGGCGTAAAAGATCTTGCAACACGAAGTATATTAAGTTTGGGAGGGAATGCTTGGCGTGATACTATCCAGGGCACAATTGTATGGAATGTGGAGGGTCTCGATGTTATTTAAAGGAACAGTTATTATTATCCCACGGCAAAATTGTTCGTATAAGAGTCATTCAATTGATAAGAAAAGGTTTTTCCCTGACAGGGTTTTAGTGCCTTTCCATCCATCGGCAACTGAGCGCTGGATGTCGATTGGAGCTTGAACGCCGCTGGCGGGCGTCACATCGGATTCAGGTCCGATGCAGGTAGAAACTCGTGTGCCTGGTTTACATTATAGCCCAATATCACACTGATGGATGCCGATCCAGGCACTGTCGGCTCAATTCCGTGTGATCTTTTCAGTGCGGTTGGCAAAGAGCAGAGTCTGTTGTGGATCCGCAGTGTCGGATAGCCGATCGGACGTCCGATGGCTGATGTAATTGGCAGTCCGGGATGCCGAATCGGGCAACTTTGGCCTTTATCTCCGGATATTCGTCCGAAGTACCATGTCTCCACTGTTGTTTTGCAGCTTGATCACTCGTTGTGCGGTCAATTTAGCCAATTGGGCTGCTAGTATTTGAAGTCATCTCTCTTAAACACAGACAGATGCAATTTTTAGTGCCGTCACACCGCCTATGCTAAACGGCTTGTGACTCAATAACGAAGGGCACTTGATATAGCTTCCATAGCCCCTTGACTCTCACTTCCTCTATCGTCATCGCCACAGATTTCTTTAAGAGGTTCAGTTCTACCAAGATCAACTTACCTAGTCTTTTTACCAACGGGTGGAAGCAGGGTTGCGCGAGATCGTCCAGCTCCGCATGAGGGAAAAAACGTGTTTTGAGGAACAACGTACTTGATCAAATGCAAGGGTATAACAATATGCGCTAATGGTGAGGCGATAGTCTCGGAACTAATTAGATAGGAATGGGCATTCCCAATCCCATCAACAAGAGTGGTATCAAAACAGCATTAACCAACGTAGCTCGTGGACTTCATAACAATATTAGTCCTAATGATATCCAGTTCCTGGTCATCTCGGGTGTTACCTCCCCTACACAAGATGAACCTATGTAGAGTTCTCGCGGGAAAAAATCAAAACAGGGATCCCAGAAAAGACTCATCGAACTAGCTCTCTTCAGGCCTGAGTTAGATGTTGTCGTAATCTGGGTTAGGCATCCAAAATTATAAACCTGGCGGCTCATAAAGCGCGTAGAAAGTCAGAAACCGGAACGGTCAAGGCCAAGAATACCACACATTGTCGTGCATAGTAAGGCACAAAGTCATCTAGTGCTCGTGTTGGCTGTAATTGCAGTGTTCAAGCACAAATTAGCACAGCCGCATATTCCATATCAGTAACATGGTGGCCGACATCATCCTCTTTGCATGATATGTTAGGTATGAGCCGGTCCGATTTGAACTCCTAGGCCACCACCAGGCCAGGTGTTTTGGATGGTAGATGTGTTGGGGGCATTGATATCGTAAGCGGGGTTTTCGCCGACTGCATTGCTACTACTACCAACACCATTCTGAGGAGTAGGCCCGGTGTGTCTTGGAACATTGCCAGGATTTGGTACAGCATGGTGGGTCATATAACCAGCACCGGTGAC
Organism: Penicillium sp. BW_162_3FA; assembly: GCA_008931945.1. Classification (NCBI taxonomy): domain Eukaryota; kingdom Fungi; phylum Ascomycota; class Eurotiomycetes; order Eurotiales; family Aspergillaceae; genus Penicillium; species Penicillium sp. BW_162_3FA. Next base: position 25,270 of record MUGJ01000050.1, read on the forward strand.
ATTGCCCTGATTTGGGAAAAAGCTCTGATTCAGTGACCCGCAGGTTGTGCAGGTGAATTCAATCTTAAAATTGGTAAGAACCATCTGAGGGACGGCATCGTGATCACTGCGCTCAGGGTAGTCTTTCGGAGGTCCAACCACTCCTACTGGTAAAGCAGCGGTCTGGTATTCGACTCCTGATTGTGGTATATTCATTGGGAGTGGGTTGTGGCTGAAAGAGGGTTGGTTTGATATGGGAACCGGTACGTGTTGCGCCTGGGGCGGAGGTGGCAGGGCTTGGGAACTAGATGATGGAGCAGGTACATGGTTGTTTGAGGTCTCGTTTGGGGACATGTTCTCATCATCCATCAGTGATGATGGGAGATGTTCTGGAAGCCACCGGTTCTCGGATATCTCCCCATATGCATGTGCCCCTTCTCCTTGCGACTCAGGGGATTCCTCAGGCGACTGCTGTTCATCTGCACTCACGTCGATATCTGGCCCATGTTCATCCTGGCCCTCGGCATGACGCGGTTGAAGTTTGGTAAGCGCTCGCTGTGCCTGACGCATAGAGATGTCATACCCATGATAGCGTTTCACGGCATCCACGACATCCTGGGCTCGTATTTTCGACTTCATATCGAAAAGCTTCGGTATCTCGCTCAGCAGAAATCGCACATGGGAAGCTTCAGAACGAGCGGGTGTAGCCGCAGGGGAATTTGCACTCCGGCGGCAACTATGACTGTCTTGAAGACTAGTGATGTAAGTCGCATTTTTGTTTGAGCGACAGACCACACGAAAAAAGCAATTTGCCGATGATCGACATCCAATAACCACACTCTTCTTGTTGCTACGAGCCACACGAAGCTCCCAGTGTTGCCTGACAGATATACTCCGTACCACTGTTTTGAACTCTTCCAGGGAGGAAAACCGCTGGCCCACATGGAGGCCGGAGTACATCTCCGTCATAGTGATGAGACTGAGGCAAGTGCAGAGAACACAAAGAACTTAGCAGCTAGGACAGCAGTCACAGAGCCTTCGGCGACAAAGTCCATCGGGCCTCAGATTGTGGCTTCAGCAGGCCGTGCTTGCAAACAGTTTTGGATTGCGGAGTACAGCGTGATCGTTAGGCAGGCACGCGAGCGATTCTGTGTAGTTTTGAATTGGTCTCCAGCCGAAAAGCTTCAGAGGCTATGCTTAATTGCGTAAACGAAAGTCGATTACTCTCGTTAGGCAGCACAGCTGATTGTTGAAGACTGGCCATTGAGCCCTGGAGGTCACATAAGGTTAAAGCGGAGTTCAAGTGCCAGACCGCTCGGCTTCACTTTTCATATTCCTCCCCACTTCGATCACCTTAAAGTCGCGACCACTTTCAATCCACCCTTGTGCTATTAGACTTTGGGATTGAATTCCATAATCAGATACACAAAATGGCTTCTTACGGGCTGCTAGGCCAGCCAGAAGAAGGTCGAGTCCACTCCAGCTCTGTCCTCCCAGCTCAACGTTAACACCCCAGCTCTTACAGATGCGCTCCACAAGTCGCGTCTCCTCAACGTCGAAGAAAAGCCATTCAAGCGAATTTCGAAACGACTATTGAACCCTGAATCCCTCATTGTCTCACAATCCTCGCTCCCTCTCACCCCTCCCCCCGAAGAAACCGACGCCGACACCGATGCGACCGCAACAGAAGCCGAAAAACAGAAAAGGCTCGAAGAATGGCGCCACTTCCGCGAGGATGTCTCACTCGACTTTGCCGCATTCGAGGGCAGCATTGCGCGCGTCCAGTTTCTCCTTACCAGCAACGAGCGGGAACGCCAGCGATATGCCACCGAGCGAGTTCAGATTCTGTCGACAATGCAGTCTGTACGGGAAAGCACGGCCGATCTACGCAGTCAGCTTGAAGAGGCGCAGCGACTTCTCTCCTTGCGAAAGACCTACGATGAATTGACGGACAAAATTACGAGCAACCGTCTACTCAAACCGCGCGAAGACCAGTCAGCGAACCTTCAGAAATTGCGACTAGAGATTGCAGATCTCGAGAAGGAAAGCAAGGATTATGCCATGACATGGGCTGAACGACGCGAGCAGTTCGGTCGTATTGTGGATGAGGGGATGCAGCTTCGTCGTCTCATCCGTGATGAGAAAGAGGAAGTCGAGCGCCGGGAAGGCATGCAGGAGGGCGAAGACGGCGACGAGGGGGATGCCACATCCAAGGGCAAGGCTAGTAGTGGGAACACTCCTGGTCCTGAAAACGATGCCGCGACTCCCTCCCAGCACGGCCAAGATGAGGCTGGTCGCCCATCTGCTCTGCAAATTGAGAAAGCCGGAGCTACCGGTGCTGCGTCGCCATTGCGGCAGGTCACAACTGCCCAGAGCGATGGGGTACAAGAGGACACCAATATGCTTGATGAGGGTGAAGTCTCTGCGGCTAGTGATGGTGAATTATCCGAACTCGAGGAAGGAGAGGAACTCCCTGATGACTTCAGCGGGAAGATGGATACTACCTAAAGATGCATTTCGGCGTGTACATTACTAGCACTAGCAAGGAGTTCTGGTTTATGGTCTGGCGTTGGGCATGGTTTCAATTTATTGAATGATATTATGGAGTCTTCCACCTTATGGGTATTTTTTTAACTTTGATGTAATAAACATCTCGTTCACGAAATCTCGCGCTGTGCGGTCTTAGCTTGTGCAATGGCTTCTTTGGCAGCGGTAATGTGCTCGACATTGCTCTCCGATCCTTTCTTGCCCTCCTCAATCTATCATAATTGGTTAATGAAATCCAAGGATACAGATGGGGAGTAGAAAAGGGATGTTACACTCACAATCAGAGCTTCCAGGTTCGCAACGGTCTGCACAATCTTCTCCTTCAACGTAGGCAGGACCTTCTTGGTCTCTTCAAGTGACATGTGCTATCATTCATGTCAGCATTAGAGGTTTCAGAAGATAGGCAAGATAATTTGGTAGAAGCAAAGCTTCCGTATAAGGCACATACCTCTTGCTTCAAGGTATACTCGCGGTTCTCATCGTCACCAGCGGCATCAGCCTCCAGCTTCTTGATGCGCTCAGTCTGCTGCTGAAGTTCCTTGTGATAGGAAGCTTCCTCCTTGACCAGGCGGGTCACGGAGGAGGTGGTGATCTCTAGCTGCGAGCGGGGTGCCATTGTGGTTATCTGTGTGAGAGTTAGATGCGTGTGAGGTTTTGACTCCGGGTCTTGAACAGAATTGCCAGAAGGGGTGCCATATAATGGGGGGGGATGTGTTCTAATCAACGCTATTGGATGTCTATATCCAGCACTCAGGATGCCCGAATGATAGTTATACGACTAGCATTGCTAGCACGATTGTTCAAGACACTGTGCATATAGGCGGACATCATGGCAGAAGATTAAGACCACAAAGTACATACCTTCTCAATTTTGTATCTGACAACAGAATTTAGTGATATGCTGAGCTGATTTTCGATTTCTCAAAAGTTCATTGATATGCCCCTCGATGATGCTATCAAGACGATGTTTGCACGGTTTGCTTGTTTGTGGGGCATCACGTGTTTCCAACTATAAGGTCCAAAAACGACGGAGGATGGATCCGAGACACTACAAAATGAATGCAAGAAGCCGTTGGAATATAAAAGGCTGGTTAAAAGGGGCACAGGATTTTATAGTCATTATCCAGTGGGCTTCCATATTCTTTTTTTTTTTGGAAAAGTCGTATACATGGATAAATGAAGAGTTCCTCTTCTTGATATCTCAGAGCAGCTGGCATTACTTCCAAGATTGCTATATGTGGGCCGATTGCACAATCCTATGCGTAACACTATTAATTTCCAGATTCACAAGAGATAACGTTGACTTTCAGTCAAACCCCCCATCGTTATGGTAGATTCCCAGCAATGATAAAACGAACTTTGAGATCCTCGAGTATGTTAACAATAAAGGTCATCAATCCTCACTTGGGCAGATATATAATATACAGATATCAGACCAGTAACAGACTCTATAACTATAGATATGAAACATTAGAACAAAGAGACATCGAATAAAGCATTGAATCCATGGAGCACCTTCGGCAGCCAATCAGCGTCGGCCTCGTGATCATCCACTTATTTAAGGCCGAGCCTCCTACCGTCTACAACCACCAGAATAGCTTCGCATCTGACCTTTTGATCTCTGCTTTGTTCTTTCGGAAGCAAATTGCGCCTTATCTGCTTTGTTATCTCTTGTTTACTTGCTTTCACCCCATGCCGCACATTTTATGGTACCCAATTCGGCTTGAACTATTGCCGTCATAAGCAAGATGCCAGCCCCATCACTACTTCACCTGGCCACAGCCACGGCTATCCGCTTCGTCAAAGGTACAGATGATATGAACTCTCTCATTTTGGATGATCCCATACTAACTATGTGTTTTTCAGACCTAGATGATCTGGGCGCCATGCCATACTCACTTGCCCGTCCTATCTTGCTAAATATCCATAACCCTGAAAAGCTGGTACGTCTTTGTAAACCTCGCTTCTATCACTTTACTTGCACTTCATTTTCTATTTTGGTTTACTTACTAATACAATTCTTTAAATTTGCAGCACGCCATGGAGCTCGCATCCCCCCACCTCGCTGAAGAAGATGAAGAAATGTGGCTTGAGCTCATTAAACGGGATATTCCTGAGTGGGAGAAGTACCAGCTCCCGGAGTATACCAACAACTGGTACGGAGTATACTGTGATCTCCGCGACCAAGTCCAACGTTCTCTTGATGCCGATGCAGAGAAATTGAAAATGGCGATTGACGGCATCAGTGCCAAGCGTGCACTCCTCACTCCCAAACTCATCCCTGAGAGCAAGGGTTTGCGTATGGCTGGATCCAGACCCTCTATGCGACAACGCCATACTACATATGATCGCAGGACGGGCATGGTGGAAAAGAAGCCCAGCATTTTCCAGCCACAGAAGCGCAACACCGCGCTCACAATGCCCACCAAGTCTCTCAACAACCGTGCGTCGCAAGTCAAGCGCGCACCGATCGGCTTGGTTGAAGAACATCGCCGCCCCGCCGAGCAGTCAGCACCACGGCCGACATCAAAGGCGCAACCACTTCCTCCACGCATCAGCCGGCGCGCGGATATGCTCCCATCCTCGCTCCAGCAACCCATGCTGGCTACGAATGAGGCGCGGCTACGCGCACTGACTTCCACTGCCTCCGCCACCCCACCCCGTGGCGCATCCAGCAGCGATGCGCTTGGCGTGAAGAAGTCACCGGCTGTTGCCTCTGACCCCAAGCTGAAGCGCCGGGCGACCTCCCCCCCTCACGGTGCAGAGAAACCCTCATCTTCTTCATCGTCCCTCCCCAACCCTCCTACTTCTTCTCTTTCCCCCTCCCGCCCGCCTTCCTCCGGGCCTCCCCCTCCTCCCCGCCCGGGCGTCATTCGTCGACGTCCGGCGCCGAGCATTTTCATGCCAGCGAAACGGCGACATTTGTCGTGATCTTCGGATCACCGAACCTTTTGTTATTTTCGGGGTCTCCGAAAGGGGGGCCTTCTACATACATGCCTATGTGGGACATAGGTAACATCCATTATAGTTGGAGCAAGGAGTTTGGGATTGTTCTGATACCCGAGGTGGAATTCACCTCACTTCTGATTCATTTCGTGTTTCAATTTCATCAAATCTCCAAAAAAATAAATATTCTTATCTTCAACTCCATGTAATGTTGATATGGGCTCTGCTTGTCCCATGCTACAGGCTATATCCATTTCTTTGACTATGTGAAGAGCTTGGGCACACAGCAAACTGGAAACCGATACATATATGCTCCAACTTTCTCAAGCTTTGACTATTCCAGAAAGTACAACCAAGGCTGCTGGTCAGGTCTTCAAGCTTGCCGTGGGCTAAACTTTATCCAAGGTCGTCGCACGTATAGCGTTTGAAAGTCAGTCAGCTGGGCTGGGTTAGTATGTGACAGCCATCTCTCGGTGCTTCATCCCAAAATGCACTCAGCAGCACTCGCATTGTATCCCGCGGGACTGCACGCTTACCTACACTAAAGTAAACATACGCAACATCCAAATCCCGGAAATAGAGTCGGGAAAGGTATAGCAAAACCAATCCAATCCAAAGCAGCTCATGTCCTTGAGAGCAAAAAAAGGACCCAAATAAAAAGTTAAGATGATTCAATCCAGAACACCCAGTATGCATATTGCCTCTCCGTTTAAGCTCAAACCCCATTACTCCGCCGCGGTCCCTGCAGCTCAATCCTCGCGGAATGGGATTCTGGATGGAAAAGCACTAGTGTTCCTCAACTGATTCACATTGCTGCAGAAATATGGTATCTAAAAATGGCAAAAGGCGTTTACATCGACATCGCGGCGCATCCTCCACGCAGAGCAAGCACGAGATGGAGCGTGGCACCACCCTCGAGGTTATATTCTGAGGCTGTCTTGTCGTCCGCCCTTAACAAATTGTTAGCCGGGGTCTCTTTTTGATAAGACGCAATGAAAATAACTCAGGGAGTAGTGTCTTACATCTGCTTGCCGCCGAAGATCAGTCGTTGCTGGACTGGGGGAATTCCCTCCTTCTCCTCGACACGCTCCTTTATCCGAGAAACCTGTAAGAACCGTCCGTATCAGTATAAGTGAATTAAAAGAGCGTGTATATAGCGTGGCTTGTGGATGTGGTTTGAGTCGAAGGGTAAAAGTGATTCCGTGCGGGGAGGAGCCGGAAACGCATCGAGGCTGGCGGGCGGTTTACCTTGTAGTCAGGCTCAATGTCGAGCTCGATTTCCTTGCCGGTGAGTGTTCGGACCCTGTTAGAACGCGAAATGTCAGCTTGCGGCTCTGGTGTGACCTTTTCCCGTTCTGGGCCATGTGATGATGCAATGGGGACGGGGTCATGCTGGAGCTGAGAAACGTACTTGATCAGCATATTGAAGCGACGGTGGCTTTTTCAGTGGTTTGAATAGAGGTAAGGAGCAATGTATGGGTCGGCTGAAATGTAGTTGGAGGTACCGCTCTTGTCAATGAGTTGTTTGGAGAGAAGATGTGAGCCCGGCGGGGTTTTGGTGGGGGCCTGTGGCCTTATTGCCTGACCGCGTCGGAGCCTCACTTTCACTTGCGCTGATGTATACAATTGTAGTCTGGAGAACAACATGATTAGGACTTTTAAAGTAAGATGAGATGTCTTTGTTATGTATTTGTTGTCTTAATTCTAGCAGTAAGGCCCCAAAATACCATTTTTCAGAATGAGTTCTCCTTCAGGGTTTAGCAATATATATTGAACTACTTGTAGTATAGTTGATATTTTTGGAAAGAATTTAGAAATGAAAAAAAGCTGTTTTTTGACTATCAATTGAGCCGATTACTATAATCATGTTTCTGTCTACTAAATATTACTATTTTATAGTTAGAAAGTAGATAGTATAAATCTCCCTCTCACTTGCATGCAGTTTTACCCCATCTACTCCCTACCCCGCTGAAACCCTTGACCCAAACTAGAATCACCGGTCAATTGGAGTCCAACCTCAAACACCATGGCCAATGAACCAGTGCATGTAACAGCTGAAAATCAGTTTCAGCAATTGATCACTCGGTCTGACAATAACCCGGTAGGCTGGAGTCATTAATTGTGAATGGCTAAATGCTAAGAGCCCCATCCAGAAACAATTGCAAATTGTCTATGACGACCATAGAAGCAATAGAAATGCCCTTTTCAGAAATCAAATCTGTCAACCTGGATTCTGCGAATGGAAAGAAGATGGAATCCTGTCCAAAGTCCTCGACGCAGAGAAGGGGTTGACAGACTTCGTCGACCCGAGACACAACCTTGCCTTTTGGGCACGCCCACCTCAGCATATCCGGGACTTGGTCTACAAGATCCAGCAAGAGATTGGTCCCTTGATTGGGCCCGGTACGTGCAATGGACGACCCGCGGAAAATACAGAGACTGCACTAACCGCGATTCTATAACATAGGTCTCTGGCTCGTACCCCCACACCATCTGCACATGACCACGCTCGAGATCAGGTCATCGCTAACAGGACCTGAAATCGATGAAATCACCTCTTCTCTTGAGATGACTGGGTCCGTAGCAGAGCTGGCAAACTACACTCTCACCCACCGTGCCCGGCTGGTCAAGCCAGTAATCAGCTACGACACTTCTGCTATAGCTCTGAGCTTTGTTCCCGCGGCTGGCGAGGAAGATCGCAGTGCGTATAGTGGAAAAGATGACCAGTTTACGTATCACCATCTGCGGAGTGATCTCTACAACATTGTGACTCAATCTGGGTGTCCAATCGCGGCTAGGTATACCGTTCCTTCTGCGCATATCACTATTGCGCGCTTTATTGCGCCTAGTGGCGCCAAAGAAGGAGAGTCAGACTCCCCGAAGGAATTCGAGAAGAAAGCGTCAAGTCTTATTGCCAAGATCGAGGATCTCAATCATGAACTCCGCTCAAATGTGTGGTGGAGATTGGGGGACCCATCTCAAGGGGAATGGGTGATAGGTCATGAAAAGGGGTTGGAATTGATGAAGGGCCGAACATGGTATGGAGTAGGGGATAGTATTGTACTTGGAGAAGGATTTGTATAGCAGAATACAAGATATGTACTGAGAATCGACTCCAAATACTTTTCGAGATCAGTGATGTCAAGGTTGCCTCAGGCATAAAGTTTATGAATGACTCAGCAAATTCTTCTTGGCGACTCCTAAAAAGGTTAGCGCCCACCCGATAGGGCCTAAGCGAGTGAAATCCCACAACCCAACAATCGCACTTGCTCTCCTCCGACAAGCGACAATCCAACGACCACCACCCAGCTATCCGGCCAAGTCAGTCAAAATGGTAAGGATATCACCCTACGAGATATGTCAAAGTGTTCTGCAAGCCCCGGCCATTCGAAATTCCTCGAGTCGTGGAGAGATTGTGTGATGTCCACTGTGCGGCCGACCTCGAAATCGTTAAATCCGCCGACCATCGCGAATCACCACGATATGAACCACCCAACCGTCTGTTTTTCACCGGATTCCCGCAGCATGCAATATGAAAGTCAGCATTGAAGAGGGAATGAGTGGCGAAAACCTGCAATACCAACACTTGGTGACGAAATCGAGGATTCGAGAAGCAGACCACAATGAATGCACCCCGCGGTCCTTTTGGTCCGTAGATATTCAACCACAATTTCTGCCCCATGAAAATCACAACCCGGACAACACGGCCGATCTCTTTGCGACCGCACTAATTTCGAATCGGATTTCGGGGCCCGAACCACATTGACATTGATCTTACTCGCACAATCAGACCCAAAAGACAAAAGCTCATGACATCTCTCCGCACAGGTCAACATTCCCAAAACCCGCCGGACGTACTGCAAGTCCAAGGAGTGCCACAAGCACCAACAGCACAAGGTCACCCAGTACAAGGCTGGCAAGGTTAGTGCCCTCGACACCGGGATGGTAGTCGTGAGCAATTGCTGATTATATTCTCTTTGCGATTTAGGCCTCCCTCTTCGCCCAGGGTAAGCGCCGTTACGACCGGAAGCAGAGTGGTTACGGTGGTCAGACCAAGCCCGTCTTCCACAAGAAGGCCAAGACCACCAAGAAGGTCGTCCTGCGTCTCGAGTGCACTGCTTGCAAGGCCAAGAAGCAGCTCGCCCTGAAGCGCTGCAAGCACTTCGAGTTGGGGTATGTTGCATCTACATATCGTTCTATTTGCTATCCAGTACTGACGTATCTCTTTTCCTTTACAGTGGTGACAAGAAGACCAAGGGTGCTGCCCTCGTTTTCTAGATTGTTCAATTTCCTTGTTCGGCTTCTGGGTTTCCTGCATTGCACAAAGTGCTTCGCTGTTTTTGCGGAGCATATATGACCTTGGCAATGGAAAAATGAAATAGGAATTCATCTATTCAAAAACACCATCTATGACTACCGGATTATGAGTTGTCGAATGATTATTCTTGCTTCACAGTAGGGTTGCTAGTAGCTGCCTCATCATCGTAGTGATATACTGCATCTCGTGTCTTGCTGTCCCTTGTGCTCTTGGACTTTGCACTCAAATGCTCTCTTAAGTAGAGTTCTCGACTGCCTACTCCTGGCTCTAGGAGTCGACTTAAGATATCGTTAGGATATACATATAAAGAGTGGGTTATATATCCTGGTTATTGCCAAGACTCCCTGCACATCTGGTCCACTATTACCTGTGGAGTGTTTCGTCTAAGCTATCGAAGTCTCATGCCTCGCTTCATTTACTCCCGAGGCTGTCAACTTAATGACAGCCCATAAAAAATATATTTCGAGCCGCCAGCCACCAATGGACTACATCATACTCTGATTTAATCTTGGCACAATCATCGGGGTCTCTCCGAGCACCTGACAAGGACCTCCCTAGAGATATATGATATTTTGTCCCTAGGTACTTTGTACACCTACCATATTCCAGTCTACATATATTCCCAACAGAAGCAAACATATTATCAGAGCACAGCAGAACCAAGGTGAGAAACCACCGAAGGGCGAGATGACGAGCGTGGGGGTAAAGTAAATGCCAAGACGTCCCAAAATGGTAACCCGGTTCTCAGCAGAATGGATGTTGTTCATTATTGGTTCGGGTAAAATATCGAAGGGAGTCTTGATACCGAAACTGAAAGAACATGATATGAAGACGCGGATCTTTGCCGAATGACCTACCCCGGAGGACACCGACCCCGCATTCCGGGGGACCATAGGAGAGCCTTGAACCAGCCATCTTCCTATCTTACGAGGCTAAACGGCTCATAAACATCCCAATGACCGCGTTGATTTCTCGTAGTGGATACTTCTCGTACCTACACCCTACCCCAGTTCCCCCGCTTCCCCAGGAATTGGTCTGTCGGCCCTCCTCCGACAATGGGCGTTTGTGTCGTCTATCCCTTGTCTCTCTGCTGTGTGACGCATCCTCGGCCCATCGGATGTAGCCCGCCTTGTTTCTGTGAGAGACCAGCTGATATACTAATATACCAGGGTAGCTCTTGTTTTTAGTCCTTGATCTGCGTTTTCTCTTTACTTCTTAATAACCCAATCTGATTCCGCAGAGAATCAAGAATAATCCAAGATGGCGATGTGGTATTCGTTGAGTATTGCTTTCTTCGCTGCTATAGGCACATTCTTGTTTGTAGGTTGATTTCTTCTTTCGAGATCATTTGATCTTGGACCGTGTACTACGCGAAGCTAGCTCTAACTATTGAATAGGGATTCGATACTGGCATTGCCACAACTAGTGAGTTCCAATTATCCACAAATTCCACATTCGTCATTCAAACTAACGATTGACTAGCAATTGCCCACCAAAGCTGGATCGATTATATGCAAAAGCCATCAAATGGCGTCACAGGAGCTGTATGTCCAGCCACCCAGCCATTTAACCCCCAACCCGACAAATCGGACCTAGAAACTGACCATTCTAGGTTGTGGCCGTGTACATCGCCGGCGAAGCCGTCGGCGCCCTAACACAAACATTCATCGGTGACCGCCTCGGCCGTATCCGCTTCATGCAAATGATGTGCATAGTCGTGACAATCGGCACCGTCATCCAAACCGCCTCCGTCAACATCGGCATGTTCCTCGCCGGCCGCGTGCTAGCCGGTTTCGCAGTAGGGTAAGTCACACATTACTCTTCACCAAACTTACATACAAACCGGCCAAAATTAACAACCTTTTAAGTGGAATGGTCGCAACAGTCCCAATCTACCTGAGCGAAATCTCGGACCCAAAATACCGCGGTCTGATCGGTGGAATCTCCGGCTGCGGCATCTCATTCGGAACAATGATGTCGAACTGGGTCGGCTACGCTTGCAGTTACGCGCCTTACGGCCCCATCCAGTGGCGTCTGCCTTTGGGCATCCAGATCCCATGGGGAATTATCATGTTCATTGGTCTTGCGACCTTTATGCCTAATTCGCCGCGCCAGCTGATTCGTCATGGGAAGATTGATCTGGCGCGCAGTGAGTTTGCGCGTATTCGGCGTGGGCTTCCGCTCCAGGAGATGGAGGAGGAGTTTGGGCTTATGAAGGCGCAGATTGAGTATGAGATGGAAAGGGAAATGACTTCTTACCGGGAGATCTTTAAATTGTTTAGACATCGGGTGCTTGTGTAAGTTTCTTTTTATTTCTTGTTAGATTGTGTGGTTGGGAACTGACTGGGATGTTTAGGTCTATTGCTGTGCAGACAATGACAAGTTTGACGGGTGTCAATGTCATTCAGTATTATCAGAGTGAGTTCTGGCGAGTGCCGGAGTTTGAGTTGTTGGAATGCTAATATATCTCCCAGCTATTCTATACAAGGGTCTTGGAATCGGATCACACTCGATCCTCGCTTTGGCTGCAGTCTACGGTACCATCGCCTTTTTGTCTAACTCGGTCACTACAATGTACATGACCGATCAATGGGGACGTCGGAAGTAAGTAGATCCTCTGAGTTATCATTTGATGTGCCTGCCGCTAACCCCCACAGGATGCTGATCACCGGATTGGCTGGCGTTATCCTGATCGAAATCTATGCCGCGGTGATGCAGAGGCAGTTCCAGAATACAGACAACCGTGTCGGAAAGGGCTTCGCGATTCTTGGAATCTACCTCTTTGTGGTTTGCTATTGTACGGATTCGGACCAAGGCTGCAAGAAATCATCGCTAACTCTGGGGTTTGCTTTTTAGATGGTATGCTCAACAGTACTACATGGCTGTATGGTGCCGAAGTTCTTCCTATTGCTCTCCGCAGCAAGGTGATGGGTCTTGCCGCCGCATCTCACTTCATCGTTAATGTTGGCAGTATGTTTACCATTCATTATTATGAAACATAGTGCTCCCGTGTCTGCGATTGCTAACCTCTTTACCTAAAACAGTCACCGAGGCTGGACCTAGTGCTTTTGCCAACATTCACGAGAATTACTACTACGTCTTTGTAGTATGCTCTGCATTCTTCTTAGTGATCGCTTACTTTTACTTCCCGTAAGTCGCTGGTCTATTTCCGTTTTGTTTCATCGGAGATGAAGAGAGAGAGATATAAAAAGAATCGAGGAGCTAACCTTGTTTAGGGAAACTAAGCAAAAGACCCTTGAAGAAGTGGCTGCTGCATTCGGTGACCGGGTCGTGGATCAGGACGAGGGAGCTAAGCGTGCGGTTAGTGTGGTTGGCGAGACGCAGCACATTGAATCGACCCATGGAACAACAAATGCAGTTTGAACTTCCTACCATGGCAGGGCTTTGTGGGGATTAACTTAACCAATTGCTTATACAAATACATTTTGAACCTCAATCCTACATAGTTACGGAGTAGTAGAAGTGCACATGTATTCAAAAATTTCACCGCGTTGTAGCCGAAGGAAATGGGAGATTGCCCATTTCCAACCCCCTTCTTTTGACTGGAGATTAAAATGGCCTTTTTTTTATTATTTAATTTGCCCCAGAACTGCCGAAGCCACAAAGTCAATCAAGCGGTTGTTAAGCTGCATGAGTATTAGGCTGAAGTATTTAAATTAAAGCAGTCATAGAAACTATGGGACGCAGGTCGTCTTTTGCCCCCGTTTCAGCCCTGGGTTCCCCACCAGACAAACATGGAGAACTAGAACAGTCCAGATCAGACGTATACGAAGCAATTCCCCGTTCGACCGATAGTGATTTGTGCGGAAATCACATGTTGCCAATTCTTGGGTTGAGGCGATAGTCCAATATCGATTATGGAGTACTTCGTAGTGCCTCTAACATCCCTGCAATTCCGTATACTCCATAGCTATCGAACCCCTTCCTGGTCAGCATCTAGATATTGCCTTAGAAACTTTATCGCCACGCGTCGGATGATCACTACCGATGATCATCAGAGCTACCACAACCTGGGGGACTACGTTGAACCACGTGTGATTATTTGGAACAGTCGTCTCCCCTGGATTCTCCTGAAATTGGGAGATTATTTGCCACGTACTTTGGTACATAACTCTTTGGCCTCCCATTCTTGTTTCTTTTCAAAAAATCTATCCATTTTTCTTTTTTTAATTCTTTTTTAAAAAGTTTTTCTGGCAGTTTCCTCGGATTTACCTCGGAGCCACCCAGGCAGTTTTAACTAGTTCAACGTTAAAATCACCGGATTCCCGAGAGCCAGGAACACGAGCCCTGAAGGGTCCGAGCCCACAGAGCCGATCGTTCACACAATGGGAATATGAATTGGGGAGCCGCAGGAAGGTCTCTATACTATTCGAGTATTCGAGTATTCGAATATTTTCGTATTCCAATTTCATTAAATGATCTATGGTCTACCTTATATCAGGGGAATATTTGATCTCCATGAATAGGACTAAAATTGGTAAAAATCTCCAATCTCCGAAGCGAACCGGGGTCTCCGTTCTATAGAAATTAAGAAAAATAAACAATTTCAAGCTCTGACATGGGACTCACATTGACATCGGCTGAAAACTTAATCAGAATTTTCACGTTTATGGAGTCCAGGGTTATTTCCGAGGGTACTAACATATCATCATCAAACAGGAGTTAGACAGGGGGGTGGATTCCCAAGGTTCCCAGGTTGTTTTGTCGTCATGGCGCATGTGGCTGAGGGAAATCACACTAACCAGTCATCGTCCTATTTTGGGCCGTTCATTACGGACAAGCTGAAGCAAGGGGCAATGATCGGCATGGCTGTGTGGCTTAGCCCATCTAGTGGCAATCGGCAACTCGGCTTTTAACATCGACGTATTCCTACAGTCTACGTGTTGGTGTCGCACACTCGCTCCACTTACATCAGTAGCAAAAAAAAAAAACAAAAACAAAAAAAGAAAAAAGAAAAACATACATGTCGCGTAGTATATTCGCAATATCTTCGGCCTTAAGGACGTCGGGTGTTCCCTAAAGGGTATGGGGAGGCCCGAGCCACCATCAAACCATGGATTTGAGGTGTATCAAAGCCCTAATAGGATTAAACAATCCCAGTGATCTGTTACGGTCTATACTGGATTCTGGTTAGTAGCATCGGGGATGTTGGTCTCCGCTAAACTTTTGGATCGCCCAAGATCCCCGAGGACCCCATTTCCACCCTTCTAGAAGCCTTGTCTTTTTTCATGCATCGGGCTCCCCGTATTAGGAATGTTGTCACCTTCAGGGCTGTCAACCCCTAGACCCTTTTAATAATTATATTTTTTTTATATGATTTGATGTTCGGACCATCATCAACACAGGGGCAAATAAGTATGCCGCTAATCTTTTACTCCGATTGACGCAACCCCATATGCCAGAAATGAGGTTGCCTCCTATTATAAATTGAATCGGCCGAAGTATAGAAGACGTCGACAGTCCCCTCCTTATCTTAACTTTGAAAAACGTCAATATATCCCCGCTCATCCAATGTGGGTTCTCACTTCTATTTTTTCCATAGGCCCATGATCAGACGACAAACCCATACCCACAACATACATCGAAGTACCCCTTTTTGAAACCGGCCGTTCGATTTTCCCAAGAAGCACCTCCTCCCCACTCGACAATCTTCTCGTTATTTCTCCACCCCTCAGAACGAGGAGGTGAATGCGCCGCTTTTGTTCAGTGCAACCTCGACCTCCATCCCATCTATGGCCTCATCCCGTTCAACAGGCAAGCGCCTCCCCATCAGCTGTCAGGCCTGCCGAACACGAAAGATCAGATGCTCGCGCGACGGCCGGCCATGTCAAACCTGCGTGCGCCGCGGTCTAGGCGCCGAAGACTGCATCTATCTCGGCCAACCGCGGCTTTCAGCTGAGCAATCCTCACCCGGCGACAGCACAGTGCAAAACGAACTGCTAGCACGAATTCGGAACCTGGAAGGCTTGCTCCAGAAGCAAATGAACTCGCATGCCGGCACTCCCACTGGTGGCGCGGTCTCGCCACTAGGTGGGACGAGTGCAGCCGGTAGTTTCTCCGAACCTGAGACATGGGAGTCCCTCGGCCCCATGTTGGATAATGTTGGCACACTGCGTACTTCTCCTTCGGGTCATGTGCGCTACGTGCCATTGGCTTCGCAGTGGGAGTCGTTAGTGGCGAAGAGCCCCGCTGCGGAGTGTTTGCCGAATTTAGATTCGGATATCGCGGATGATGATGATGATTTACAAATCCCCTTGGCCAGGAATGGGAGTATCTCGCGCGCTGAGCTGTTGTCGATTCTACCGCCGGGCCGGTATTGTGATACTCTCAAGGATGTCTATTTTCAGGTCTTTTCCTCGGTATGTTATGTGGAAAGAAAAGGGGGCGATGTTAGCTGACAACAGGTTAGGTTTTTCATATTCTTCACGACCTGACGTTCGAAGCCGAGTATCAGCATTTCTGTCATGATCCCGGGAGTGTGTCTACATCATGGCTGGCTTTGCTATTCGCCATTCTAGCAATCGCTGTAAGCGCACTCGATGATGATCATCCTTTATTGTCTGATCTGGGCCGGGAGCGAACAGTCAGCCGAAATATCAAAGTGCTGTCAGCACGGTATCGATCTGCCGCGTTACGGTGCCTCGCTGCCGATGGGGTGATGTCCCGACATTCGATCAACTCATTACAAGCTTTAGTTCTGATAAATTACGCCCGAGTTCACCGCGGTCTACCAATCTGGACATTGCTAGGATTTACACATCATGTTGCAATATCAATGGGTTGCCATTTGGACCCCGAGAGGTTTACTCTTGGGCCAATTGAGCGAGAAGAGCGACGACGAGTCTGGGCCGGGCTAATGATGCTATACACTATCCAAAACACAGCATTTGGGAGTCTCGACCAGCAGAGTCTAACGCAGGACGTGAAAATGCCTGCAGACATTGACGACGTTGACCTGCTCACCAGCCCAAGCTTGAAAAGACCAGCACCCTCAACATTCCCCCGGCCAACGCAGATGACCTACCTCCTTTTGAATTTCCGACTATACAAAATCTCCTCGAAGATCTGTGAGACTATATTCAGCTACCCGAGTACATCCCGATTCACCACCTCACACCTCGAAGCGGAAATCATATCCGTTCGTGAAATGGTCGAGGCTCGCTATGCTCTCGATACAAATAATCCCCTACCCATTCAACACCAAGCCAACCACCACATCCTCTACAGCCAGATCCATCAACTTCTTCTCCTTCTTCTCCGCCCTAGTCTCTGCCGCTACCTACAAGGCGAGATTACACCTGAAACTTGCTCTACAAGGGCAAAGTGCATCGCTTCCGCCAAGGCCTCACTTTCCATCTTTGAAACTCTCCTCGAAACACCATCGTTCAAGCCCTACAAATGGTATACCAGCGGACTAGGCAGTTTTCACGCATTCCACGCTGCAGTCACATTGGCCGTTATCCTGCTCATTCCCGAGGGCCAGTCCGAGTACGAAGAGATCAAAGACATCCTCGATCGAGCACTAGACATGTTCGCCTCACTCTCAGTCCGCAGTGTTTTCTGCAGCAAGGCCGTCCCCATAATTCGACAAATGATGTATGTTCAAGTTGCCCCCTGCTCTTACCTAGTTTCCCCTGTCTTCAGACCAGTGACTAACATACAAACCAGCGACGTTGCGTCAACAAAATACAACCCCCAATCACCCACCCACTCTCAATCCTACCTCCAAGCCCAGGCCCAAGTCCATGCTCAAGTCCAAGCCCAGGTTCAACACCAACAAAACCAAGCCAATATCCAATCCCAGTCCCACAACCACCTCCTACCAAGCATTCAAATCCCACTCTCAATGTCAAACCTCTCCCCCGGAATGACAATGCAGGATAACTATGCCATCTCGCACTCGCACTCCCAATCTGGATCGCCGGTGCCGACTATTGCATCGACTTCCAGTGAGCACACCATGCATTCTAGTTTCGGGACGATGCATCCGCAGAATTGGATTGGGCCTACTTCTGTTCCGTGGGATTCACTGGGGCCTACGAATGGGGGTTATGGATTCGATTAGAGACGCGATATGACGGGATGATTTCTTGATGACCATTTGAATTTCAATGTTCGGGGCTAGGGGCTAGGAGCTAGGAGCCAGGGTTTTGGCGTGGAGCATACATGAATTGGTAATTTGGGAGAACTTATTATCTATTTTCTTATAATGTTTGGTCATGAGTGATATGAGAAATGAACGGATGGAAACCAAAAAGCGTGTCTTTTAAATCAATTATATACCTCCATCTACAACAACAGCAATTCTATTTATAATACCCCATTATGAACCCCATGGGTCATATCTAGGGCCTTTCCCCAAACCCAGGAGCCCCCCAAGACTTCCGCTGCATAACAGCAAAACCAACCGCATCCTTCCCATCAACCGGAGGATTACATACCATAAGCTCCATATCCATAACCTTCTCATAAAACGGCACCGACCGCTTCCAATCCCCAGTAAGCAACAGCGATCTCCGTAGATAAGGCATCGTCTCGATAATTTCCTGCACGCAGGTTACGAGCCATGTTCCCAGACCGAGGCCCTGGATTGAGGACAGGACAAAGACGTCTGTCAAGAAGAGGAATGTTGTGTAGTCTGTTACGCAGCGGGCGAAACCGACGAATTCGAGTGTGGAGTTTGAGGTGTCGTTCTCTGGTGACTTGTCTGACTGGCTTGGATTGTGGTATAGCCCGAAGCAGAGGGAGTTCTGTATTGTTTCGCGCAATGCGGGCTCTGGCATTGGCTTTGCCCAGTAGAATTCTTTACCCGCGTACCAGGTGTTTAGGGTTTGGATGGGGATTAGGGATGTGTCGGTTGAGACTAGGTATTCTCCCTTTGTCCAGGTTTTGGGTTGGTTTCGTATTTCTGATGTTGGTGAGGACATTGTTGAATCCCGGGGTAGATGTTAGTATGTTCGCGGGGAGAGTATGAGGGGTTATTGGTGTTAGGGCTCACTATTTAGCCGGCTTTCTGAGCGATCTTGATGCAATGATAAGAAAATGGGAGAATACCTCGGTAGATGCGAGCTATGAATATGCGAAGTTTCTATTGGAGGTGAAGAGTCAACAAAATTAAAATTGATATCGTGAAGAGAGGGGTCTTTAAATATGGAGATGTAATATGGGGATATTCCGTGACTCACAGATGAAGTTCGCAGACATAATCCTGCCAAGACCGGGTTAATTGGTAATACGAGTATCTTTCCCTTAACAGAGTGCTGTACGTAGATTTCTAAGGTTAGTAGATTAACTTATCAAAGGCGCCTTCTAATGACACTGGGGCCAAGAAGTGCGCAATATCGGAAAGATAAGTGGCTATCGGCCGAACCCACACATCGATGACCTCGGGACATGAATAGTGATAATATAGATCATATTTACGATAGAAACTGTAAAAGATATGATATTTTGAATTGAATACATCAATCATTGCAACATGAAATCCCCTTATGCTTATTCGTAAAAAACCAGACATCTAACTTCAATGCTCTGTCTCCCAGGCGACCCAGCAGGAGTCTGCGGATCAAAGAAAGCAGTATGTCCCGACCCATGCGCAATATCCGTCTTCCCCTCAGTCATAGTATGACTCCTCGAATCAAAACACTTGATGAACATGACCTCCTCGGGCGTCATATCCTTAGCGTAAAAGAAACGATGTCCCTCATTAGGAGCGATAGCATAAGTCTCCCCCTTGACCTCATATCCCTCCGTAGAGAACACCGACTCAGAATCAGGCGCCACCTCTCCATTCTCCTGCCACTCCTTCGGATAAAGAAGATCAACCTTAACAAAATCCTCAGGAGCAATACTCCTCCAATCAATCAGCGCCAACGGGAAATCAGAAGCCGGATTCTCAATCGGACGCCAGACATTGATAATCTGGTATCGACCCTTCAACAACTCCTCTACTTCATCCTCGGGCAGGTGGCGACGCACTCTCGCCTCAGCAGCTCGGGGCGTTTGATCCACGTGCACCAGCTGCACAGGACTGCGTGCTGACCCTGGCGTCCGTCGTCGGATGGTGTGGTCAAATATGGCTACTTTTTTCACACCCGGTAGCTTCTTGCGGAGTAGCTCTTCTACTTCCGCGTAGTACCCCCCGCGCACTTCGGCGTCGTCGGTGAATGCTGTCTCCTTCGCGGGTGAGTTGTATAAGGCGAAGCCGGAATTGTCTGTTGTGTAATCAGACTCTTGGCCTCGTAGGTCCTCGACTTTGCGTTCCAGTTCTGTGAGTTGGTAGGACCGGCCTGGTCCGTCGACTTTGCCCCAGGGCTTTTTGAATGGTTCTGTGGCGTTGGGGTCATATGAAACTGGGTCGATGTATCTGAATGCTGCTGTCGTCATTTTTGTAATGGTTTGTTGTATTGACGGTTTAGATTGAAGTGATTTTTTTGGGCTTTTGAGGTTATTGGACGATTTTTGCTTTCCTCGCGATGGGGGAGTGGCGGGCTGTTGAACTCTTCAAATGAGAGGGGACGTGTTTCCACAGTACGAGGATGCTCTTATGTGACGGTTTAGAAACGAAGGACGTTTTTTTAAACCTATATATATAAGGTACAAAGTATGGAGAGATGTTCGATTGGAAATCCAGGCATGATTATTAATTGTTTTTGTGGCGGGGGGCTAATGTCGGAGACATTTGAAGATGGCATCATCGACAGTTACCCCGATGCAGGAATAATTTGTGGATTTTCAAAATAGTCGGCTTTGGATAGGACTAGAAGATTGAATGTATGCTTAAAATGTATAGACATTATCATTGATTTATCATTATCACTCCAGAGCATTTGCAATGGTGAAATTGTGTGCATAATCTGCAGGCATCAACTGAATACATTACTAAGGCACCAACACGTGATATACTGACCCACCTTCTTCTTTTGGAAGTATATTGTCCTTGCTTGATGCTTCTCTTTTATTTTGGATCAGCAGCTAGCAGACGGAATCCACCTGTAGTCTGTAGTCTGGATTTTGTGTGCCTGTTAGATTATATTGTTGTAGTTCAATAAAATGTCTTGCATTTGCACTCCACGTTGTAGATATATAATGAGTGAGTCTTGGTGGAAAATATGACATAGGCCGGCTTTACCCTCGCATCTTGATGATTTTGTGTCCGTAACACTTGAATATTCTCCGAATGCTACATCGGACTCTACAAAATAACCAAATCCAGCTCACCACCTAAGGTTGTTGGTTGTTGCAAGGTTGATGGCCAATCACCGCCTTCGCTGCCCGCACGGCCGCCAGAGCGCATGAGACGCAACTCCAAGCGAGATCAAGTACTTGACCAAAGAGGCATCAAATGTTACCCTTCAAAATGATCGACACTTTATATTGAGCGTTGTGGAAGTCGCACTTTGTCCAGACAAAGCTAGTGTGGGAAACCCCACGGCAGTTGTCTTGTTGTGGTCCGGGGAATTCCACACGGCACGAAGTGGACCGAATGGAATTGCTTGCAAGCCAGCATACCAAACTTGGCCAGGCAACTCGTGACCCCGTTTTCTAGGATCATTCTTCATGCGTTGGTACTTTCGCAGTCTGTGCGAGTGCTTGGCGTGGTGGTAAGTGATAATCCGCCGGCCTCAAAGGCGTGAAACACAACATTCTGTGCTGCTGGTACCTCTTTTACGTGATCGAGGTGCCTGCCAATTGATCCCAAGCAGCCAATCACATGTGGAAATATGGGGACGATGCGACGATCGCCAATCGGGTGCATTTCATATTGGCGTTGTCCACCCCCGCCTTGTGAGAGTGTTAATTTATATGACCCCGCAGCTTGATCACTACTGCTCTCCATATCCATGCTTTTTTTTAGATAGAACTCCATCGAGCTGTAATTTCCAGAGCAACACGTGGAAGGGGATATTGGAAATTGGATTGTTCTGAGGAATGCCAGGGATATTTGGTTAAATGCAACATATAAGACACCACATCCTTTGATTCAAATCTCACAAAACCAAACACTTTGCCCAGGCCTAGGACCAGACTGTCCTCTTGATTCATAATGAACCTCGGTGCCCTTCTTGGCCTGTTGACCCTTGCGGCGGCGGCGGTCTCCGCTGATGCAAAGCCTCAAAAATCCCCTCATTCTTCGGATTCTATCGCAAATCTGAAGAACAAGATCAAAAATGTTGTCATCCTGGAAATGGAAAACCGCTCCGTGGACAACTTGCTCGGCGGGCAGACTCTTAAGGGATTGGAGAACCCTATCAACAATGGCCCTTTCTGCAACCCGTACAACTTGACCGATCCTTCAGCTGGCAATGTGTGCAGCTCTGCTAAGGACTTTGACTCTGTTCTGGATGATCCTGATCACTCCGTGACTGGAAACAATATCGAGTTCTATGGCACTTTCGCCCCTAGCAATGTTCACATTGCCGAGGGCAAGATCACTCCCACTCAGCATGGCTTTGTGCATGAGCAGCTGCGCAGCTATGGCGACGACGCCGATAAGGCCTATCTGGCCAAGCAGGTCATTAACTACTATATTGAGGATGAGGTGCCAGTGATGACTACATTGGTGCAGAACTACCTCACCTTCAACCACTGGCACTCGGACCACCCTGGCGTAAGTCCGAACAAATTTCCATGCTCTATAACCGCCGCGTATGAGCATGTATTCTAACATGTAAAATAGCCCACAAATCCCAACCGGGCTTTTGTACTCTCAGGCACATCGGCCGGTCACGGCACCAACGATGATGCCTTTAACCCAGACGTCCACGCCCTCACCCAGCGTTCCATCTTCCAGCAGCTCTCAGAAACCAACCACACCTGGAAGAATTACTACACCAGCCCTAGCATGGTCGACGCCTACTTCTTCGACTGGACTTTCACAAGTGGCAACTCTGACAAAGCAGTCCCCCTGGATAATTTCTACGCTGATGCGGCCGCTGGCGCACTCCCGGAATTCTCCTTCGTTGACCCGTCCTGCTGCGGCGTGGGCACAAACTCCATGCACCCAACCGGCCTCGTCTCCGAAGGTGAAACCCTTATCAAGAATGTTTACGACGCACTCCGCTCCAGCCCACAGTGGGAAGAGACACTCTTGATCCTTACTTTCGATGAGACAGGCGGTTTCCACGACCACGTCCCGCCCCCGCTGGCTACCCGCCCGGATGACCTGACGTACACTGAGATCGCGCCTTCCGGCGAGAAGTATACATTCTCCTTTGACCGTCTCGGTGGTCGCGTCCCGACTCTCTTGATCTCGCCGTGGATTTCTAAGGGTCAGGTTGAGCAGAAGGGTACTAACTCGGATGGCGAGGTAGTGTCTTACTCTGCTTCTTCAATCCTGCGCACTCTCGGCTATCTCTGGGACTTTGAGCCTTTCACGCCTCGTGTTGGATCCTCGCCTTCGTTTGAGCATCTCATTCAGAACACAGCGCGCACTGATACCCCTGTCAAGTTGCCTGTGCCTAAGGCATTTAGAAAGGCGGAGATTTAGAATAGTACTGTGGTGTTGCATCCTGCGTTGATCGTGTATAAAGGCCCTGCAACAGCCCAACAAGGATAGTTGCAATTCTACTGCATGACAATGAACGCGTTAATTCTGTCCGATACAAACTATATTAATATTTCGGCCTTGTATATTATGGTTTTGCTGTACAGTCGGCTTTTCTAAGCATCGGAAAAAAGGTCGCTTATGTAGCTTTGTGATGGCTACTACTATGTTATCAATGCTTGTGTCCAGCCAATATACAATAAGCTCAGTAGGGAAATCTAATTAAATGATCAATATCGGAATGTACTGGGCTTTATTTCGATTTGTGGTCGAGGGATATCTTCATTGGGAAGCTGCACAGTAGGACTGCAACAATATCACTAGCACTAAGACGGAAACCCGGTTATACATAGACACATCAGTCTTCTATACGGGCTAGGCTTTTTGCCGTTTTCGTATATCCTCCCTTGTACCATTTTTAGGCAGGTCGATGAGCTTATTAAAGCCCTATGTTGATACCTAAGGACAGAGGCCGCATACGCAGCCGACTACTATGTACTCTTGTGGAAATGGAAAGGAAACATCGCCGTAACGACGAACCCTGATTTTAACGCTGGCCACCGACACAACATATGCAATACGAGTTTAGGATGTGACAAAGTTCATATTAAGCACCAAACGTCATCTTGGTATTGCCATTTGCATTGAGTGACCCTGTCGTCATCTGTGCCTCGGGGGTTTGAAACATAGCTCTGACAAGCGCTGCCTCGGGTTTAAATAGCCTGGGGGTGAACCTCGACAGTATTGGTATTCTTTGACTCGACATCTGCCAGCAAGCTTTTAATGTGATACTGGTTCTGTATCAGGAAACGCAGAGCAACTTGGCACTTGGGTCGAGCAATTAATTTTACTCATTCTCAAAATTTTTATTTGTTTTTGGCTTTTGTATACGACGAAAAGAGGCTCTGTTAAACTAATCCTTTTTTCTCTCTCTTTTATGTCGTTATTAATATTTACTTCACCGCATCTTCACAAATTCTTTTGTTCAAGACCTGGGGGGGCGAAGTAGTGGACTCCGCCTTAGTTGCATAATGAGCCGAGAAAACGCCCCGCATGAGATTGACGTCATGCGCGGGGCTCCCACAAAGAAACTCAAAGACCCGGGCGCGTTGGATTCTACGCCCTCTTATTGCCCCGGATGTGATACAACAACATCCGCAGGGGTGCCCGGATGGTCTTTGTACTATGATGTCAACTTCAGGGCGGCTAGTGGAACGAATCTTTTACCCTAAGATATCATTTTTAAAAGGGCAACCTAAAATACTACAAAGTAGATCAACATTAATCTATTAATCTATAATAGAATATGTGGATTGTAGCTAGTCTATTGGTGCCCCTATCAGCTCAAACTGCAGGAAACTGTTCTCATGACTGTTTGCATATAGCGCCAATCTGTTCTTCTAGACTTGGATACACCTGTCAATGCAGCCCTAGAGCAGATGACATTCGGAATGCAGGAGAGGCTGCATTGAAGTATTATGTTGTACAGTATGTGTACTGTACAGGTATGTATGGTATCAATATAAAAAGTTAGGAACCATGGAATCCACCCGAGCCAGTCGATACAACCCATGGATTGATAACGGGAAGAACCAAACAGAGAGTAAACAAAATACTGTAAATTCTATACTCCGTACAAACAACATGATTTGAATCTAAGCCACCGTGTTTCGAGCGTTTCGAGCGTGTTTTTCGAATGTTTCGCCATAGCCCCCGGGCAAAAAGAGGTGTGTCAACCCTGAGGTTGAGAGAGAGAGAGAGAGAGCCTCACGTGGATGTCTTTTATCTTTGCCTCTCTGCCTCTTTCCTTTTTCCTTTTCCATCCTCTCTTTCACACATCTCTCATCTTCGCTGCCTCATCGCTCAATCACCCATTTGCCTTTCAACTCTCCACTCCGAGTCTTTCGAATCCAATACGGTGTTGCCTGCAGATCCGTTAGTCTGAGGCTGAGCCGGTTGGGCGTGTGCCGATACTCCGCTCTCTGCCCTACAGAACACCCGCGGACGGCTTTCATCATCCTGAATCATTATTCAAACCCCACTGGGCTTTCGGCTTTTCTTGGCTTTGATTTGTTTGGCCGAGACAATCGTTACCAATCAGAATCAGCCCGGGAGACGTCTACTAGAATAATCTTCGACCATTAGTTGATTGCGCTCTCTCTGCACACCCCCACTTCCCTGCCGCCCCCCTCAATTTCCTGCATTGTGCATCTTACTTTTTTTTTTTTTGCCCTTCGACTATTTACTTCTCGACTCATTCCTCAATCATTTCTCATTTCTCACTGCCCTTAATACATCCCATGTCGTACACTTACAGAGACCGCGAACGAGACTGGGACGAGACCCGTCCTGTGTCAATCAAACGTTACGTCATTTCTCCTGAAGACGATCGTCGAGACGACCGTCGAGACTTCATGTCGAGACATGATGACTCTTTCGGCGGCGAGCGCGAGTTGGTAATCCGGCGCAAAACAGATCGTGAAGAGCCTGTGACCGTCTCGCGATATGAGCGAGAGGTGGAGTATGAGCCACCCGCACGCTACGAGAGAGATTACTACGATCGTGAGTACCTACATCCCTATACCAATCGTCCACATTCCCGGTCCATGGATTCCCTGGGACGAATGGAGCAGTCCCCTACTGCTACGACCGTTGGTACCCAAAAGCAACCCGTACTTACTCGTGAAGCCCGCACTTCGTATACCAGTCCCCGTGAATCCGAGTATGATGTCGTGCGCCGCTCCGAGGCCGACGAGGACCCCTATTACTACCACCGTCACCGCCGAGTCCGCGAGTATGACGACCATCGCTCCCGGCGTGAGCTGAGCCCTGATGATTCAGTCTCCCAGACTAGTCGCCGCCGCCGCGGTGATCGTGATCAGGACTACAGCAGCGATGACAGCATGGTCTACATCCGAAAGGAAACCCGTGACTATGACGACCACCCTCACCACCGTCGCCATATGGCAGAGGGTGCATTGGTAGGTGCTGGCGCGGCTGAGTTGTTCCGCAGCCACAGCAAAAAGGATGGTGAAGTCAGCCATGGCGCCAGCCGTATTGGTAAGACTGTTGGTGCCGGTGCTCTTGGTGCAGTCGCTGTGAATGCTGCATCGCGGGCTCGGGACTACTACCACCGTAGCAAGAGCCGCCACCGTGCTCATTCTTTTGAAGATGACCGTTCTTCCCATCGCCACAGCAGACATGGCCGGAGTCGTCACAGTCGCAGTCGCAGTCGCAGCCGCTCTCACTCGCACTCTCGTGCAAAGACTCTTCTCGAGCTGGGAGTTGGTGCTGCTGCCGTGGCTGCTGGTGTGGCTGCATTGCGTAGCAAGTCGAAAGCCGGAGACCGCAAAGGCCGATCTCGCACTCGCTCCCGTTCTCGAGCTGCTAGTCGGGGTCGCTCGGAGAAGGATGGAGAACAGGGTGAACGCGGCATATCTGAGCGCGGTAAACACATGGCTGGCGCTGGACTGGCCGGTGCGGCCGTGGCCGGCCTGGTTGAAAAGGTCCGCAGCCACTCGCGCTCTCGAAAGGGCTCCCGCTCCCGCTCCCGCAGTCGTTTAAGACAGGCTCTTCCTATTGTGGGTGCCGGTCTTGCCACTGCTGCTGCTACCGGCCTCTACGAGAAGAATAAGAGTGACAAAGATGAAAAGGAGGGATCGAGCCGGGGCCGCCTTCGCTCAAGGTCTCGCAGCCGCGTCCCGTCACAGTCCTATCCCGATCCATCTCGCGACTCGGCCGGCCTGATCGAATACGGCAACGATCCAGTCGCAGGTAGTATCCCATCTGAACACTACTACGGTCAGCCCGGCGCGCCCTACTACGATGCACAGGAAGCCTACGGTCCCAGACGTCACACTCGCAGTCGCAGTCGCAGCCGAGCCCGCTACAGCAGTTCATCTGGTTCTGACCGCGAAGGTCACCGCCGACGAAGCAGGAAGCACCGTAGCCGCTCAAGAGACCTTGCAGGCGCCGCACTGGGCGCAACAGGGCTCGGATATGCTGCACACAAGTACAACGAGCGTCGCAAGTCCAAAGAGCGCGAACGCGAACACTCCAGTGAGTCTCCACTTCCCCCAAATTTTATCGAGAAATATTCACCCTGACTAGTGGTGTAATCAGAGCGTGACGACCACGTCCACCGTGATCCTTATGAAGAATCCTATGACCCAGAACCATACCCGCTTTCCCCACAGACGGCCCCGGGTGCCCCGCCCATGGCTGACCCCCACTACTACCCTAACAACAACTATTTCCCCCCGCCCCCAGGCGACTCAACCTACAACCTGAACAGCGGTACCCCTGTTTCCTACAATCCCGCAGACTACCCCCCTCCACCTGGCGCTGCCCCTCCCCAACCTTACGCCTATGGCGCTGCACCACCAGGACCGGGACCGGGACCAGCACCCGAGCAGTACGCACCTCGGCCGCGTAGGGCTGATGACAATGTGAGCAGCTCCACCCTACCTCCTGATGCAAACCACGCGCACAAGGGTGGGTTCAATGAACCACAACTGTGACTCTATATAATGCAATAAAAGCTAATCGACAACCGACAGGTCTAAACATCCACCCATTTCCATCTCCATCCCGGTCAACTAGCCAACCGCCACAAGTCTCGAAGTCTGTCGCTTTCGACTTGACGGATTCCCCACGAGATCCTGGCTACGAGACTGATGATAGTGACTCTACCGTTGAACCATATTCATCTTCGCATCGCGGAGATAGAAACCACCATCGCGATCGAGATCATGATCATGATAGCCATCACCATCGTCGCCGACGTTCCTCATCTGTCCCCTATCCACCTATGCCCCATCCCAGTCCTGCTTCTAGTCATCATCGACATCACTCACCAGCCCCAAGACACCACGAGGGAAGAGACCAGAACAAAGCGTCTGGAGCAGAGTCTGACTCAACTATCGACCTACCCAACCGCTTTGACGGGCAAGGCCGTCTTCTTCCCGAGCGGGACCCTGCTGTGGATAAATTCGAGGACCTGGTGAATAGGTTTAGCAAGGTTCTGTTCTAGCGGGTTGCTGTGTGGTGCTTCATTCTATCCATCCCACTCATCCCCGTCCATCCCCTTGACCTTATGTCTATCTCTTCTGCTTTAGGTGGCTTTTCTGTTTTGATGAACTTTATTTTCTACATTTCCCTATCTCTTTGGCTTTTTATCTTATTTTTCCTTGATGTTTTATGCTGGTCAATATTGGTTACAACGGTTATGAATGATGCCTGCTGCCGATGATAATAATGATTTTATGATGTGTATGTGTGTTCAGATAATGCAATGCTTGCTTTTTTTTATAAGATGGTATAGGTCATATTTCCAATATCCTTTTTGGTACATAATAGTAAAAGTATAGGCAAGTTGCATAGAGTAAGTAATGAGCAGATATCATGTGTGGAGTCAAAAGACCAGCTGAATTATATCAAAGTAATATCTATATCTGTTCTATAACTAATACTAGTATGTATATCCCAAAACCCGAAAGAATAACCATATATATGTTTTACAAGAGACCCAAACAAAAAAGAAACATAGATACAAACCCATCTAATAGTATGAAACAACATTATGAAAAGCCCAACCCGTCTCGTATTCGAAGACTGAGCTAATAATGAAAAAAGTATCTTTCCCAAAAGTCCTGCCGTACAAAAAGATAACACAAGGGCGATTCCGAGATCAGCCAGAAACCAGACAAATAGTACAGATACAGCGTGCTTCGCACCAAGAATAGACATGGAAAAGAACCTCGAATAAGACCTGGTAATAAAACATGGATGGCTGCTGTGTAAGGAATGGATGGAGGGAGCGTATGTAGCAGATATCGCATCCATTGCAAGGAAGGAAGTGGCCAGCAAAAGAAAAAGCCATATCCGAGATCGTTTTGTTAAAAGACAAGAGAGAAGACGGAAAAAATATGACAAGGACCATACGGAGTTGATCCGTGATAGAACTGTCCAAGGCGAGCGCAAAAAGACGAAAATTGCAAATGGGGTATACTGCGGAAAGAAGTCTCAAGGAAAGATAGGGGCCATACTGCGTATCTGTATGATGTATGCAGAGTGGGCCGCCGAAGGCAATAGGCTCTTTGCTTTTCGTCGCGTTACATGAAGAATAAAAAAAAGTAAAAAGTAATTAAGAGAAAAATAGGGCTGTCGTAAGTCAATGATATCGATCTATCGCTAAATTTGTTATGCCGTAAAAGGTCGTCTCGAATTCCCCGATCCGGTGGACCGAGTATCGAGTGGAAGGCGAATGGATGCTGCGTTTTGTTGTGGTACAGAAATCTGCACTGTGCCGTTGCTCGGAGATGTTTGCTCTGGATCGTTGTCATCGGTATCAGGCACCACCTTGATGCTGGAGCTAACAGATGCCGAGAGGTAGCGGGAGCTGAGTGGGAGCTGGTATTTGATGATGCCGCGGACAGTCAACTCAAAGGGGTGTTGGAGGACTCGCTCCCAGCGCTCTGTGCCTCCAGCCTCAGTTTTGTTTCCTGGCCGGGTTAGGCGGATCTGTCCTTTGGAGCTGGAAGTCAAATGATTCCAAGGAGATGATTCAAAAGACAGTGGGGAATCGAAGTGGAACACGCGGCCAAGCAACATAGATCGCGGGTCGCCTTCTGGATCGGTTGGGGGATCTGTGCCCTTGTCGACCCCGTCGCTGGTGTGCGGGTCAGAGTGGCTAGGCATGGCTTCCTTGATACAGTTCACATTGCCCAGGCACTTCACGGCTTGTGACAACTGCCAGCGACGTCGGCTTTGCTCCACGCGTGGGAAATCATTTAGATCACCATGCTCACGCCAAAGCTTGTCGGTTCCAACAAAGCGACTCTTCGCGAATATGTTGACATCGGTGTCGTCGATGGTCACAGGGAACAAGTTCGGATTGACGGCTTGCACGTTCAAATCCAACATGATTTCCTGTTCCGAAGCCAGCACGTTTTGAATCGCAACAACTTGGACATCGAGAAGGGGCTGGGTTGCCGCAATGACGAAGGAGGTGGCACCGCCAGCGACAATCAACAACATGAGGAAGATAATAGCGCATGAGCCAAATCGAGCGAAAACCCCGCGTTCCCGCTGCGCCATGTACTCCATCTGCCGCAAGCTTGCACTGTTGGGCCGTCGACCACTCCGACTGTGAATTGTACGTGGTGTGCCTACCAACGGTGTACGTTCATCGTCTGCACCCTCTGCCTCGTAGTCATAGCTGTGAAGCTCGTTACCCTTCTTGGAACCGCTAATGGTTCTGTAGTTGGGAGACAACCGGGTATTGCTGTGACGTGAATGCCGATACGTATTACCGATGAAATGGCGCGGAGACTTTTGAGACTGACTCACTGAAGTTGCAGTGTCGTTGTCGAAAAGATTTGGGTGTACGCCGTTGCGTCCATGAAGGCGGCCCAAATTATGATGCCGGGGGGTAATGGTTCCACTTCCATCAGTTCTAGAAGAACGTGAACCCATATCAGCTTCGACGCCATCGCCATCTATGCTGCTGTTGTTGTAGGGGTTGGCGTTGGTAAACTTCATGCTGCGTTTGCCTGTCACGCCGTGAGAAGAATCCCGCAATCCTCGGCTACGACTAGACATCTGGTCCGCTTGACTCGCCATCGAGGTTGCACTAGGAGTCCGAGAATGATACCGGGGTGGTCGGGAAGGGTATGGATCAGGCGGGTTCGAGTCGTAAACAAAAGTCTCGTCGGAGTCCGAAACATCAGCCTCATCTACTGCATTGGCCACCCTAGCCTCAAAGATGTCTGCCTTGCTTGTCACGGGGCCTGTTGTAAGAAGGGCATTGGGTCGACGGGTCTTTTTTTTTTCTTTGCGCGGACGAATCGTCTCATTGGAAGGTTTCATGCGAAGTGTACCCTGCTCTGCGCGGGAAGCGCTGCCTCGCTCACCATTTCCCACTCCCATGGAAACTTGCGGTATCGAACTGACGGTCTCTGTTTCCACAATCATGTTGCGAACTGAGCCGTCAGCAGGCTTTCCACGGGCACCAGCACTGAGTGATGTTGTCGATCGCTGTGACATGAGTGTTTTGGGTGGCTTGGGCACACCAGACAACTGTGAACGGGCCTCTTCCTTGGGTTCCGAATTCCGATTCTCACCACTGTCACTGCCACTCCCTAAAGTTTGAGGCGGAGCAGATGGAGTCGGGTCTTCATCGATCCGGTGCAATCGTGACTCCTCTGTTATCACCGGCTTGGTAGGAGTGTCGCTGGACGGGGTCGAGGGATTGCTTGCCATCTCTTCGACGGTCTCTAGGGAGGGCCCTTGTCCACTGACGCCTCTAGCGACAGTCCGGGTTGTATTTCGGTCCGGTTTGGGTGTGAAATCCTCCAACGGCAATGAAGATCTTTTATGCGAAGTATTCGGAAGGGTCGAATCCAGCTCCGTGCGACGGTTCGCGGCCCATGATGGCATATTGGACTTTTCCGGACCGGGAACATTGGCCGAATCGATAGGAGCGGAGAGAACAAGGGATCTGACAGGAGAAGACGAGGAACGTTGAAGATTCGGTGCTGATGAGTTTGTAGGTGGGCCAGATGTCAAGCCGTTGGAGTGTCGGGTCGGACTGGATTGGTCTTGGCTAGTCTTCCGTGAGTGTGAGGATACCCGGCTGGGCGAAGAAGGATTGTAGGCTCGTGAGGAGTGTCGGACCGGGGAGGGTTCGCGGGAGGAAACAGCGGAGTTCGTAGCAGACGCGGGAGCGGAAGCGGTAGGAGGATTGGGAAAAAGTTTAGGGACCTGAGACATGGGTTGAGTCTGGGACGTAAAGATGGATCGTTCCATCATGCCATTTTCGCTGGCCGATCGATGCACAACGTCTGACGCCGCCTCTACATCCTTCGGCGCTCTGGATCGACCAGAGGTGCCGTTAAGGTGAGGCGGCCTCTCGGACTCCGCAGCCATGGTCCCTGTCGAGTCAGAATGGACTGGCACAACGTAGACAAGTCAGGAGACCCGAGAGGTAGCCAGGTAGTTGGGCAGACACAGAGCCCAAAAGGGTAAGCAGAAAAAGCAAGGCACGGCGCCTAGACAGGGAAAGCTTGACGGTGAAGAAGTGAGTTGTTGTTGGCAAGAGCGAATGAGATATCACGAGGATCGAATGGGATGTTGCGCAGAATACGGGTCGTTACACATGCGAGGGTACAGCAGAACGAATAGCCGATGACCACATGCTGTTGCCGGAAATCGGATTCTGTACAGAAACGCACAAGCGAAAAATGGCTGCAGCAGGTGCAGGGGTTGGGGAAACTGGAGAGAGATGGAGATTGTTTAGAACACCAAGTGGGCCGGGGTCAGTGTAGCGCAACGAGCCCACACATCACTTGTGCCGTTATGCTTTGTTGCCGGGAAGGTCAAAAACAAGGCCTAGAACGAAGGAATTGAAGGATGACAAGATTTGGTTGGCGGATTTAGGGCAAATGGAGACCCGCCGATCCGGCTCAACGTTTTGGCTTGACTGGCTTGACTGGTTTTACGTTGTTCTGGAGTGGCGTCCTGGGCTGCCAAATGTGCAGGAGAAGTCGGTGACCAAAACCTCGGTGAAAAGTGGCTGACAGAGAGGGTCAGGTTTGTGGCAGAGGCCAATGATCGGGGTCCACGTCAAGGGAGGGGGTCACTGCAGGGAAGCACACGGATGGTCTAGAATCCAGTGGAAGATCTCGGGAAAGAATGTGAATGTGTAATCAAAGGAGAGGGGAAAAGTTGAAAAGTGAAAAAGTGAAATTGAAAGAGCAGAAGAGTAGAGCGAGAGAGAATGAAACTTGGGAAGAGAAACCAAAAAGATGAAGTCACTGGGATTTTGTATTCACAGGTTGGATGACCAGTGGGTGACGCCCAAATTGGTAATAAATGGTAATTAATGGTAATTAATGGGAATAAAACGTGCAGCGTGCAGGAAATAATTAATTACTCATGTAAGGAAAATACAATGACTTCATCTTGCCACGGCCTCATTCTTTTTGTATACAATTCACACTACAACTACTTACTCGGTATAGTAGGAAAAATAGACTGTTTGGTGTTTCTTTGACCTCGAATAGTCGATTATCATTCAGATTGTCTATATTTAGGGTCACTTTGCTAACGGTTTCAGCATACTTGTTGTCTTTGTTCTTACTAAGACAATGAATCCATCCCTAACGCCACTAAAACAGTAGTAATCAAGGATTTGCAGTAGGTACAAATTACTAGGGTGCAAAACTAGTAAATAGCTAGCAGCTAGCCTATAAGAAAACAGGGGTTAATTAATATACAGTTCTATCTAACCTGTTGCCAATATGTATACCAAAATAATCTCCAAAATGCAGCAAAGAGGAACACATGCTTCGTATATCATCAAATCCAAGGACCAACACGCCGAGTATTCAGAGCCAGAGCCAGACACCAAAATGAAGAACCCCCCCTAGGTTCCTAAATTAAATGAGCAAATAACCAAACCAAAACCCTGGGTATCGATCCAATTGACTGAAAAGTAGACATCGTACTTCTATACAATTTTGTAGACTCTTTTAGCGGTCCAAACAGATACAAATGCGAATACGCATAGTCCGGCAGTAACTATGAAGTATTAGCATATAACCTGGAAAGGACAAAAAGGGAAGACATACTGCACCAGAACCATGTCAGGCTATCGATCTCCTGACCCGGTACCTTGACGTTCATCCCCCACATACCGCAAATGATGTTCATCGGTAGGACAATCGTACCAAGAACAGTCAGCTTACCTAGGACATCGGCAGTATGTTCCTGGCGCTCGTTCATGAGGATGTTGATCTGCGCGAGATAGTTGGAGTGTGCGCGGGAAAGGATTCTGGAAGACACAGTCAGCGATTCCTGCAACCTTTTCTAAAAGTAACTTGGACCATGGGTAATAATCATACGTTTCGTAGTGCGTTAGGTTACCCGTCATCGTCATAATGTGATCCTGAATGTCACCCAAGTACAGACCGATCTCTGACTTGGGTGCAACCTCCCACTGCTCATTGCAACGCTTGGCAAACCCCTTGACTACATCAGCCTTATTGCTGAGAAGTCGATACAGTCCCATGACCTTCTTGCGGCATTCTCCCACTCGTCGGAGCATCTCTCCTGGTGCAAATGAAGGAAGCACACCCTCATGCGGCGACACCTCCTTGCTGGAAGAGTGCATTTGCATGATCATCTCGTCGATCTCATCAACCTCGTCTTCAATCGCTTGGATCAGCGGGCCGAAGACGTCGGTAATGTCATCAATCAGTGCGTATGAAATCCAGTCTGAGCTGAGGATCAGGTAATCCATCAGTTGGCGGATACGCCGCCGCACATTGGCCGGGTGAGGTGTTTGTGAGAAATGGAATGATATCACGCCTTCGCGGAAAACTACCACATACATATTCACCGGCTCGAGATAGTCCTCATTGTTCTTATCCTGCTCAAAAGTGCGGTAGTTGACGAAATAGTAGCTGCGGAACAACTCGACTTTCTCTCGAGCTTCTTGCATCATGATGTCCTCTGCCGTCAGCGCGTGAATCCCGAACGCTTTGGCAATCGTACGCATCTCTGCATCTGTTGGAGAGAGAACATCTAGCCAGAAAGTCGGCCGCGGACCATACCGTTTAGGTTTCGAGTTAGGAGTGTTGATAAACAGGGTGTTTGAAGGTGCGGGCGAGGGCTCTCGGTGGGAGTCTGGGCGTCCTTCGCTGATGGCAGATAGACGTGAGGGTCCTCTGACGGGAGGAGCATTTCCGGCCATAAGGTCACTTGTGGATTTTCCATTGGGAACAATGGTGTGAGGTGTCATGTAAGGATTGACGTTTGTTTGATGGCCTTGCCCTTGACTTTGGTTGTCCGTCTGATATGTTGACTTGCTGGCGGGATGGTTTGAATTATTGAAAGCTGGATGCTCCACGAAAGATTCCTCCTCCTCGTCCTCATCTTCCGAGGAGTCCTCCAATTCGGGGGGATCTGGAATAAACAAATCGCGGAAGCTACCACCTGGTTGTACCAATTCGGAGATGGTTTGTGCATGAATGGTGCTCGGGAATTCCTCATTGAAATATGTGAACCGATAAGGCGCCTCATCCTCTTCGCGTCGCCAACCTGTATACTGAGGGCGCAATCGGCCTTCGATGAGCATAGGCTCGCTGATCCTTTTGACTCGAAGATCTCCATTGCGCTCCTCTTTCTCCTCGCGGCTCCATTCTTCCAGAGCGGAGAGATCGGGCCATCGCCGATTTCTACGCCGTCGACGCTCACCTGTTTCATCTCGCATTTGCCTCGGTCCCTCATCTCCCAATTCGGATATTGTTTCGGTAGGAAAGCATACGTCTTCCTGTGCTGGTACTGCCACCGTTCGGCGTCGCCGCATTTCTTGTTGTGGAGAGAGCAGGGGCGACCCAGGTGAAGAGGACGGTGCAGAATGTGGATGCCGTCCATTTCCGTCTATGTCGATCAGCGCGTCGTTGAGGGCATTCAAAGAATCCTTGCGATTCTCCATTGACCGAGCCATTGAGAAGTCCCAATCAGCTCCTGTTACCACGGCATCGTCGTAATTCATCTCCGGCCCCAGCTTTGGAGACCCAGGGATTGAAGGTGGGTTGTTTATATCATAGTCTCGCTCTACGGTGGGAGAATAAAGCGGGCTGCGATCGTCCTTTGGCGAACACCCCGAGGATATAGTTTTCGTAGAGGACTGTTGAGCACGCGATGAGAACAAACTCGGGCGACTGTCTGTTCCATACCGATTATGACCGGGCGTGTGGCCTGAAATTGGCCGCATCAATGGTGTTCGATCATTGGCATCCTCTTCGTCACTATCACCAATGTGGTGTTGTTGGCTCCGTCCTCCTCTCGGGGTGCTGCGGGGTTGCCCATCGTTCGATCGGAAGACATTGGATGTTAGGGAGCTTGGGCGGAATGATGATGCAAGGCGACTGTCACGACGAGGTCGCATCAAAGGTTGGTCCCTGCTCGGCAAGAAAAATCAGTATCCATCTCAAGCTTCGAGATGGCTCAATATCAACAGATCTTACCGATGATCTAATAGAGCATCGCTCTCCAAGCTTGTGTTACTCAGATTGCGCCCTAATTTGAAGAACGACTTGTCCCTCGAAGTTGGCCGATCGGCCTCCATTGGGTGATCTCTGACACCTCCAGCATCCGAAGTCTCCCCAGGACTATCATGGGATTCCTCCTGACTAGGTGGAATAAAAGACTGGTGTCGGTTGCGACGTTTGCGATTGCGGTTCTTTTTGCGTTTAGAGGACTTGGAGGGTTTGCCGGCAGCATTATCAGCGGGGGGTTCGAAGCGGGTCTTGTTGGCTGGCGTAGCCTCGGAGACGGGTACGGCACCAGTCCCTGGGGCCCGACCGCCGCTTATTGGGCCATAGCTAGCGTTGTTATCAGCAGAGGGTGGGTAATCGGTGCGCTGTGGACGTTTTCTTGGGCTAGACGAATGCGAGGACCGAGGCGGTCGGGAGGCCGCTGTGCCAGGTGTCGGGATCATGGGCGGATCCATTGTGACAGCCTCGATAATTGGGTCGCGATAGAGGTTGGGTGTCTACAGTACAGAGCAACTGTACTGAAGTGGAGGATAATTTTTCAGCAGCTCATCAACCAATGTAGCCAGGCCAACGCAAACAGGGTTCTGGATCACAGGGCAAAGGCTCGCAGCATGCAGGATACCAGCTTTCCATACGATCTGACTAGCGCTGATGATCACGGGAGAACCGACATCGGCATGGTCGACAGCATTGAAAGGAGCTGCAGCTTAGGTTGGAGAGATGACGCGGGTGGCAAAACCAGAGTGGAACATTCCCGGGGATAAAACAAGGCAAGGAAATCTTAAATTGAGATATAAAACAGTGAATAGAAAGAATATGTTGTACTTGTATAGTGTGTAACAGGAAAAAGGAGAATCCAATACAAAGAGAAATCCCGAGGTTCTTCTGAGGCTGCAGATGAGATTCTGACGGTTTGGATTTCATGGGACAACCCTGGAGACTTTTCCTAAAACGGAATAGATGAGGTCAGCACAACTATAAAATTCAGGTTTGTTGGCCAATGCAACCTGTTTAGGTATCACACTTGTAGTAAAGGAGTAAAAGAAGAGTAAACGTAAAGGAAAACAAAGACAAGCTCCTTGATATTCCCCGTAACCCTGGAACGTGGAATAAGCCGAAAAATAGCCCTAGAGGTCCTATAGGTACATACTTTGATCGTACTAGCCTCTCAGGTTTTCGCGGGCGAAAGTGATAGGGAATAATGATCTATTAAAAATCCCTATCTACTACATACACTGCCTATTGGATAAGCAGCCAGATTTGCCTAACTTGTGGTGGCACTACAAGAGTGCTTCGCCACGAGAGCCATAAGCCGATCCGCAATATCAAGTGTAAATCCATCATCATTTATATCTCGCTCATCCGATACCACTCGGATTCCGCTGTCCTTTAGACCAGACCGTAGAGTCTCAGCAAGGGCAGCGTCGGCGTCGGCATCTGCAAATGCTGACCCTTCTGTCCCAACGCTACTCACTCCTCCCCTAGGAAGCCAGACCTCAACCATACTTGGCTCCTGCGTAAACCGGTTTAGTTTGTCGAGGATGAATTCCCCAACTTCCCGACATTCGGCTGCAGAAGTTCGCATCAGGGTTATAGTCGGATTATGGACCAGCAGCTTGCGGTCACGGTATTGAGGTGGCACCGTGTCGGCCGGACCAAAGTTGACCATGTCCGTAGCTCCAACGGAAATGATATTGGGTATTCCGCGCTTGAGTGTCCTCTCAAGTCGGCTGTTTTCGCAACTCATAGTCCCGCCGGCAATGAGATCGCAGATCTCGGTCGTTGTAATGTCCAAGATGGCGTCTAGACGGCCTTCCTCTACCAATCGTTCCATGGCCTTCCCCCCATGACCAGTAGCATGAAATACATAGACCTCTACAGAATAGTTGTCTTCCAAATGGGATCTCACACGATCCACACACGGGGTGGTCACACCGAACATGGTAATACCGACTCGGGTCTTCTTCTCTTCTCGCTGCTTGTCTTGGGCAGTCTGGGTCCGGCGCTCGGCCTGCCTATGTTGATATGTTGATGCCATGCCGATCATGGCGCCAGCTGCATTCCCCAGCACTTCGCGGAGAAGCCGATTGGTGCCCGCGATGTCCACAACCGAGTACATCAAAGTGATATCGCATTCGCCTATCACCGGCCCGGTATCCCCGGATGCGACTGTGCTGACGACTAGTTTGGGCAGGCCAAGAGGTGCAGCCTTTCTCATTACGGCGGTGATGAGACTGGTTCCTCCACTACCACCCGCACCGATGATTCCGTGGATCTCTGTCGTTTGCAGTAATTCGGCGACACACTTACTGACGCAGCTGATGAGGAGTTCAATCACTTGTCCTCGGGACTGAGTCAATATCTCAGTGTTGTCGCCGGATGCATATTTGGATAGTAGGTCGGTGTGGTTGATGGTGATAGCATCGTGCGTAATGACTTGACGACCGCAGTCAATCAAGGTAATCTCCAAGGGCGTTGCGAAGCGGGTGGCATTCTGTTGCAGCTGGTTGTAGAGATATAGGGTCTCTGCAAGCTTGGTGTCGAGGGTCCCCAGAAGGATGATATGTGGCATGGTAGCTGGAAGACTATAAAATATTTACGGAATGATTTGACTATGTATAGGATTTTACTGAGCTGTGACATATGTGTGCCTCAGGTAGTGGCTAGGATTCGAATGATTTGATGTTGTCATGGTGGCCGAGAAACAAGTTTGGAAATTATCCCCGCCTTCTCCGAATATCTCCATCCTCAACTGCAATCTCGTCCAGGCAAATCCCCAAGCATCATATGGTACGTCCTTGGCTATCTATTGGCGCGGATATCCCTATGTCCGTTCACCATACACGTCAGCGTCTTCCGATCTCCTGTGAGCCGTGCCGAGTTCGCAAGATCCGATGTCCTCGGGATGGCCCCGCTTGAGGCACTTGCGTACGACGTCGTGTTCCTCTAGAGCAGTGTGTATATAGTACTAGGAGAAAACCCCAGATACCCTCACAGCCACAGCCGCAGCAGTTTCAACCACGGGCTCGGTCATTGGAAGATCGCTCATCGTGCCCTGACACCCCGGTCCAACAACGATATGAGGGTGTCGCCGGAGAGCCCAATGCTGATCTAGTAGCTCGCATAGAAAAGTTGGAGAAGTTGTTACATGCAAAGAACAAGCATCAGGAAACAGAGCAAGGAAAAGCGCAAGAAACAGTGCCACCTCCGCCAAATGTTCCCCAATTAGATTCTGAGGTAGAAGGGAGGCGGATATCAGAGCCAGTGACAACCATTGCAACGGGCACCCTCATCCCATCCGCTTCAGGACACGTGCGCTTCCTCCCCGTTACATCTGGACGGCGTATCTTCCATCGAGTTTCTCAGGAGGGTCCCTTTCCAAGTCAGGAGAGTGCCATGATTGACACGCCCAGCGGACCATTTCCTTTCGGTGAACACGACGCTGAAAACAGACACAATCTCTTAGCAAAACTCCCCCCGACGGAGTACTGCAACCAGTTAAAGGATCTATATTTCAAGTCAATTGCGCCCGTAGGTTTTCTAACTCCCGATATCATAAAAGTGATTGAAAAGTAACCGGGAAACAGCTCTTTCCTATCTTACATAGCCCTACGTTTCACGAACGGTATCGTCAATTTTCTAAGGATCCAGATCAGGCTTCACTAGCATGGCTTGCTCTACTATTTACTATCCTGGGCACAGCTGTCCTCGCACTGGAAAATGACAGCCCACTGCTTAAGACTCTCAGCCGCAAACCTACCCCTTGGGATCGAGTCACAGAGCTCTCGGAGCGGTATTATACCGCTGCGATGAAATGTCTTGAAGCAGATCGCTATCTCTGGCGACATAATGTCTCTACACTGCAGGCACTGCTAACCCTTATCTATGGGATACACCATAGCCATGGCCAAACATGGACTCTTCTGGGGCTTGTTTATCACCTGGCGCTCTCGATCGGTTGTCATGTTGACCCGTCCACGTTTCCCTTGGATATTGTCGAAGCTGAGGAGCGTCGCCGCTGTTGGCTAGGCCTGGTCACTTTGCTCTGTAATCAAAATATGGCTATTACGGGCCTTGACATTTACCAGTCAGTGTTCTCGTCGCGTGTCCTGCCCCCAGCCGAAGTGTGGGATGAGGACATCGTCCAGGGAAAGCCAGCACCGATTGCAACCTCTGTAGGAATCAATCCCGTCTCGTATCTGATTCGGAAATCGCGCCTCTTTCAGATATCCTCAGAGATCTGTGACCCCGATCTGGCTCCACGACCAGACGATCCGACAACCCTACAACGTCTGAACGCGGCTATCCGAGTCGAGTTAGACACACTGGAGCAGAGTTACGCCTCACTACTTGGGGGCAGCTCATCGATTGTTCATACCAATCTTCTCCTCAGTTTTGCCCATCATCTGGTTCTCATTCTTCACAGTAATATACTGAACGAAGGTACCTTTTGTCTACCACAGCATAGCTGGTCGAAGCACTGCTGTATGAAAAGTGCACAGCGCGTCCTAGAACTACATGCAGACTTCCACAAACTGCCCCAGTTCACCCCCTTCTACTGGTATATTCGTGGCCGGGGCGCCTTTCACGCTTTTTATGCCGCATTCGTCTTAGTACTTGCCCTTTCTATGGAGCCCCAAGAACCCTGTACACCGAATGTGGCGCGGCTGCTGCATGAGTGCCATTATCGGCTCGAGGCTTCAAAGGCGCAAAGTCAGCTGTGCACCCGGACAGCAACGATTCTCGGCCAGCTGCTGTAAGTTGCCTACTACGCATAACATGTGTTTTCTTAACTGACAGACAACTCTCTAGATCCAGCAGGTGGATGACTGCCTCAGGCCTGGTACCTGATGGACTACAAAGTACACCATTACAGGGCGCCAAGTCATATAGCCAGATGAATCCCATCAGCCAGCCCGTGGATCTTAGTAATGGCCATGCATTATCCTCGGAGAACGTCGGGTTTCCCAGTCTGGTTCGGCAGATTGAGCCGCAGCAATGGATCAACCCGGTGAACATGGATTGGGATCAGTGGGATCTGATTATGAATTCAATGGGAACTATATCTTGATCCGAACCGACTGGTATACATTGCATATTTGAATTAGCAGATTGGGGATTTCATGAAATCAAGATACATTTACTTGTTGGCTGCCCAAGTGGCAATTCAAGATAACAGTCTCCACCTGAGGATATGTACTCCTCCATATGTAGATACATGGGTTTGTAGGAATATGGTACATAGAATGTTCAAGCAACTATTCATCCTCCAGTACTCAATGTATTGGCAGACTCCTTAATTCAGGAGGAGTTGAGAACATAGGACCGTTAGACCCAGCAATTCCTCCTTCAATTCTTTCCTTGTCAGTAACGATAGAGAGTGATCTGGATCCTGTTCTTTATATCCGCGGTTTCCGCGTTTGGAGCGTATCTCCGCTGTCCGCTCTCCATAAATCCGCCCCGCCTGGCGAGAAGTACGATGAAATCATATAATTGATAAATTCAAGCGAGACGAAAGAAGAATATCTCTCCCATTTTGACCGCATAAACAATTAATTCAACAACAAATTTCCATTTCCTCAACTATGGCACCACCCACCTCTCGCAGCGAGATTCTCGCCAACCTACGCCGTCAAATCGAAGCCGGGAAACCCATCGTTGGAGCCGGAGCCGGTGCGTACTCCGTCTCACCTGTCCCTCTTAGTTCTCTGCCGATCAAATAATTAATAATCTACCATCAGGCATCGGTCTATCCGCAAAATCAGTTGAAGCGGGCGGCGCAGACCTAGTCATCATATACAACAGCGGTCGGTTCCGCATGGCGGGGTGCGGAAGTCTCGCGGGGCTGATGCCGTACAGCAACGCCAACGAAGTAGTGATCGAAATGGCCGCCGAAGTCATTCCTATCGTTCAAAATATCCCTGTAATTGCGGGTGTCTGTGGTACGGACCCATTCAAGCACATCCCGCGGTTCCTGAAGCAGCTGCGGGATTTGGGATTTGGCGGAGTACAGAATTTCCCTACGGTGGGACTGATCGATGGCAATTTCCGTGCTAACTTGGAGGAGACTGGGATGGGGTATGGGAAAGAGGTGGAGATGGTGCGGCAGGCCGCTGAATTGGATATGTTGACCACGCCTTATGTTTTCAATGTCGAGGAAGCTGAGGCTATGACGAAGGCTGGAGCGGATATCCTGGTTGCTCATATGGGTCTGACTACTTCCGGGCTGATTGGGGCAAAGACTGGAAAGACGTTGGAAAAATGTGTTGAGGAGATCCAGGCAATTCGGGATGCGGCGGTGCGGATCAACAAGGATATCATTGTGTTGTGTCACGGTGGGCCTATTGCTGCTCCAGAAGATGCGAAATTCGTGTTGGATAGAGTGCAGGGTGTGCATGGCTTCTACGGGGCCAGTTCAATGGAGCGACTTCCTGTCGAAGTGGCCATCAAGGACACCACTGCCGAGTTCAAAAAGATTGTCTTGAAGAGGTAGTCTTCTATCTGACTCGAAGACGAACCTTTCTTTTCTCTCAAAGGGACAAATTAGCCCAGCGTTATCAGGTCTACCTACTTGATTTCCGTTGCTAGAGCAGGCTTGCAAAATTCTCCCAGTGCGGGGGCTGAGATTTGAAACATACACTGAGCAACGTAATACTCGCTGCAATCACTCGGAATTCCCGATTGGGTCGGGGCTGGTGATGTGAGCGTTGTAGATACCGGTGTAGAGGTAGTAGAAACGGAAGGCATGCTGGTTATTTCGCTGCTCGTACTAGTAACACATGAGGCCTTTTAACACCACCGAAATCCATACGTCAATACTATAATACTACAATACTACCGGAAAAGGGTACCTGACTACCTGGCTATACCGTACAAAGTACGGAGTATATGGGGCAACCCTCTCTACGACATATAAGAAGCGTCGGCCCACTTTTCCTTCGTTTCTCATTCCTCCCTCTTCATTCCTCCGAATCAAAATATTCTCAATTTCTACTGCTCTCCCAGGGCCTCATGGCATACAGAGATTTTCACCAGTGTCATCCTGATCTTGAAGATGGACCGCCCATCTTCCTCGACACAGATGGCTCACCGGTGTACGAAATGCCATATCGCATTTTGCTGCAAACAATCATCGAGTACAACGACATAACAGCTCTCCACTCTTACAATAATAGCCCGCACTCCCGAGTATTCTTGCAATCGAATGAAGGGACTTGCGACGATCCCTTCAGCTTGGCTTTCGATTTCCGCAATTCCGATGCATTGCGTGCATTAATCGAGATCTATCTTTCAGATACATCTCTGACGGAGCCCTTGGAAGAATATACCCGCCGCTTCGGCGTCTCTCTTATTCAAAAGGCCTGCGCTACTGCGGATCGGGAGATTGTTCTATGGCTACTGAATCATGACCCCCCACTCGGATCTTTAACGCAACGAGGTCCTCGTGGGATGACGCCCTTACTCTGTGCGGCTGAGGCGCTAGGAGATGTGAATATACTAATGGAACGCCCTGATGCTGGGGAGACGCCGGTTAATGCCAGGCAGCGGGTGCGCGAGGAGCACGAGCACACAGAGAAATTCATCTACTGGCTTCTGGATAATGGATGTTCTTTGTCCGAGTCAAGTTGC
The DNA here is from genome assembly GCA_008931945.1 of Penicillium sp. BW_162_3FA. Classification (NCBI taxonomy): domain Eukaryota; kingdom Fungi; phylum Ascomycota; class Eurotiomycetes; order Eurotiales; family Aspergillaceae; genus Penicillium; species Penicillium sp. BW_162_3FA. The sequence goes on from MUGJ01000050.1 coordinate 69,320, forward strand.
TTTGAGGGGGATTGGAATAGAAGTATGCCGGAAGGGTCGGAAGCTGCATCCCAGTTAAGAAGTACGGTCCTCGGGATGGTAATGCCTTCCGCAAGCTACGAAATGGTCTGCCATCTTATTGCCAAGGGGGATGACGTTCATGCTCGCATGGTGTGGCATGGTCGATACGACTCTGCGAAGGAAATGACACCATTGCATATCGCTGCTCAATTCTGGAATCTGGAAGGTATGCAAGCGCTGATTGATCATCGGGGCGGCATTGAGCTTGCAGACATGGTGACCACAGTCGATAGTAAAGGCCGACTCCCGCTGCACTGGGCCTTGATCGGTAATTTCGATCGTCGTGAAGAGAAGGATAACGGGAATGACATTATCTCACGAATGATTGCCACTGTTAAGACTCTACTTGACGCGAAGCCGACAACTGTCAACTCGCGAGACCAGTCTGGCGCTACGGCCTTTCATCACGCGTTGCAGATCCGCGTTGAGTATCGGGAAGTTTTTCAAGTTATCCAAGTCCTTTTGGATGCAAATCCATCCGTCGACACACTAAACTCCCGCAACCATCGAGGCACCACTCCTCTTGGCGACGTGATAATGTCTTCTAAAAATTATGGTGGCAGTCTTGAAGAAGCAACAAGCTTGATCATGATTTTGGTGGGGAATGCGGCCAATCCGCGCTTGTGTGCCAGCAAAGGACGTAATATCCTCCACATACTTTGCATGCAATCCACGAAAGAGCTCATCGCCCCTGTCATACTGGGTCAACTACTCAAGTTCGTTGATGTCAATGAGACTGATGACGACGGCCGCACTCCGCTACATTATCTCGTGAAGACTGTGGAACAAATTGATGCCGTTCAGCATCTCATTAGTCGGGGCGCCGATGTCGTCAAGAGCGATCACCAGGGGAGTACTCCTCTTCATGAGCTGATTGAAGGACAAATTGTCAAAAAGAGACATGAAACCAGGATCTTAAGGGGGCGAATGATGGGGAGAGGATATGGGAACAGGGAGAAACGAGCACGAGATGAGTTGATCCAAGTTTTGGTCAATGCTGGAGCATCCATGGACACGCCTAATGAAGCTGGCCAAACACCCAGGCAGATGTTGGATGATCTTTGAGAACACAAAAGCAGGGGCAAGATGGGGTCGCAGTAGGCTCATGGGTCAGGGGATATATTGCAAGAGACAAGTCAAGTAGAAAGAATAAAGTAGAAATAGATTATTACACTGCCATACCAGAAGTACAGGTCATCACTCATAAGACATCAAAGCCATGGTAAATACACATCGGGCTAACACATTGTCTTAGAAAGAACACATGAGAAAAAAATCAAATAGAAACAGGAAAATGAAAAAAAAGTAAATAACTCCACATATTCACGGTCATCGGCCTTGCAATGACCATTATGTTAAATGACCCAGACGCCATATCATCAACCGGCGAGAGAAGAAAAAACACAAAAGATTAGACAATAAGAGCAAGGATGCGGCACGCGCGCATGTTAAAGATGGGAACAATCATGATTGGAGTGTGACGCCTCAGATCACATTGCTCATGTCCATCATAGATGAAGGTGCCACACTGTGAGCAATGCTTTGAGCAATGCTGTGGACAGATCGGGTAGCATCAATGGACATGCGGTCGCCGCTCATCATCCTTGATACTTTCTTGTCTTTGCTGGGGCGGGCAATGAGGACCTGGGCGGGGCAGACGACATCCTCGTCCTCACCCTCACCCACGTCATTGCCCTTTTTGACAACCAGAGGGAAGAGCACAATGCGCACAATAGACTGTTGAGCTTCGAGCTCGCCATTGTCGTTTGTTAGACCACTGCGCTCATTCATCAGAGCTGCGTTGAAGTACACTTGGCGTGCAAGGTCGCCATTGGTATCGTATTCAGGCTGCAGAGGTGGCAGCATGATGAATTCAGCCAGCTGAGTACGCATCTCCAAGGATAGGCTAACTGCCACCCGCATGATCTTGCGAAGGTTATCCAGGAGCTGGGATTCGACATGCGACGGAGGAGGGAGGACCCGCGATAGGGTTTGGAAGATCTCCAGCGTAACAGCCTCCGTATCACTCTCACGTTGCGCAGCAAAGGCTGGTCGCCGGGACAGTAGTGTGAGAGTGGTGGCTCGCCAGCGATGCACAGCACGGGTTGGGCCAACCTCGCCCAATTGTTTCTCAAGAGACTTGAGTTTTTGACGCTGCTCCCGGTCCATGCCGAAGAGATAACGTGTGAAGATGTATTCCCAAACCATTGTCATGACCACCGACATGAATACATCACGGCGGCGGACACGATCAGATAGATAGGCATCGGGATCGGAGCCGTCGAGGAGGGCATTATCGAAACGGTCGGCGATCTTTTCGTCCTGCAACTCACTCAGTGGGCGGCAGCGACGCTTATCACTGTGCTTGGAGAAACGCACGACCCAGGATTGGACATGGCCACACAGTTTCTGGCAGGCAGCCTCGAAGTACTCTTCATCGCGGAAGACAAGGGCATTGTCATGTACCGAGGCTGCGATTTGTTGTTGGAGCTCCTTGACCTTATCGCGAGCCTCCTCAAGTTCGGTACGCAGACGGCGCAATTCAATGTCTTTCTGCGCAAGGGCCGATTCGATCTCTTGTCGAACTCGATCTTCCATCTGGGACGAGAGTTGACTATGTTGCGCCTGTAGCTCGACAAGTTCGCGTGTGGACGACTCGCGTACGGTGTTGACCTCGGCTGCGTGGGCGGTGGCGAGAGCAGAGTTGGATGCAGTCAGCCCCTCATTCTCTTGGGTCAGACGAGTCATCTCCTTCTGCAGCCATTCCACCGAGTTCTTCAATTGTTCCACCTCCGATTCCCGATCGCGTAAATCGCCGTCGCGGGTGTTGAGGGCACGGTCGCTCTTTCGACGAGCGACGCTGGTATTCCGAAGCTTATCTTCGGCTTCATCGCGGGCGGCAATCAGTAGACGGTTCTCGGAGATGAGCTGGTCGAGGCGGGTTTCGATATCTTGCAAGTGTTGCATACTGCGACGGCGGCGGACACTAGGCGGTCGGCTGGGCGACCGTGGGGAGTTAGGCGTTTCACCCCATCCCTCCTATGGGAAGTTAGTAAACAAAAAACAAAACAACCATAAACAATTGCAAATAGAAAAGAATAAATTAATAACTTACATAGACATCCGACATGTTTCGCAGCGGACGCTTGCCCTTGTCGGTGACGGGGTCATAAGAGGAGGAAGACGGGAGCTGATCGAGATCGAGATTCGAAGGCTGGGAATCTAGCGCTCGACTAGCCGCCCGCAGATCGCCACTAATACTGCGATTTGTACGACGTAATTTTCCACTGCTGGTGCTGGGTTTCAGAATCCCTTGCTCAGGTGTTTTTTGAATTTCGTTGAAATCCTCGCCCTTTTGATTTTCTGTAGGCCAAGCTTCTCGATCAAAGGCATTATCGGTAAATTTCCGGACAGGTGTTTGAGGTCGAGGTAAGACGTGTTCGGGCTTCATTTCCAGGCGGGGCGTCCCGCGACGAGCCATGGTTCCCCGGCCATGTGGTTCTTGTTCCGCAATTGGTTCAAGCGGAGTCCGGGGTCGCACATAATCGTCAGTCGGTCCAAAGAGCGACCGGGGAGGGGATGGGGCAAGAGCCGGTAGGGATGGTTCGTCCAAACTCCAGGTTCTGGGCGGATGCTGGTGTCGTCCATGGATTGATGGTGATCGGCGTAATTCACACAGTTCTGCTCCGGCTTCCTCTGGGGGTGGAAGGCGGGTAGGAGAAGAAGGTTCCTCGGTACGAGTCCGCTCATTGGAGGACTCTGTTGACAATGACAAGGGCGCACCCAAGGACTTTTCGCCATGCATGGGTAGTTCTGGCTCTCTGATTGAGTCATCCTCCGTAGCAGTCGGGGTTTCGGAGTGAGCGTTCAGCTCCGAGATTGTAGATTCAATTTGTCTTTCGAGGCTGCTAGGCAGCCCCGAGGTGAAATCATCGGCAATTTCTTTGGTTTCAGTGGTCGCTAGGGGTGCTTCCGAGACAGGGATCGCGAGATCGCGATTCGCTTCCAAGTCCGCTGTTGTCTCTTCCTCAGCACTATCTTTTAGCGACGGTGTTTGCTGGTCCAAAGCTGATCGCCGGAATCCCGCACGCTCGAGGCCGGGAAATAGGTTGGCAATCTTAGATCCACCGGGGGTAGTTGTTCGAGCAGGCGGCTCGATCTCTTTCTCGTTCGAGGGTTCCAGGGAAGGCTCCTCGACTTCCGGAGAAGCTTGCGGTGACTGCTTCTTGTTCTTCTTGGCCTTCTTCTTGTCCTTTTTGCTGAGCAAAGCCCACGAATCTTCCTCCGCAGCTTCGTTTGCATCTTGCGAAACTACAGGGAATGAAGAATCAACAAATTCGCTAATAATCTCCGGCTCGGGAGCTGGAATTTCCGGCTCAGGGTCGGAGTTCACTTCCTTCAGTCGCTGGGACTCTTCGAACTTTGCCTGCCAATCAATCGCTGGCCAGTCTTCTTCGTCATGGGACGATTTTTCGTCTGGGATTTCTGGGTTCTGTGCCTTGGATTGCTCTTCGAACGGCACAATTGCAGCATGCTGATCCGCATCGATCGCGTTTTCAGCCTGCTCAGTATCCAGGGATTTGTTAGCCTTTTGGGCCTTCTTGGCCTTCTTCTTCGAGGCCTTGCGTGAAAGAGGGATTTCCTCGCTGACGGGCACTTCATCGGGTTGCGTAGGCTCAACCTGAACTTCTGGGGCGGATATAGGCTGATCCTCGATCGTAAGGGAGGATTCAACTGGCAGCTCTCGCTCCAATGTAGGTTGAGGTTCTGCAGCATCTTCAATTTCGAGAGTTTCCTGCTCCACGGCAGGCTCTGTTGGCCGGGTCTCAGACTCCGTGGGCAACTCAGCCACCTCAGCCTGGGGCTCTTCTTGTTGTTGAGTTGAGACTTCTTCATTGATGCCGTCATTCTTCTTGGCCTTGCGCTTGTCCTTCTTTGACATCTTCTTGGACAGAGCCGGCATCACTTCAGGTTCCCCAGGTCCATCTTCAACAGAGCCCTCGATGACCTCGAGGTCAGCTGTTTTCTCAAGATCCCGTGCATCGGCCCTAAATTGAGCTTCATCTTCCTGTGCGTTCTTCTCGGCAGGATCCTGGATGCCAAGGGGCTCATAGTTGGTAGCTTGGTCAGTGGGTTCCGCAGGTGAGGACATATGGAGTGTGTCCAGAGAGACAACTGCTTCATTTTTCTCGCTTTCTGAAGGTTGCTTGTCTTCTGATACAATGCCGAAATCATCAAGAGCCGGGGTTTCGATGCTTTCGAGCTCGGGATTGGGAGCCTCCTGGATTTCTTCCCAGGCAACGGACTCAGGCTCGGGGACAATCTCCGTTGGCGTTTCCTCGAAAGTCGGCTCCGGTTCAGGAACCGCCTCTACAGTCGCAGGCTCGGTAGTAGGAACTTCCTCCTCGAAAGAAGCCGGCTCAATTACTTCTTGCTTGGCTTGCTTCTTGGCCTTTTTCTTGTCTTTCTTTGACGCTTTCCGAGTAATAGTATCGATCGCAGCTGGCTCCTCGGCTAGGTCTTTTGTAGACTCCTCCGGCTTCATCTCGGATTCGAGGGGCTCTGTAGAATCGAGAACCTCAACAGGCGGCTCCGGGGCATCCTCTTTCGGCTCAGAAGTTGTCAGTTCTGTTGTTTCGTCCGGGCTCCTTTCTGTGTCGGGCTGAGGTTTGTCCTCGGTCCCTGAAGCCTGCGGCTCCTGGACCATAGAGTGCTCTACCACTTCCTCTAGAGCTTGAGGAGTGATGGTCGGGGGCTCTTCGGGTTCAGGTTGTGATTCGACGAGTTTTTCTTCCTCGAGAAGGGCAGCGGCAGCAGCAGCGGTGGCGGCGGCGGCGGCGGCGGCCTTCTTCTTCTCCTTCTTGCTCATCTTCTTGGGGACACTCGCCGATTCACCTTCGGGCTCAGGGGCGGCTTCAGGTGGCACTTGGTCGCTAGCTTGCTCATCATCTAGAATCTCGGCCGGGGCTTCGCCAGCTGGCCTGTCTCCTTCCTCGACATTTGATCCAGTGGAAGGAAGTTCAAGAGAACGCTCTCCGCCTTCAATTTCTTGGCTGCGAACATGTTGTTCAGTGTCTTCAGAAGGAGTCACAAGATCCTTAACGGCCTCCTCGGTGACATCAATAGGCTGCACTGTAGGCTCGTCTGCACTAGTAACAGCCTCATCTTGCGTGATAATTTCGGCAGGCGCTGACTCCGTTGCAATGTCAACATCTTGGACAGAAGTTTCAGCCGCTTCGGGTGTTGTCTGTTCCTCAGGTTGGAGCTCAGCTTCGGGCTCTTGAGGAATGATTGATTGGCGTTGCTTCTTCTTGTCTTTCTTGGCCTTCCGCTTCTGAGCAGGAGTCATTGTTGCCTCTTCGGCGGCCTCGATGGCGGCTGCATCGGTGAGGGCCTCTGACTGGGTTGTCTCTTCGGTAGGAGGAGCAACAGTCTCACCTTCTGGGGCATTGATCTCCTTGGTGTCAGCAATGCCCTCGGTTGTCTGGACCGCGACAATCTCTTCAATGTCCTGTGGGTTTTCTGTCGGTTGCTCCTCTGGAACTGGCACTAGTTCAGCCTCGGCTTCTGGGACACTAATCTCCTTGGTGTCATCAATGTCCTCAGTTGTCTGGACAGCGGTAGTCTCTTCAATGTCCTGTGAGGGATCGAGCGATTGCTCCTCTAGAACTGGCAATGGTTCGACCTCAACAATGGGCTCAGGCTCGGTGATTTCGTTCACCTCCGGCTGGGGCTCGGCCTCAACCAAAGGCGCAGCTTCAGGCTGCTCCTTGTCCTCCGCAGTAGAGGTTTCAGGCTCAGGTGCTGCGGCTTCCTCCTCTTGCTTTTTGTTTTTCTTTTTGTTTTTCTTCTTCTGCTTCTTCGAGACGGCTGTCTCAGAAGCTTCCTCCTCCTCCACGAGAGATTCTTGTGTCTGTGCCTCAGGATCAACATCAATTGGAACATCCACAGGCGTCTCTTCAACATCTTTGTTCTCAACAACATCCTTCTCCATAGAGAAATAGTCTGCTTCCGGCACAGACAACTTCTCCTCAATAATCTCACCATCATCAACTGTTTTCATTTCCTCAAGGGGTGTAGGCTCAACCAACTCCCCCTCTCGCTCGTGTGCAGTAGGGGCAACGTCACCCTCCTGCACATCATTTCCCTCCGCCAACTCGCCGGAATCAACTGAACGCTCAAGCACGGGCTGGGGAGGATAATCTAAAAAAGGACTCTCTATCGGCGTCTGCTCTACCTGCGAAGACATGTATTTATCAGTCGAGGCCGTATTTTGCGCCGTGGCGTCGTAAGTTTCTATGTCGTGGGACTGATGTTCTTTACCGTCATGTTCCGCAGGCGAGGACGCCGGTACGGCTGAGAGTCCAGGGGCGTCTGTGTCCGTGGAGGTGAGGACCTTTTCGACGCTGTTGGCCGCTTCACTGGATGTTGCGGCGTCGTTGTCGGCGTCGACATTCTTGGACTGGCGTTTCTTCGCTTTCTTGGCAGCTTTGCGTCGCTCCTTGGCTGACATGCCAGCTTCTTCGGTCGTCTCGGCAGGGGAAGAGGCAATGGCCTCTGCTTCCTGGGAGGGAGTGGGCTGGGCATCGACAATCGCCTCTGTGGCTGGAGCTTCGTCGGTCTCCTTAACGTCAGGACTTTCCTCTTTTGGCACATCGTCAGGTGCGGTTTCTGTTGTCTCGAGTTCCTCGGCCTTGGGAGGCTCAGGTTCGGTGGTGTTTTCTTGCTCGAGACCTTCTGCGGGCTGTGCTGGCTCAGAAGCTGGAGTATCTTGCAACTCTAGGTTCTCAGTGGGAGTATCGGGGGAAGTTTCCACAATGCGCTCGGATTCCTGCGCTGCGTCTGAAGCAGCAGGGGCGTTTTCTGCCAAGTCCACAGACTTGCCCTTCTTCTTGTTCTTCTTCGCCTTCTTCTTCTGCGCTGCAGTCAAGGGAACTTCAGGCTCTTGTGCACTCGGCGACTGAGGCTCTGAGAGAGTCTGAGGATCTTGTTCCGGCTGCTCTGGCAACTCCACCGCGGACTTTGGATCCTCGACCTCAGTAGGAATGGCGGCATCGGACGCAGCAGCTGAGATCGGCTCATCCCCGGCGATCTCCTTGCTTTGTTCAGATGAAGCGGGCTCTTCAATTTTCTCCGCGACTTCCCCTTCAGTAGCAGGCTCGGCAACTTCTTCCGTCACTGGCAACTCTTTGGTTGATTCCTCAGGAATAACCAACTCAGCCGGAGCATCCTGGGATTCAACCTTATCTTCAGGTGCAGATAAATCCTGCTCTGGCTTAGGCTCTTCGCTCGGAGTGGCATTGTCGTCAAAAGCAACAGACTTGCGTTGCTTTTTCTTGTCTTTCTTGGCCTTCTTTTTCTGCGCGGGAGTCATTGCCTCCTCCTCCGCAGCCTCGGTAGCAGCTGCATCAGCAGGGGCATCCTGTTGCGTGGCCTCTTCGAGAGAGGGTTCTTCGGCCTTAGGCACTTCTTCTTCTGCCATGATAGGAGTCTGGGCATCTTCGTCGACAGTCGGCTGTTCGGTTTCCTGGGTTAACTCGGGCTCAACTGCCTCTTGCTGAGGGGATTCAGGCTTGGGCTCCTCAACAGACACGGGTTGCTCCTGTTCAGCGACGACTGATTGACGCTTCTTCTTATCTTTCTTGGCCTTTCGCCTCTGAGCAGGAGTCATTGATGCCTCTTCAGCGGCCTCGATAGCGGCTGCATCGGCAGGGGCATCCTGTTGCGTGGCCTCTTCGAGAGAGGGTTCTTCGGCCTTAGGCACTTCTTCTTCTGCCATGATAGGAGTCTGGGCATCTTCGCTGACCGTGGACTGTTCGGCCTCCTGGGTCAAAATTGGCTCAGTGGGCTCTTCCCGAGCGGATTCAGGCATGTGCTCCTCCTCTGCTGGTGCAGGTGTGACGTCTTCCTTGGCTGGTTCAGGCTTGGACTCCTCAACAGGCACAGGCTGTTCCTCTTCGGCAACAACTGATTGGCGCTTTTTCTTATCCTTCTTGGCCTTTCGCTTCTGAGCAGGAGTCATTGATGCCTCTTCAGCTGCTTCGATGGCGGCAGTATCTGCAGAGACATCTACCTGTGTAGTCTCCTCCGGAGAGGGTTCTTCGGCCTTCGGCTCCTCTTCCGTCACAATAGGAGTTTCCGCTTCTTGAGTGAGAGAACCCTGTTCAAGCTCTTGTGATGGCGGGGATTCGGTGGATTCACCCTCCGTAGGCATAGGTGTAGGTTGCTCCTCGGCAGGTGCAATCTTAGCCTCTTCGACGGCGGGGACAGCCTTAGGCTCCTCCTCAGTAGGTGTAGGCTGCTCCTGTTCAGCAGCAACTAATTGGCGCTTTTTCTTGTCTTTCTTAGCCTTCCGCTTCTGAGCAGGGGTCATTGATGCCTCTTCCGCGGCCTCGGCAGCGGCTACATCGGTAGGGGTATCTGGCTGTGTGCTCTCTTCAGCCTTGGGCGCCTCTTCCGTCACAATGGGAACTTCCACGTCTTTGTCGAGAGGGGGCTGTTCAAGCTCTTCAGATGGGGTGGGATCGGCGGATTCAACCTCAGCAGGCACGGGTGCAGGCTCTTCTTCGGCGGGTGTAAGCTTAATCTCTTCCTCGGCGGGGGCAGGCTGAGCCTCTTCCTCGGCGGGGATGACCTTGGACTCCTCCTCGGCAGGTGCAGGCTGCTCCTCTTCAGGGGCAACTGATTGGCGCTTCTTCTTCTTATTCTTCTTCTTCGACTTAGAAGAAGTTGCCGCCTGTTCATCTTCAGCCTGCTCCACCACTGGACTTTCTGTGGATTCTGTAGGTTGAGTCTCCTCCACAGCTGGGTCTGGGGTAGGCTCTGTGGGCTTGTCATCGAGAGACTTGTCTAAGACAGGCTCGTCGCTGACGGCTGTATCAAGTTTTTCTTCCTTGGGTTCTTCTGTGGAAGTAACTTCAACCGTAGGGTCTTGGGCGGTTTCTTTGTCCACATCTTGAACATCAATGGCTTGTTCAGCAATCTCCGGGGCAGGAATAGCCTCGCCTGCGGGTGCGTCGGGCGCAAGCTCAGAGTCGAGAACTGGCACATCCTGAGCTTGCTCCTCTTCAGGCTTGGTCTCAGTTTCAAGATCACGGGCTGCCTCGGGCTCTGTGGGCTCATCAACACCCGCAGCAGCTTCTGCGGTAGGTGTAGCCTCACTCTCTGGCAAGATGTCAGCAACTTGTTCGACGCTCTTTTCCTCGGTAGAAGTAGGCTCAGCCTCAGGCTTGGGCTGCTCATCAAGCTGCACAGACTCTTGCTTCTGCTGCTTCTTCTTGTTTTTCTTGGCCTTCTTCCTCTCGGCGGCAGTCATTGGAACCTCGGGTTCGGGAGATTGTTCTTCTGCTTTGGGGGCATCGGTCTCTGCATCAACCGAAGGTTCTTCGGTGGGCGCAGGGGCCACTTCCTCGCTCTTTGGCTCCTCCACCTTGACGATATCGTCCTGCTGGTCAAGGTCTTGGGGCGCATCGGCAGGAGCGGTAGCTTCTTCCAATGCAAGTGGAACATCGGGGATAACTTCGGTGGCCTCAATCTCAGACGATGGGGCAGCGTCTTCTACCGGCGGCTCGGCCTCAACGGAAGGCTCGGTATCTTTCGTTTGCTCGAGAGTCTCAGTCTCGGTTGGCAGAGGAGTATCTTCGGTGACTAGAGCTGCGTCGGGCTCGGTTGTAAGTGCAGGTACAACTTCTTGTGCAGCCTCAGCAGGGTCGGAAGACACCGGCGCAGAGAGGTCTGTTGGCGCAACATCATCAATTTCCGCGGCAGGTGCAATACCCTTGCTTTGCTCAGCTGATTCAGCTTCGGGCGCAGGCTCAGCCTCAACGGGCTTAATATCTTCAGCAACAGAGCTAGTGCTCTCTTCCTGCTCCTTTTGCTGCTTCTTTTTCACCTTCTTAGCCTTCTTCCTCTCCGCGGCGGTCATAGGGACCTCTGGCTCGGCAGGAGATTCTTCGACCTTGGGTTGCTCCTCTGATACGGTTGGCTCTTCTTTAGGTGCCTCTGGCTCTATTACCTCTGTTGTTGGTTCTGGCAGAGGCTCAGGAGAAGCTTCTTCCTGGGGTGGCACGGCCTCGGAAGTTTGCTCTGGCTCGAGCTTTTGTTCGACCTCGACGGGCAGCTCCATCTCGCGTTCCTGTGTAGGCGTATCCACCGAGACGTCTTCAGTGACAAGAGGGGCTTCCTTGGCCATATCCTCTGCGGCAGTCTCAATTTCAGGTGCCGGCGAGATAGACTCAGCAGGCTTCTCGTCTTCAGGAACGGAAGATTCACTCTGCTTGCCCTTCTTCTTGTTCTTCTTGGCCTTCTTCTTCTGTGCAGCAGTCAAGGCGACTTCAGGCTCGGCTTCAACTTCAAGTTGAGGTTCAGCTTGAACTTCAGCTTCGGGTTGAGTTTCGACAGCGGAAGGCTCTGAGATTTCACGAGAAGCCTCCTCAGCAGGATCCGGGAGTTCAGCGTTAGGTTGGACATCGATGACAGCTGGCTGTGACAGTTCATCAGATGGCCCCGCGGGGTCCACTGGCTCGGTCACAACGGGTGTTGCATCCACAGCGGCCTCCAATGGAACTTGCCCCTGCTCTTGGGTAGCTGCAGGCTCCTCAACAGTGGTTTGGAGGGGTTGTTCGACATCCTGGGTAGGCCGTTCAAGATGTTCAAGATCAGTAGGTAAGGCTTCACCGCCAATTGGAGGGGATTGGGTATCCACAGGTTCGACAACGGCTGATTGCTCAGGTTCGGGATCTTGAATTTCTGGCGATTCAGTCTCGGGAGCGGGCGTCTCAGCGGAACTCTGAGTCTCTTCCACAGCAGCGGATTTGCGATTCTTCTTTTTCTTGTTTTTCCGCTTCTCCGCCTTTGTTTCCGACCCCTCTGCGGCGGCGTCTGCAGCCACTTCAATGGGAGGCTCCGGCGCAGGCTCCTTTTCTTCGGCGGGCTGTGAAACCTGTTCTTCGACGGCCTCTTGGAAGTTGTCTTCACCTTCGGTGTCTTCTTTGGGTGTTTCAGTAATTTCAGGCGTGGTGTCATTGAGAGGGGCCTCTGGGGTAGAATCTTCAGTTGGCTTCTCAATTTCTTCCAGGCTGCGGGGTGCTTCTTCCGCTTCTGGTTGAGTGGCACCGGTAATTGGGGTTTCGTTGGCATCAGTGAAAGTAGGCTCCGGGGTCTCCTGTTCCTCCACGGCCAGACTGGCATCTTCGGAAACAGGTAGACCAGATTCTTCAGTAGATACCTGTTCCACGGGCTCAGCCAGCTCTCCGGATTGCTGCTGGCTTTGAGCTTGCTCTTCATCGGTGGCAGCAGATGGGACCGTAATCTGGTCAGAAGTGTTCTCGAGGGGTTCAGTAGAAGTAGCAATATCCTCCGGCAAGGGCGCAGCCACAATCTCTTCGACAGGCGCAGGTGCTGTGTCTTCTTGCTGGCCCTCAACCTCCTTGGAGGCAGAAATATCCTCCTCGGGCTGAGCAGCGACCGTATCATCTGCAGGCTCTTCAGAAGTAGATGCGTTTTTAGATTTCTTCTTCTGCTTCTTCTTGTCGCGCTTGGCCTTTTTAGTCGAGGATGCAGTGTCCTCGGCCTGTTCGGTTTCGGTAGGCACCACCTCTGTAGGCTCGGTCTCAAGGGCAGTGACAACTTCTGGTTCTTGAGTTGCTGCAACCTCGGGCTCAATCTCAAGCTCTCGAGGGGCCTCGATAGGCTCAGCCTCAGGTTGCTCAGGAACAGCGACCTCGGGCTCAACAGGAGCGCTCTCGATCGGTGCGGACTCAACAGGAGCAGCTTCGACCACAGGCTCATCGAACACGATCTCAGGTTCAAGCTTGCGGGAAGCCTCAACATGCTCATGCTCGGATTGCTCAGGGACAGCAACCTCAGGCTCAGCTGAAACAGGTTCAACCTCGGGGACCTCCACAGCAGGGTCTTGCGCCAACTCCTTGGACAAATCTTCCTGCGCGAGGGGTTCTGCGGGGGTTCCGAGATCCGCATCTTGGGCCTGGTTCTTCTTGCCCTTCTTCTTCTTATTTTTCTTCTTAGAAGACTGGGTAGCCGCGCCCTCATCGGGGACGACTTCTGTCTCCGGCTGAAGTTGAAGATCAGAAGACTCAACAGGCTGTTCAGTCGATTCGGGAACAAATTCCTTGGGAGTCTCTATCTCTTGACGCACAGGCTCAGGCTCGGTGGGGTAATTCTCTTCGATGGCAGTAACGGGCTCACTGGGCGCCTCCTCATCGACAAGTGCCTTGTTATGGTCGTGAGGGGAACTGTCAGCGGCAACTGCTTCATCGACAATATCACTGAGGCCATGGGCCTTGGTGGGTTCATCTGAAGGCAAGGAGCGAGACTGATCATGCTCCCTGACAGCGGCAATAGCAGCTGCATCGACAACGCCGGCAAAGGCAGCGCCCTTGGCGAAGTCCGCAACGCCACCGAAGAACGAATCATGTTCTTGGGTCGGGGTTTCCGGCTCATTCTGAGGGCGGGACACACCCTCGAGGGCGTCAAGTGCACGTTGCGTTTCTTGCTCCCTAGAGCCAACGCCAACCATGGAGCCCTCTGCAGAAGGCAGGGCGTCCAGCGTAGGTGAAGGAGGTAGCTCGTCCAGAACAGCGGGATCCTGTAGCAGCTCAGAAGGTGAGTGGAATTCGTATCTGCGCTTTTCCTTCTTGGACTCTGAATCCTGGAAATGTTCAGCGGTAGGCGTGGGCTGCTGCGAGCCAAGGAGATCAAGGTCTCTATCATGGCTTTCGTTCGCTTGCTCAGTTGAAATTGCCAGGCCGCTCGGGCGCTGGTTCTCCATGATTGATTGACTCAGATCCACATGCTCCCAGCTCTTAAGGCCGTCGTCATCATGGAGAGACTTTAGGTTGTCCATTGATGGGGCGCGGGAGGAGGTCTTGCTGGATGGGAGCGATGGCAAGGGCTCCTCGGCCTCGGGCTCGCCCTTGGTCAAACTGTGGCGCTCGACGAGCCATAGAGGGCGGATTTCACGCGAGTTTCGGAACTCGACTGACCCGGGCCGGCGGTTGCGTTGCTGGCTTGGCGAGCCTGGGGAGGCGATGGGGGCGGGTTGTTCAACGGGGACTGCCCGGGAGAGGCCTGGGGAAGTTGGGGGCCGGCGGAAGTGGAGAGGCACGGCTGTAGGCGATTCGTTGGTGGACTTGGCCACGGAGTGTCGGCGTTGCTTGGGGGATCGGGACCCCTGGGGGTGGCTTGTTTCAGGTGAAGCGGGGCGGCTCAGAGACTTCGGGGTCAGGTCGAGTGTCTTCTCTGTGGCTGGGGGAGAAGTGGATTGGCTCCGGGGCCTCTGCTGCGGGATCTCATTGAGTCTTGATGCTGCAGCGAAGACAGCTGCGCTACCTGCTGCTGCTGGAAGCCACGAAGCACCGTAATCTTCGCGCTCAGGGGCTAGAATTTCAGGGTGCTTCCTTAAAAATGATTGATCGTCGAAGTTGTCACTATATCCGTCCTGCACATGGAATAACCAATAAAAGCTTAGTACATTTCTTTTTTTGTTCGGGTTTTGTGGTTTTTGTGCAAAAGCTGGTCAGATCAACCAGCAAAAAAGGGAAACTATATGGGACAATAAAGTGTACAACCAAAAAAAATCACAACATAAGTAAGTAAAAAGAAAAGTTCAGATGCTATACCTTCTCAGATTCCCGTTTCCTCCCTGAATCCACGATTTCCTCGTACCGATGACGTCGCCGCTCTTCCTTCTGCTGTCTACTGGACCTGTACTCCTCCAGATTTGTGTCATCCTGGGCACCCTTCTCCTTGTCTGACATGTAACGGTCCAATTCATCCCCATTGCTGGAGCTGCGGTGCTTGGAAGAACGCTTCTTATGGCGACGGCGTTCATCATCCACACCGGCTTCAGATATGGCTTCGCGGGACGAGCGCTTATCCAACGAGGAAGAGCGAGAATGGTCAGACCGAACACGCTCAGCTGGAGCCGAGACTTGTGAGCCAAAGATACTTCTCAAAAAGCCACCGCTCTTTTCTTTCTCGTCCTTGCCTCGGCGCTTCTCGCGGGATTCGTCAATCCGAGCTGGAGAAGAGGTTATAGAGGAATTGTCATCAAATTCGGCTTCCCGAGATGAACGGTGGCGATGCTTGCGGCGCTCAGACTTGTCATCTCCAATGTCCGTAATAGCGGAGCGGGCATCGTCATCAACAGAGAAGGTGTCACTTCCATGCTTAGATCGACGCTTGCGACGTCTCTTCTTTTCCTCGCCACCTTCCGCGTCGTCAGAAGCGGCTTCAGCATCGCGACGTGGATCGAAATCATCGCCGCTGCGACGAGACTTTCTAGACTTGGCTGATTCAGAGACAACAGAACGAGACTCATCACGAGACTCGGACACATCCCGTGATCGGGAGATATCAAAATCATCTCCGCTGCGTCGAGACCGGCGAGATTTGCTAGTCTCATCTTTCGAGACAGGTGCAGAAAAGACTGACCGGTTGTCGTCGTAAGATTCGGAGATCTCTCGCGATCTGGGGATATTGTAGTCATCCCCACTGCGTCTCGATTTCCCTGACTTAGATGACTCGTACTCTTCCTTGCCAGCAGGAGTAGAGGTAATCGAGCGGGTGTCATCCCGAGATTCGGATGGTTCGCGTGACTCGTAGATCTCGAAGTCATCACCGCTCCGCCGAGATTTGCGGGACTTGGACTTAGATGTCTCGTCCTTGGAAACAGGAGCAGAAATGACAGAGAAAGAATCATCACGAGACTCGGGAACCACTGACTCTGGGTATTCAGCAATGCCGAAGTCATCGCCACTCCGCCTGGACTTCCTAGACTTAGACTTGGATGTTTCGTCCTTCGAGACGGGAGCGGAGATAACAGAATAAGATTCATCCCGAGTTGGAGACACCTCCCGTGACTCGTAAATCTCAAAGTCATCGCCGCTGCGCCGGGACTTGCGGGATTTCGATGTCTCATCCTTCAAATCAGGAGACTCGGCGAGTTCCCGCTCTTGGAACTCGGGGAGATCAAAGACATCGCCGCTCCGCCTCGACTTCTTTGACTTGGACTTGGTCGGAGTCTCTGGGTCCATGGCAACAGGCGCAGGCGCTGAGACCACGGATCTGGCGTCAGGCAAGTCCCTAGATTCGGCTGTATCAAAGCCACCAGGCATCGAGAAGACATCTACGTCTTTTTCAGGCGAAGCAGTACGGTCGCGCTTGCCATATTTGCCATTCAGCTGCTCGATGACCTCCTGGGCAATCGAGGCCTTGTCACGGCGTCCCGAGGAAATGTCCCGATCTCTTGAGAAGGATTCTGGCTCGTCGAAGAAAAGCTCATCCTTGTCCTGGACCACGTGCTCGGGGGCGGAAGTCATATCCTTGGTAAACTTGGGGTCAATTTCTTCCATCTCGCCCTCGACGAAGCCGTGTGGCTCCTTCCGAGCTGATGCAGACCAGGGTGAGGTAAATGTGTGTTCATCCTCCGACCCAGGAGGGGAAGTCCGGGTGTGGTAGGATGGATCATCTGTGATCAGAGAGGGATCAAATCCAGCTGCGGCCGTCGCAGCAGCGATTGTTGCAGCAAATTCAATATCGTCGCCGTACTCCGATGTGCTGGGCATATCCTTGGATTGGGATATCTCGGATGCAGGGAGAGGAACATCCTTCGGTGAGATTTCGATAGGAGAAATGTCATGCTCAAGAGGATCCTGTTCGGATGAAGAGGGGATCTCGTATTCGTGAGTTTCATGTTCGCCCCAGGAGACCCGGGAGCCGGTTGGTCGTTCGCGAGGCTGGGTATCATAAGATTTATTTACAGGGGGCGTTGGGGACGTAACGTCGCGAACGGAACCACCGGTCACGCTATGGGGAGGAGTTGGCTCAATGAGGTTGAGCCCGGGGACTGGCCATGGGAGGCGGTCCACGTGTTGATAGGGTTCGTATGAATAGTCCACCTCTGTGGGTTCAGGCTCCTCCTGTGTACGTCGTTCGCTAGCAGGCTCTACCTCCACGATGGTTGGCATATTAAACGAGCCGCTGCTGCGAGCGTGAACATCTGGGCTGTGTCGTAATTCCTCAGGGGCATAAAATTCTGCGTAATCGTCGTAAACCTGTGCTGGACGGGGAGATCGAGGAGACTCTTTCTTCTGGTCTTCGCGGTGTTCCACCGTAGTCACTTCTTCATCAATAGGTTGAGTGGGCTCGAACCGCGACACGATCGAACTATCCGCGATTGTATCAGTGTCGCGCTTCCTCTCGGCGCGGCGTTTCTCTCGGCGCTCATTGTATCGCTGGCTAGCTTCAGAAGCTTCGTCATCGTCTGTCTTGCGCGAGAGAATAGTGCTGACAGCGGCAGCGCCTACAGCTCCAGCTGCTGCTGCACCAACCCAGGATGAGGAGTCTTTTTCTCTGTCGCCCGCATACCGGCGCTCCTCACCGTCTCGCTCCTTTCGGCGGCGCTCTCGTCGCTCAGTTTCCTGGCGGGCCAGCTCTTCCTCTCGGTCAATCAGTTGAACCGGTTGATCAGTAACTTCATCCCGATAGTTCTTTTCACGACGAATCAGGTGACGTTCCCTCTCCGCTTGCTCCTCCGTCAAGTTGAATTGCACGGAGGCTTGCTCCTTAGCGGTGAACCGGCGCTTGAGGCTGGAAGCAGTTTCCTGAGTGGGGAAAACAGGAGAGGAATCACTGCGTCGGGGTTTCCGGCGGTCGGCGGATGTTGAGGCTTCTGGTGCCCATGCTGCATCACGAGTGATTTGGGACTGCGAGTCGTAGTGCCCAACTTCATTGGCGAAAAGGGGTGGGACCGCTGGGGTACTATACACAGGAATGGGCCCCGAAACGGCTCCCTGGGTAGTGTACACTGATTGGGAGACAGGGGTGAAAGGCTGAGGCTGCTGAAGGGGAATGGGTCCCGGGCGGATGAGGGTTGGTTCCCCGCCAGATACAGATGGGGACATCTTTGCAACATCAAAGCGGGAGGGGTCGGAAGTCGGCATTGGGTACACTTGTTGCAGGCTCCCAGACCTACTTGGGGGGTCGCTATCACGGTGACGAACAGAAGAGATTGCAGCGGCTCCAATAGCGCCAGCGCCGGCTACCAGAGCGGCATTTGTAGCACTCGACCGCTTGTCCTTCCTCTTCTTGTCCTTCTTGCTTCCCCATCTCCAGCCCCATTTGCTGCTGGCGGAGTCGGAGGAAGAGTCGACGCTGCTTCCTCCGAACGCGAGCGCAGAGCTAACACTGGAAGAAGACTGGTCCTCCGATTCGGCATCGACCCATTCTTCATCCTGTGTGGTAGAGTGGGCGTAGTTGGACTGTCGAGATCGAGGTTTATACATCTGGCCTGCGCTGCGCCCGGGACCGTGGGGCGAGGAGCCAGCCAAACGGGTTGCCGTGTCGCTAAGCTCTACCAAAGCGGCATCAACATCTCTGCCCTTCTTGCCCTTCTTCTTGGACTTGGAGGACTTCTTCGAGAACCCATCTCCGAACGCAAGATCATTGTCCAATGAAGAGGATGAAGAGCCACTCTTGAAAGAGAAGAACCCGCTCCGCTTCTTGGTATGACGTTTCTTTCTGTTCTCGGAAGAAGCAGTGAAGAAAGAACCGATACCACCAGCGATGGACTTCTTGGCGGGCCTGGGGAGATTGACAAAGGATGAGGACGAGGATGAATCTTTCCGGCGTTGTCGTCTTTCAGGAGAACGACTCCGGGAGCGGGAGCGGTTACGCGACTTTGCAACAGCCAGCGCAGCCCCACCCACTGCGGCACCGAGTGCAGCCTCCTTCAAATACGAATGCCGGCCAGATCGAGAGGAAGACCGCGATCGGGAACGTGTGTGTCGAGAATATCCAGATTGAGATGCATGCTTGGAGTCTGCATAATGTTCTCTTTGAGGACTACGGCCAGAACGACGAGTCACACCACGAGAGGTATGGCTCCTTCGGTCATCTTCTTCCCCATGGGATGAGGCCACTCGACCGGAGCGTAGGCTGTAAGAATCGTCAAACTCCTTGCTTGAGAAGAGCGATTTGGTCGCATAACCGGCAAGCATGCCAGGCAGCCACGAGGAAGATTTCTTGGACTTTGGCCGTCGGCGGCCCTCATCTTCGGAGGAGTTGTATCGGCTGACCTTACTGATCCTGGAACTACCACTGCTCCGTCGATCGGGGGAGTTTCGGCGGCGCCTGTGATAATGATGCTTGCGAGGGGCATCGACGGAACTCGTGCCAGGTTGGAAACAGTATTTACACACACCGATAGATTCTGTGTAATCCTCAAATCTTCCAACGGCCTCGGGGTCACGCCAGAAATCAACGAATCTTCCCATGGGGCCACGCTGGCGCTCTTGGAAAGCTAGCGCGCTGGGTCCATGGGGATAGAAACCCGGATTGTAGGCAGATTGAACAGCATATCCTCCCGCGCCTGCGGCATACAAAGCATTATTATGGCCAGGGGCATACGCTTGCATACCTTGCATACCACCAGCTTGAGAGTATTGCTCGTGGTGCTGGAAAGCGTATTGTGGTGCGTGCTCGGGGCTCGAGGAGTGATGGTGGTGACCCAGCATGTACCCTGTTGCAGCGCCTGCAGCCGCAATACCAGCACCTTCACTGAAGCTATGAGAGTGGGACGGCTTGGAAGGAGGCTGGTAGCTACTGCTTGCCATCGGTTGATCGTATTCCACTGGCTGGTTGTATGTCATTGGCGGGGCCTGGACGACCGGCTGGCCCTGCTGCGCATGCGAAGTAGTGTGCTGCGGAGGGGAATGCGACTCGGAATGAGACATCATACCACCAATGCCGTAAGCGGCAGCTCCAACAGCGGCAGCAGGAAGAACTCCCGATGAGGAAGGCTTCGAAGGCTTCGACGGTTTCGGGGGTCTAGATAAAGACACTGCTGGCGGCTGACCTTCCTGTGCCGGAGCATGGAAATCATCGTCGAAATAGGCCGCCGCTGCCCCAGTCTCACCCAAACTACTGGGCTCTGGGGGTGGGTTAGCTGATGGTGATGCTGCCATCAAGTGTGCTTGAGTGTTAGGAAGCACACTTGGGGGAGCCGGTCGAATGCCGGGCTGGTGCTCAACAGACTGGCCTTGGTCACCATAGTAGTCCGCCGCAGCGCCGGCGGGGTTAGGCGGCCGATAGGGCGCAGCAACTTGCTCTGGGAACTGGCCGGGAAATTGTTGCTGCACGTGTGGGTCATACGGGACTTCATGCGCTGGCGAATGGTCTGTAGATGGAATTGCAGCGTCGTACTGCATGGGAAATTGCGAGAATCCCGGGGCGCCAATCTCGGCGGCAAACTGCGCGCCGGGGGCGCTAGGCGGCATGCTTGTGGAGATCGGGGGCACATATGGATCCCCTGACTGAGTGCGGCGACGCTCGCGACGGTCGCGCTCCCGATCCAAGTCATCATCCAGAGTATCTTGTGTTCCTCGCCGGCTCCTTCTCTTTTCACGCTCTGGGCTGTCGGATCGGTCCTGGTCGCGCCGACGAGAACTCTTGCTTTCCCGTTCGCTGTCTCTGCGTTTTGGTGTGCGTTCAATGTAATAGCGATCGGAGTCATCAATGGCTTCTGGCTCGGCGGTTACATAGGTGGATGCGATAGATTCGCCGGCAATGCTAGGTGGGCCACGCTTACTGCGGGAAGCCGATGGTGAGTAAGACGACAAATCACCCAGGCCGCGGTCACGGTCGTCACCCCGTGAGGACTTGCGGCTTGAGATCGATCTTGTGTCGGATTTGTCGGGCTTTTCAGACTTGCGCCGGCTGCTCTTGGAGCTGCTGCGAACGTCGGATGAGGACGACGAGCGGCCCCCGCCCATCAGGGCTTTGAACATGGTGGGCAATTAATTTGGATAGCCCGAGTGAACCATGTGGGATGAAAGGAATGTAATGATTGGAATGGGGGGGAAGGTATGGGGAGGGTAAGTGTTAGTTGTAAGTCAGAGAGAATGCAATGTTATGGGTTTGTTTGGGGGGGAAGTAAACAACGGAGCTGACCCGTGGATCTTGTACCCGGGAAAGGCCCCCAGTGGATCTCAACTTGACCTGTGGCGCTTAACCTCACCTTATTCTCTTCTTTGGTGTTGAGTGTCGGATAGAATCTGTGTGATAGGGGTTAGATGAGATGCAGACGATCTGCTGAAAAAAAATGCGACAGTGAAAAATGTGATTCCCAGCGCTGATGAACTGTCGGTGCAACAAGTGGAGCGAATCAAAATCGCGGTGAAGCATCGTGCACGGACCAACATGGGGCTGGGTTCACAAGGTTCTTCACCCCAGCCATCTATACTCCGTACACAGTACAACTTACGGAGTACTCCGTACCTCAGATATACATTGAAAAATCAACATGGTTGGTCCAAATTCATCTAGTCTATACTTCTCGGCACAGAGTACACTTCAATGCCTATATAAGAACAAGAGTCACATGCTAGCCGAAGTATCGCTAGCAACCAAAAGGAGTATGCCCAATTTCCGATTATTGACAATAACAGTCCAATATATGCATTAACCCACCAAATAATACTACCAACATATAGCCACAACACCCCTTCTTAAGTATTCAACAACTAATAACCCTCATCAGCCCTCATCAACTTCTCCAACCTACACCTCAGCGAACACTCTAACCACCCAGGCAATGCCCTAATTTGCTTCGCAATCAACCCAGCAGATCCAGTAACAATAACATACCCACTCTCAGGCTTGAGCACTCACTTAACAACCTCCTCAGCAATAGCCTCAGGGTGAAGCAGGGGATTAAACCAAGTATGCTCAAGAGTCAAATCCCTAATAAGGTTGGTCCTAGTAAACCCCTGTGTAACAAGCACAGAATCAATCTTAGAGACGTAATAGCACGTAACCAGCTCAGCAGCAAGTCCCTCGTGGAGCGCAATAGCCGCACCTAGACAGCCTTGAATGCCGAGTAATCGACCATATTAAGCCTGACAGTGTATCCAGCCATCGAAGCAACAGTGACAACCATACCGAGATTTGCCTTGCTCATATCGGGCAGGAACTCCTGCACAAGCCAGTAGTGGGCCAGCGTGTTGACTTCGAACATATGGCACGTCTGGGCTGGGGTTGTTTCGAGGTAGATGCCCACGTTGGTGGTTAGGATGCTAAGCCGGCCGAATGGGCTACAGATCTTGGACGCTAAGTCTGCTATATTGCTCACAAAGATTATGTCGCATCTGTAATGGCGAACGCTGCTTGGTAGCACATCGTCCATCGCTAGCGGGGCAATGTCTATGTATACCCCAGGGCTACATAGTAAGCTGACTCGTGTCTCGAGATTAAATCCCGATCAGCACAATGCGGGGAAGCTGAGGTCCGCGAGCAGCATACATTTGCTTTTTCGGTGATAATATGGCCAAATATAGTTGTAGTTTATTCTAATTAGACCCTTGAAGAAATTTGGTTTGATATCGGCCAGCCCCGGATAAAACCATGGGAGCTGAAACTGTGGGAGCGGAAGGGCCCACAAAGCGCCATCATAGTCCACGGGTCCGGTACTTCGAAGTTTGTGCATGAACCATGAACCCTAAAGCTTCCATTTGACCAAGCAATATCAGGCTTCATCTCAATTGATCTCTGTTCTGTCCAATCATATAAACTAATGAAAAGAAAATCTACAAACAAGACTCCAAATACAGCCCAAACGGAAGAATGAGGTATAAGTCAAAACACAAAAAGCCAACCACGGAATGCAAACCTTTGCATTGAATATGAAAATGATATGGCGCAGCCAAATCAACAGAAATAAGTTGGAATATTGTAAGAGCATCCAAAAAAAAAAGCCAACAGATGTGTATGACTTGGGATGCATGCAATGTAAAGGAAATAACCACACAAGACACAATAACTCCATTCCCGAGACGTATCTCCACGGAGGAGAGACGGTCGGAGGCATGAAATGCTTTCGATCCCAAAAACAAATGTAAAGAGAGAGGAAAAAAGAAAAGGAAAAAAGAACGAGTCAAAAGCCAATCCAGTCCAGTCCAGTCATTACCTGAGAGAGGCAATGGAAGAATGTGGGGGATTGCTCGACGTATGAAAATAGGCCACACCAATCAATCACCGCGTAGAAAGCCCGTGTGATCTGATCTTGTCTCAGATGCACGAGTGCCGAGTGTTGAATCGGATAGGGTTGGGGAATCATCAATGGAAAAAAAAAGCCGTACAGTTCACAAGGTATAGATGACAGACAGATAACAGAGGTCGAGCACGGAGGGGCTTGGGCTTGAAGGGACAGGGACAGGGACATGCATGATGTGTTCATAAGGAGATAGGATATCAGATATTGGGTTGCGAAGCCCACAGGAACGGGACAAAAAAAATAACTCTGACGCTAGATGCACATTTAAGGGAAGCTCATGCTGGTAGTTTGGCTGCTCAGGCTTGGAGTGTGACTGTTCAGGCTTGGGGTGTGGCTGCTCATGCTGTTGGCTTGCGTCAAGTCAGGAGGCTGATTGAAGATCTTGACGTAGATCTGAGTGAGAATGCGAGCATCGGCGCGGAGGGTGGGGGATATGTTTTCACTTTGAACAAGGAAGCCTATGGTGCGGATGAGGAGGCGCTGGAGTTGCTCTGGCTCGACGAGCTCCTGTAGACTTGACATAAAGGTTGCAGATAGGACGAGCATATTGCCGAATTGTCTGCGGAACAAAGTATGTTAGTATTATCTCTATATCCAATTCTTCGAAACGGGGGTCAGAGGATTCCTTACGCATGGGCAGTGCCGAAGATGTTTGTAACGACCAAGCGATGTCCGCCTACGCCATCAAAAGCCTCCGTACTCTTGATAGCCGATTGAATGCAGATGTCGCAGGCAGCCTTCAGCTTCTTCGGCAGTTCGTGTAAACGGACTTTGGGGGGCTGCCAGTCGGTGGAGACTGCGGCCGGCATAGAACCCATCTCACTAGACATACGCGCCATTTTTGGAGCTCGAATGGCGCTGTGTAGCATCGAGGGCGACAATTGTTGCGATGTTGGTGAGTCTACCAAAGACTGACCAACTGGACCCACGCGGGCACCTGTGTGGCCGTAGTGCAGGGCGTGGTAGAGAAGAGGTCGGTGAATAATATACCGGGCACCGTAATACTTAGCACGCATGCGAGCGGCGTTGATTTCGTTTGCCGGCGGATCGGTTTCCTCCCACTGCATGCTTTGTGGTAGGCTTTTACGCCAGAGGTCAAGGTTGAGGCTGAGAGCCTCTTGAACGGTGGATGACCATCGTGTCTGACCTTGCTTTTCGACCTTGTATAAGTCTGTATGAACTCGATTCAAGACTTTGCGTAGATGAATCTGAGCAGAATAAAACAACATCATCATCGTCTGGGGTGCGTTGAGATCGTTCGGTAGAACAAGTGTCCATTTCCCCTTTGGAATAGCCAACCGACCCTCGGAACGGGAGATGCCACTCGCTGGAATGTCCAGCTCTGCGAGAAGATCACTCTCCAATTGCAGACAGGTCCAGTATGCGAAGTTGTACAAGTCCTGTGTAGCCCCCTCTTCGAGTCGCTCATATCGTTTGGTTCTCACAAGAACTTGGCAAGCCCTTGAGGCCTGAGAAATCCAACTGTGGCTCTGGAAGGGATGGGCCAGCTGGCCGGCATAAAGACCAGCAAGCAAGCCGCACTGGACATGTTCCAGCTCATTGCCACCCTGCAGATGGCCTAATATTGCGGTCGCGTATCCATAGAGAGTCAGGCCCGGAATAGCCTGATAGTTCTTCGTGTTCCCTTGTTCATCATGCGTGTCTGTCACGTCTCTCCTTGACAGGCCTTTGATGCCTTCTTTCATTGGAGCAGTGGAGAAAGATTGACCAGGAGACTGAATTGGCATAGCGTAAAGAGAACTCGAAAGCGACATCTGCATGGGCGCCGAGTCGGAGTTTGCGGGGGAGAGCACACCATTAGTAACGTATGTCCCATTTACAGTTGGCGGTGGGACAAATGGTGGCAGCGGAGAAGGAATGTACTGGTGGAGGTAGTCAACCTTCTTGTCCATGATAGGTCCAGGGAGAGGGGCACGAGCTTCGCAAATCGCTCCGAGGGCCAGGCACAGCAAGACCATGGCATTATCGATATTTTTACCGACTCGTGGCCGCGGCGGGTTAGAAACAGTTTCCACGAACTCGCCACGCACACCCAGGTTGTCGTTTGACCGCCTCCTTTTGGCTGGTGGAGGTCCATCGCGAGCTAGCCGTGTGTAATTGGAAGTCGAACTCGGTGAGGTGTTGGGGCGGCAATAGCATCGGATAAAGCAATCGATCTTGAAATTCAGTTCGCCCTCCATAAGGAATGGGTGAAGCTTAAACATGTGCGCGACGTAGCTCTCATAGTAGCGCCTAGCGGTTGTAGCATCCAGGTTCAAATTCCCAGCTTCGTCGATGTCGACGTCAGCATCCGGTCCTGCGCCATCCCCATCGGGTCGGGCCTTGGTGTCACCACCATTCATTGGTAATTGACTGTCATCGGCAGTGTATGAGATCTCGCCTTGGCCGTATATGCTGATGAGACCGCGCTCTTCTTCCAATCGCATCACATAATCTTCGTCATATTCAGCAGGGTGTAGCAGCCTCTTAATTGACGGCCACATCAATAGCTTGTGAGCTGCAGTCGTGTGCTCCACTGGAATGGAGAGCTCTCCCTCAGCCTCCTTCTGATCCTCGAGCCTCGGGTCCATGGGTCCAACAGGTTGGCCAAATTTCGAAGCGGCTGCATCCTGACTACTCCCGGGGTCCAGAATATTTGGAGTCGAGACCTGGGTCGGGGGCATCTCGGTTTTGAGAGGCGGGTCCTGCTTGATGACCGGTGGTGGTGGTGGCAGGAGGGCCGGACGTTCTTGCACAGTCTGAGTTGGTGGTTTAACCAGCTTGTTGAACATTGGGCCTTGCATTTGCTCTTGCATTTGTTTTTGCATTTTTTCGAAACGCTCATCCATACGGTTGGCTCGCTCCTCCATGCGGTTCTCTATCTGGGAGAGCCGATCCAATACCAGCTGGGTAGTCTTCTCTTGTTTGTGCGGCGGTACCTCTTTGTAGACACAGCCAAGGTTGTTCTCTTTACAGTGACTGCAATTCGGTCGTCCCTCGTCACACTTTGCTTTTCTAGCTCGACATTGATCACAAGCCTATGTAGCTCGAGTATTAGTCAAAAAAAAAAAAAAATTTCCCCGAAACAATTTTGGCTTCTGCTAGTTCAACATACCTGCGTGGCTCTATTTGCCTTGCGCTGACGTGCTCCAAACGTCTGATTTTGATAAAATGCTTGATCGTATCCGGCAGGTGGTGTAGCACTCGCCATTTGGGGACCGGGTGTCATGAACTGTGAAGCAGGAGGCAGAGCTCCCGAAACGGGTGTATGTTCAGCGCTGTTGATCTGATCCGGGGGTGGGTAGCCCATACGAGCGCGATAATCCGGTGAGCCCTCGTGCGGCGCGCCATTCATCGGCTGGTGGAAGTTTGGGTGAGGGGGCATTGGATCTTGCGGGGAATGCACGGGCGCATGTAGGGGCAGGCCATGGCCATTTGGGCGACCATACGGGCCTTCCGATATTAATTGTGGCAGCTCACGGTTGGGCATCACGGGGTATCCTGGTGGCTGCGGAGGCAAGGGTGTCTGGGAGTTTGCGGAGGAGCGGCGGGAATCGGAGGGGTGGTTATCGAAAGTCGGTGGGTATGGAGGGCGCCATGCGGGCTCGTATGCTGTATGCGGACCCGGGTGCCCATGGTGCCCATCCGGAGGAGGCATGCGATTCATTGTATATGGAGGGTCCGGGTGTGCGGAGATGTCTGAAGCTGCCAGGCGCGGCTTGTGTCGCAAATAGCCCGGGTCCTTGGCGCTGGGTATATCTTGGGCGGCCAATTTACCGTCGAGAAGCGATTTGGCTTTGGTAACTTGGGACTTAAACCAACATGACGCTCTGAGTTGGAGTCGAGGAAGTAGAATGTAATAAAAAGGAAAGGAATGGCGGACAGGGGATCTGATGTCCGAAGGAGCGAGAGTTGGAACAATGAAATCAGATCGCGCCGTTAGAAGCCTGCGAATCAAATGTGTCTAAAGCTCCGAGTTTCCCAGGTCGCAAAAATGCGGTGGTGATGTCGCAGTGGGCAACCGAGTGTGGAGCTAGACAAAGAAATAGTCAGATTACGGTGATGATCCGACCAGGGGGGCCCATTAGACCGAGATATGGAAATATCGAAATATCAAAAAGAAAGAGAAAAGGGAGTCAAAATAGATCGTATCCACCCCAGGCCTATATCAGATAGATCGCAAAGCAGAAGTACTACTCCGTAAGGTTGGGCCACAAGGAGGGGAAAAACACCTGAAGTGCAAGTTTGGAACCTTGGGAACACATTTTGATGTACTCCGTACATACCCAGTAAACGTATACACATGGGGTACGTGGTACGTCAGGTATGGTAATTCGGTAATATAACGTACCTGTTGCTTTGGGTAGTCAAAATACCATGAGACTAGTAAGTGGGGGGGGGGGCTGGTTGGGAAGCCTCGGGTACACCTGAGAATTGTAGATCCAAGGTAATTTCCAGTTTCAAGGTGACAATGTCAAAGTGTCAAACTTCCAAGGTATCAGGTCCCTAGTTATTGAAAAGAGAACTATGGAAAGAGGAAAGAAAGAAAAGAAAAAAAAGACCCAAGACCAAAGGGAAGAAATAATATAAACTGGGGGAGGGGAGGGGAAAACATAAGTCATAACATAATAACATATAAAATAAAAATTCACTGGTTATAATTACGCCCGTAGGGATCGACAGGTGTGTTTGCCCCTCCCTAGATTTAAATACATCCTCTCTTTAGAATCGCGGTGACTATCAAATACCTCGAATTAAATAAAATTAATTAATTAATTAATTAAATGGCTTTGGCTTTTTCTAACCCATGAACTCATTCATCACATATATAATAATCATACTCCGTATACACCCCTGAGAAAGAAGCACAGAACTCCAATACAGTTGACAGGTCTGCTTTTTTGTTTCTTTTTTTTTTTTTGGCTGAATTTAACAAGCAGTGGGTCCGGCGGCTGGGGGGAAATATGAGATGGTCTGCAGAAAAGAAATTAATATCATCATTCTAGGATATGGATACAAGTATGCATATGTGTCTGTATACATCGGGAGAGTAGGGATATAGTTAGAGATACCCCATAACTACTGAGTAGATGTTATGAGTTAGACTATGTAAGTGCTATGATCGAAGCTAGGATCCTCCGCGTGGAACGGGGATCGAACTTGCCGCCCGAAGGTCAACCGCTTCGCTGGGAAATGCGCCATGCAAGTTGATTCACCCCAGTTATGATATACTGATTTGGGCTGCGCTTAGTTATGGCTTTGGGGCCTCGGGTTAAAGTTCAAGCATATAGAGTAATAACAGTGTTTGAGGTTAATTTCTATTTATTTGTATTTGTGTTTTTTTTTCTATTTTCTATTTTCTATTTTCTAAAGTATACTAATATGACCGGTGTGTCGGACAGGGATCGCTGCCTAGTATCCAGGACTCGGGGACGGAGTACTCTTGGAAGATATCAAGATAGAGAGATATCGAGATCAGTCTCCAATCTATGATTATCTTCCAAGAGAACATAGAAAGTGGAGGTGTATAAGTGAAATGCCCTTGAACGCCCCAAGCACCCAATGATAGTCGCCGCACTGGCCGTCCATTCGGTCATAGAACTTGAAACCACACACAGCTTGCAAGGGGCGCTTCCTTTTCCAAAACACGAACTCAACACGAACTCTGTTCGAATTGGATTCTCAAATCAGTGGATATATAGCTTCAGATCGGCGATGTTTGAAGAAAAGCTTCGAGCCCCCCGCGCAACGCACTCGTCATGTGAAGGGATACTTTATCCCGTAACTAGCTCCCAGCGAGATGGTTGACGGGGCTGATCAGCAACCCAGGGCTTTGGGCACCTTGCTCCCCGTGTACTGGACTGTCGTTTAATCCAGATACACTTTGAAGGGCATCCACTTTCGAATGACACTTTGACTACTCCGTAGTGAATTTAGAATGTAGTTATTATGGTAGTACAAATAGTATACAATACATATATATGTAGTAGTATAGTCATAGTTACAACATGCATATAAAAGATATCCCAGGACAGGTGAAATGGGATTGTAATTACCAGAAATAATACTCCGTACGTGACGTAGTAAACCGGGTTCGGGGTTACCCGTCCTCCGTCCATGGTTGACGACGGGAATCATCCACGGGCTCCCAGGGGTTTCCAGAAACTATTCTTGTCGACGGAGTCTACGGAGTATACGGAGGAGAAAAAGTGGATTGCAATTGACATGCCCCATTTAATCAAGACATTTTGGCCCCGTGATATCATAGCATCAAACGAATACGTTCATTCGGCTCATCTGCTTCCCAGCTTAGGCAGTAGCACAGTTTACCCCTGGCTTAATCAGGATGCAGCTCAAGACCTCTGTGCCACAGAAGATTCAACGGTGTTCCCCAGTCGGAGGTCTTCTAAGCGAGTCAAACGCGCAGATTCAACGTAGCACAAGGACACAGAGTTGCGCCAGCATTCCTGGGGTTTTTTTTTTTTTTCTTTCTTTTTCTTTTTGGCTTCTTTTGACCGTTTTAGGTTGTGTCTTGTCTGTGTAGTCCCCCATTTAACCTGTTAATAGTCAGGCTAAAGGATTGAAGGATCGTGGCGGAGCACAAGTTCGTGGTGTATACAGAGTACCAGTGAGCGGGTAGCGGTAGTGTACGGAAGTGTGGATGGATACACATTTTAGGGCTACTTACAGTACAATAGTGCTCGATACGCGTGGAGCCAAGGCTTTGCTAGGCAATGATTTCCTTTGTTTGGTTAATTCAAATCCTTTGTAATATCGAGATGTGGTTCTCCCATATCAAGGAGATGCTCAACATAGAGCTCACGATTGACGTGCATGGACGAGATCTGAGCCAAAGGTCGGAATGAAAAACAATCCGAACCTAACCTTAGTAGAAAAGTCCATTCTTCCAATGGTGTAAGTAGGATATCTTATTGGTCCATCGCGAATTCCAAGACATCCCACTGGTTGACAGCTGAATCTTGCCACCGTTAAGGGGCTATCAGGGTTACATGGATTCTAATCACGGGCCCTTCCACTTAGCATTCAACATCGACAAACATACAGACTACCCAATCTGCGTTCCAGTTTTAATCTGCCCTGTCGATCTGCCGCTTCCACTCTCCTTCCACTATCCTGTTCCCTGGATTCGGGGCGGTGCATTGGTCTCGATATTTAGCTCTCCGTTGTATGTGCCTACGCGTCGCAGTCAAAGTCTTGATTTTAGTGGGTATCATGGGAATTAACACGGGTTTCTGTGGGGCTTTTTTTAGCTATTATTGTAGGAAAAAGGAGGAATGAACAAAGTACCAGGCAGATATCCTATTTCCACTGGAGACCCAATTCCTCTCCCAAAAGTCCAAAACTAAATACATCGTAAAAACAGACCTAGGCTCCAAAATAACACGGGCCTACAACGCGCAGGTGGTAACTGTACGCCATGCATATTGCAGTATGTCGATAGCTGGAATAGAGTTTCTAGAGTCATTAGATATCCAATGGCGAACGCAAGGGGCAACCTTGGAACCATACAACATGACATTATTCACTATCACGAAACCCAAAGTCCAGCCTCTCAATAATAAGTAAATGGCACACCTATGTCATAGCCTGGATTCCAATACTACTGAACTATCTCAGAGCCTCAATCCCTGCTCGCACCGCAACGCCAGACTCGAGGTTCCATTCCACCTACTATCCACCCATACACTGAGTACTAAGAAGTATGCTGTCCCTAGAATTAGAATCATGTATTACTTTTTAATGTACTGCATAAAAATTCGGGTCAGAGAAAACCGAATTAGTATGAAGCAGACCTAGTTCACATCCAATCAGGACTGCTTCACAATACTATTGGAATGGCTCCATATGGGGAAGATGCAGGCGATCTTCTTCTCCCTTGACAAAAATCCCCACATATATCGAGGGGAGGCAACACGGAAGGTTGCATGGTCGCGGAATAGGTCCAGTTCCTCGCATTGGACTGAGACTCTGATGTAGGCAGTAAACAGGATGCAGTTTACACCTCCAGTATCTCGATAGGGTGGAACAAGATACTCCGTACATATGTTTGTGTTACAACAACATCGACAATATATCATATTGACGTGGTTGTCTCCAACTATCGTATCATAGGGCTGGTGAGATACACAGATGGGCAAGTATAGCCTAAAGAAGGAGTGTTGACACGCGCCAAAGACAAAGTCCAGAACCGAATTGCAACCGCAACCCCAGTCTGCCACTTTCTCTCTCTGTCTTATACTCAGCAACAGATCACGGGAATAATGCAGAGCGTAGGTTCTTACTAGTTTATGGAGTATACATATTCTGATTTGTATTTCTGGAATCCTTCGAAATCCAGATATCCGTACGGAGTACGTAATTCTGAAAAGCTAAAAAACACAATACTGGTAAGTAAAAATCCATGGACAATACGATATCTCAATATCTTTGAAATCTTTGAAATCTTTGAAATTGCAAATTACTGGGCCTCATCGGCGATGTAAGCGCGTGATTCGTTCACTTTGCCACAGATCGGTTCCAAGGTTGTGTCGCCGCCCGCCTCAGCTGAAATGTGATCACCTCCATTCTCCCATAGTAGCTGGACATTTGATTTTGTCACTATACACTGGACGATCAGTTATGCGGGCAGCCTAGACGCGCTTCGTGGGCCTCTTAGCTGGCATCATTGAAAGTCCAGAACGAACTCTGCATCTCACGGGACACAACATGATTCTTCACGATCGGGGCTCTTCCGCTCCTCTGCATAGCAAACGCAGATTTGCAAATCTGCCAGGGCTCATCTTAAAAAGGTTGATTTGGTCCTACCAATGGATTTGGAATCCAGGGCTATTCGTTCTCCGCCCATCCCCGCATGCACGACACGGTTTGGTTTCATACCTTCACGCTCCACAAAAGGGAAATGTGATGTGTACAGATTGTACAACACAGACTTTCACCGTTCGTTGAGATCTCTTCTCGACTTTGCATGTCTTGTTGCCACAGTGATCTGTGCAACTGATACATCAAACATTTCTAACTTGCCTTCCCAGTCACTGAGGGCTGACTGGATGGCCTCTCACGTGGGTTCGATTCCATGTGGTCATGGTGGGATCTACTTGACCTATTCATTCCATCGTTGAATCATCAAGTCTGGAGGACTCTCTAACCCCTCTCCCCCCCTCCCTACTTGTCATATCCTGCCGTGATTCACTTGCCTATCACACCAGCCCCGCCAGCTGGCGCAAAACTGTCGCCCTCCGCAAGGTCATCAAGAACAAGGCTTGATCAGGCCAGTTGCATAAGAAAAACAAACCTCCTTACGCTGTAGCATCCCTTGAGTAGCAATCTAACAAACACCTGAGGCTTAACTACCAGACTGAGCTCACATGAACCACTGGTCCGTTCACCGGATGCAAGGGAAACCCAAAACAAAAAGAAACTGAAGAACAAGACCAGCGTCCTGATCCCGATCGGTTTTCCTGCAGAGGCTCTAACCCACCATCCAACAAAAGTCACCAAAGTCAAGATTCCAACCAAAAATCCTCTGGGTCCCGTGAGCTGCTATCAATTCCCTTTCGGCAGGAGAGAACTGGAGAGTCCGGTTTGGTTTTGAACTGGCCGGGCAGTGTCTGAAGTCATTGGTTATTGGCATTCTCCCACCCTATACTCCATATTCCATATACTCCGTACTTCGTACCACATCAAATTAAACCAACCCGTCGGGCCGCCGACGGCCTCTTAGCGCGGCTGTGTACCTTGCCGTGAAGGACGAAGATTTCAAACACGACTATAGATACCCAGTGTACGGTGTAGTTGAATCCGACGTTATGGAATCACACCTACTTTATACACCCCATTCACCCACCAGTCAGGGTCTTGTGTGCTGAATCTGAAGTATTTATGTAGGTGTTGCTCTATTAGGCAGTAGTCTGGGGTTTGAGGTTGAGGTTGTCAGCCTCCAAGGGTACTTACCTACATATGCTGTACACCTATACATCTTCCCCCCACTACCTCGAAGAAGTGACTTGCATACTTTTTATCTGAGATCAAACAACCCAATGCCTAGATGATTAGTTTATTCTGATCTCATTCTGAGCTCCTTGATAATTGAGTTCAAAACTCTATCTACAAGGAGTCATTCTTCACCCCCCGTATTTAATATTACAAGCCTTTCAATCACATCCCACATGCAATCAAGGAACAGCTCCTGTTTAAAAGTACTCCGTACATCATACACTGATACCCCCCTAGCCTAATCCGTTCACTTGGTCCCCGAGGACCCCGAGCCTCTTAAATTTTCACTCTCCACAGCCTCCACATGGCATTTTAGTAGAGCGGGTACGCGCCATACCTTTTTACTAGTCTCTCCATCGGGCGGTTCTCCGTGTCGGGGTTTATTTGTCTCTAATGTTTCTAGGGTTGGAGATCTGCTAGGCGGGTCAGATGCCAAATTTGGGTTTGTTTTGACAAAGCGCACCAAGCGCGATGGTTTCTTTCATGTGTGTGATGTGATCTGGTTTGCAGCCGGCGGTTGTCGATACCCAGGGTTTTGGTAAGTTCTCGGGGGTTTTGATTGGACGAGGTGAAAAGGTATGGAGTGGCAATTTGTATTTTTATTGGATGATCGGATTTATAGTCAAAAAGTCAAAAAAAATACGGGAAGAAATGGACGGAGTAATTTGTTGCTCGGACTTTTTAGGATTTGATGGTTTGCGTTGAAATCTGGTCAGTGCTTGAACTTGAATACTCTAACTATGTTGTACAAAGTTGAATATCAGTACAAGAATATATCTCCACCTTCCTACGGAGTATACGGAGTATATATTCAGGAATATGTATCATCCCCATAACTCTATCTCGAAATCGGGTTGATGTATATATTCTTATTGTCCTCGAAACACACAATATATACTCCGCACGGAAACCAGCATCAATCCAACCCCATCAACAAAATAAATCCCTCTGCATATTCTTGCTTCTTTGGCTATAATTCCCTCTTTTCACGACATCCAACCAGCTCCCATCTCACCACACCAAGACCCGTCAACCCCTTACCAAGGACGGAGAAACAAAAAGCCCCAATGAAGATCCATTACCACACGCGACTCTCACCGCACCTAGATATCAATAGCTCACAGCCATGCACGGAGTACATATATCGTACTCCGTATACACCAGCCTTATCCCGATCCCGGCGCAACAAGCGAACCCCGTAACCTGGAAAGTTACGGGAGGGGAAAGTCGGATCTATCCAGCCCGGACTCTGCAGCATAGGAAACGTGTGTCTACATTCGAAGTACAGAGTACCTCTGCAGAGTTACATAGTACTCTATACTAGTACGAGGTACATTTAGAAAATTAATTTGTATTGCCAATATACAAATACGTATGTAGCCTATCATGTACCCGCTCAGGCAGCCAAGAAGAACCTAGAAAGTTCCCGATACGGACATGTCTCCTTTTCATCTTTTGATCTTTCCTATACTTATTAAAGTCCACACATGAAAGGCATTCATGAGGTACATAGTTATATGTTATACTCTGTATATCACATACATACATAATCCTACTCTGTACGGAGGACGTATAAAAAACCAGAAAGAAAAACGATCGCGAAATATCACCAAAAAGGGTCTCAGCGCCCCTTAACCAACTTAGTACTGATCCACTCGCCCATCTACGCCATACACAGACCGAAGCAGGATTTAGAGGGATTATCATGTCGATATGTCACATTTTGGTTGGTTTTTGGCTGGTCTGGAACTCCTCGCGGTTTTTGTTCTGTTTCGTTTTGGCTGTGGCGAGATTCGATCATCGGGAGTGTGTGAGGTCATGGGGTTGGGAACCGAATATGCCCGGCGCGTTGTTTGGTTTGTTTCGTATAAAATGAGGACTGCGAGGGTGGTCTCACTCTGACAAAAGTACCGTTGAGGGTTGGGGCGAGGTGGATTGTACTATGGAGTATGTAGCGGGGAATGGAATGGATAGAGGTACCACAGTGGAGAAGAGCTTTATTGAATAGATGAGACAGTCCCTGGCTTATGTTGTAGATACTTCGAAAACATGTATAGATGATTCGCAACAGTTAGATTCTCTCAACTGATGACCAGTTCAATGGAATTCCAAGTCATCCAAGTCAAGGTCTCGCCATATGCATCATATCAAACCACGCTGTCCACAAGTATAAGAAAGGTATCAAAATTGCTATCATAGAACCGTTGTGTGGCATATCAAAGCACAAGGCAAGACCCCAAATCACCCATTTAACCACCCAGCCGAACAGAAAAGAGCACCTAGTACCCGGTATAGATAGCCCGCCACATGCCAATATGTTCAAGATTGTAAATAGTCAATGTAATCTGCTTTAATTGAAGATGGGTATGGGTAAAAGAACGGGGTGGAGGTTGACACAGCAAGCGAATAAAAAGAAATCCCCAAGATTGCTGCGCCGTATGTACAAGATGCATCGCTTGAGAAAAGCCAAAGGCCAGAGAGTCAAAAGCATGTCCCCAGGGACACTACCATGCATACTCTATAATGGGCACTCTAAAGGTAATTCTATCGGGACTGGGACATCGCCTTCACGGCGTGTCTGTCTCATTTGGTGGTGGAACAGTTGCCACACACCCTTCAGCGCTTCTATGCGGTCGTTGGTGTCGAACAGGTCGAACCATCGAGTCCTCTGCAGCTTCAGCACATGCCACGGCTCACCTTCGGTTGTTGGGAAGGTGCTTTCGCCGTTAGTAAGGATGTCCAAATACCGTCTGTGGACGCGGAGGTGGAGGATTGAGATGTGATGGTTGATAGATGAGATCATGTAAATCTGCCGAAGGAAATGGAGAGTTAGCTCTGTCTAGCCGTAACGTGCACAATATCAATGAACAAGGCAGGGTATCCATACATCATCAAAGGGACTCTCCTGGACCTTGCCTATCTGCAAATAACTCATCCGCTTATCCCAAAGACTAGGCCCAGGCTGCAGAATCTTCCACTTTTCACTGGTAGTAAGTCTGCGCATAGCACTCGGTCTCCGCGAGAGAGACGTGACAAATGGATGCTCGAACCTCTGACGCTTGGAAGCGCTCCCCGCCTCCTGGGCAGATGGCGTGCTTTCTTCCATCATTGAGTCCGGCAGGGACATCCCGTGTCCATGGTTAACGAGATCATCCAGGATCCCGTCGTTGGGGGCGCCTCCAAAGCGAGGCTGCATGGTCCACCATTTGCCCTCGCCGGGTCGCTTCTCCACTGCGCCTTCGCGGGCACGCTCTTGCGCCGCGAGAAGCATACCGCCCACTTCCCGGAATAAATCACTTACATCGCCAATCCCGGTCCCGGGGGCCTTGTCCGCAGTGCGGAAAGACGTCTCGGGTCGACACTGTGAGATGAGAACGGGGCCTTCGAGCATGCCGCTCCGCGCAATCTGGCGATCTCGCGGGGACCGTGAGGACTGGAATGTTTGTCGGACGGGGAAGAGGAGGTTCTTGGTGGTTAACCGGGGTTGGAGCGTGGGGACTGTGACCTGGCATCCGAATGGCCATGCGGCCATCTCCACAAAGGCTCGGATTGTCTCATCACGCATTTCATCGGGCATCTCGGCCCCGTTGCCAATTCGACGGCCCGTGTATACAGGGACAGAGGGCCGCTGCCCCTCGCCCACAATGCCGTTGCTCGAAGGTGCCGCTGTCGGTGCTTCATCCAGGTCCATTTCACCGTCTGTCAGAGAGTATCGGCCCTTAGACTCCTCCGCATCTATCTGCACTGTGCCATCCTCTGCCCGTTCCATCTCAGATGGGGGTGTCGGATCAGGGGTTGCCGGACGCTCGAAGTAATTGTCTAGGCTAGTATCCCAGTATTGAGCCATGCGCTCCAACCCCGTCCAGAACTTCCTCGACTGCGTTATACGAACCCGGCTGTGGCCCTCACGCGGCGGCAATCGAGCGACCTCACGGAAAGCGTCGTCATTATCCAACGCCAGCTCTTTTTCCAGGACTTCATATCGTTCCTTTGAGGGATATGGGGCTCCGTTGTCCATCAGCGGTCGGGGGTTGTCTTCTGTCGGTTCGGTGGTATCCTCCCATGGCAAGGGGGCGAGGGGGTGCGAGTGGTCTTCGGGGAGCATGTGGGCGACTTCAACGCCTGTCTCCAATTGCAGGTTCAACGGCTCGAAGCGCTCCACACAGATATCCTGTGGCCGTTTGATGTCGGCCAGGAGGTCGGACATCTCCTTGAGTCTTGACTCCGACTCATTTTCGAGGACATCGGATAGATTGTAGACGGGGAAATCGAGAGGTGTCGGGTCAGCGGGAGGTCTACGTTCCTTCTCCGGCTCTGAAGTGGCGGAGGGCAAGGCTATCGCGAAGTTATGTTAGCTTGCTGAGACTGTCAATGTGGTTCGTCCAACATTCAGGTGTGGATGACAGATCTGGGATCGCATAGAACCTCAAGCCACAGTCAGGCGATCCAATCCAATGTGGCTGCCCAGGTGAACTTGTTGACATTTCAACTTGCCACAGGGGGGTATGGCGGGGGGGAAGGAGGGGGGGAAAACATCGAGGGGTAGCAAAAAGGAAGATTGCTTACCCAGCCCAGAACCCCAGCCAAACATTTTCAATCACAGATCTAATGCAAATGCAAATGCACGATTATCGCAAAGTTCTAGTTCCTCAAGGTCACATGGGAACATGAGGGGGAGGAACGGGAAGGCGGAAAGGCAAAGGCAAAAAGGGCAGAAACACCAATAGTTCAGGTAAATAAATAAACAGAAGATGTTGAAATCAAGAAATAAATAAAAAATAGAAACAACTCTTGATGAAGAAGAAGAAGAGATGGGAAGAAGATGAAAGGGACCGGGGGGACTTTTGCAGGTGGGGAATTTGGCGGAACATTTGTCCCTTCAGCCTTCAGCCTACTGCGTAGGTAGGGGTGGACTAATCTGATCTATATATTCTATTCTACTTGCATATATATATATCTTATGACCTTTGACTGATGACAATATTCATCCAGCATTTGTCAGGGCATTCATCAGGGTCAGGAGATAAGAGTTGAGGAATGTTCTTAGAGTGTAGAGGTGCTATGGTGCTATGGTACTAATGTATCAGCAGCTGACGCTCTCGAAGTCTCTACTCCGTACTCCGTACTTTGTTCTAGTACTGTATTCTCTTCCTTTTTCCTTTTTTTATTCTCCTCTTATCATTCATGGATATTATAACCTTGGAAGAATGTGGACTTCCTCCTTATATATCCGCCTGAATATGGTCACATGACTCCACCAAAAGAGGCATTGCTACGATTCCTCAATGCCGAGGATACAGTACTCCCCAACTGCAAGATCTGCAAGACCTGCAAGACACCAACAGCTGGAATAGGCAAAACGTGAAACTCCAGAGAGTTACCCCCAGGTTGGATCAGTCCAATTTTCAATAACTCTCTCGCCAAACCCGAAACTGCCCTGTTTCGTCCCTGAGACATGATACACTTCCCCCGCTCAAATCCTACCTAAGGAACAATAATGGTGAGATTTTGCGCCTGCAGAAAAGTTAGCCAGTGTCACATTATGAAAATTTCCATATTCTTTGGAGATGATCATCCACTCGTGGACCGCCCGAGGCTCTCATTGGGCCGAGGGCTAAGCGCCGTTCATCTGTCACAGGAGTTCCTTCCACTCAGCCATCAGAAGAAGCGCCGGGTTCCAGACAAATGAAAGACAAAACCCCCTGGCAAATTCTGTGGGAACAAAAAAAGTAAAAAAAATCCCTGTATATAACCCTCCGCCCTCTTTGTATCTGACATGATACACTTTTGGGGCCCCTACGAAGGTGAATCGTGAACTGTATGGAATCTGGGTCTGACCACGGGATTATGTTCGTGGCTGTCTCGAGGCTTCAAGGAACAAAGCAAGAAACAGACGGGGCTTGGGTGAACCAGCAGAGTCAACTTGATAAGCCTACTGCTTTGTCGGTTGCTTTGTCGCTTTGTGCTTTGTCCGACACTCGTACAAAGGGATCCATCCTTTTACGTCGCCTCCATGTTCCATTCATCGAATGCGCACTTGCCAAATATCATCGGATCTGTCTTTTAATGACCGGTGCCCCCTGTGGGCTCGCGCCGAGATGTTGAGTGCTTTTCCCGCCATTGATACTCCCTCTGTACCGCTCAACAACTTCATCCGGGCGTGGTCTACGGACTTAGCCTCTAAACCCCTCAATCTGGTGACACTCACATCAATTCAAACGGAGACTGTTTATCCTACATGGATCTATACCATATCTGGCCCCGGACCTGATTCCAGCACCACAACCACTGTGCTTGACTCATCAACACTGAACCCAACCACAGTAACCGTGGCTCTGACAACGCCTGGGCTATCGACAACTAACCAGGACACTATAATATCGACTGTAAGCTCTACAGTGACAACTATCTCAGAGTCCTCAACATCGACTCTAATCCCAACAACCTCGGTTCTCTCAAGCTCAATCGGGGATTTTCCTATTTCGGCAACTGAAGAATCATCCAACCATCCTAGCAGCATGTGGATTCCACCGGTTCCATTAACTAGCTCGAGTATATCTCTTTCATCATCACTGCCTGTCTTGTCGGGGACAGCTACTAGTTCCGTAGGCTCCATGAGCTCCTTCAGTACTTCAACCAGCTCGAGCACCACACCATCAAATACACCATCAATCTCACCATCCATCGGAACAGCCACGAGCGCAAGCTCTTCAGAAACAGCCCGAGCCGAAAATTCGAGCCCCTCCAGAGTCGGAACGATAGTTGGGAGCATCATCGGAGGATCAGCAATCACGATCTTCGCCCTACTAGCCTTCGCACTCTATATGCGTCGCCGACGACGACGAAAAACAGCAACAGAGAGGCTAGACATCCGACAGGAACTTCTACGAGGTGACTCAACGAGTTCATCAATCAGTCACCACCACCACCGCTACCACTCCTACCCCTCGATCCCAGCCAATATCGGCCCGAGACCACCCATACTCCCATTCATCCAGCTGCAACAACAGCAGCCCTCAAATCCAGACCTATCTCTAGATAGCATGTATCTGCGCGGCGAGACGGCGCAGGACCCCTTCGTGGACCCGCCGTCCCCAGTCATCGAGATCTCAGCCCCATCTCGCTCGGTCTCAATCTACTCAACTTCTTCCCGCGGCGCCGGGGTCGGTGGGCAGGGGTACTGGGACTGCGAGCGTGAGGGCTCGGATTCCCTCGCTGTACCGCATGGGTACTTGGATACGCCTGTGATGCGTGATAGCATGCGCAGTGACCCTTTCGATCTTGATCTTGAGCCTCCGCCGAATGCTCATCATCGGTCTTCTATTCCTCCGATCCCGAGTACGTGGGGTGTCAAGTTTTAGATTGCGAAGTCTCGCTTTTATTTTGCTTCATGGTTTTCTTTCGGGACGGGTTTTGCTTCCTGCATATATTATACGTTTACGCTGATCCACTTTCTTTTTTTTTGGGATTTATGACGACAAGATCTTACGAATGCGATGTTTGCATGTTTTTTTCTTTCTTCTATTTTTGTATTTACTTGCTTACTGGATTCCATTGGGTGCATTTATATATTATCTCGGGTTCGGTGTTGAAGGTCTGGGTTGTTCATTGGGATTATATTGCTATGTACGATTCGAAGGAAGGCGGA
This sequence comes from Penicillium sp. BW_162_3FA, assembly GCA_008931945.1. Lineage (NCBI taxonomy): Eukaryota > Fungi > Ascomycota > Eurotiomycetes > Eurotiales > Aspergillaceae > Penicillium > Penicillium sp. BW_162_3FA. Next base: position 110,113 of record MUGJ01000050.1, read on the forward strand.
AGGACTCGGATTTCATCTCGAATTTCAAGATATATTGACATATTTCCACCATTCTTCATTTCCTTCTGTTCTCCTAGGAGTTATTGAAAAATGGGTCGCGTTCGAGATTTACAGGGATAGGACGCATAATTGCTGTCTATTTGCGTCGTATATATTTTATAAGTAGTCGGACGCTAACTATTGGAAGCTACTCTAGGGTTATTAGATATCCCATAGCTTCGTTTTACGCTGATATTTGGCTATTAACCATATACAATTTTTATACTTGGAGTATTGTGGGGTCGTGTGATTCAGATATATATCTGACGGCAATCACATTCCGACACAAATCTTGTTAGACCTTTAATTTAACTGTCTAGTAGATATTTCAAAACAGGCTAAAAAAAGCCAAGTCTTCTTATACAATCCTATATCCATGTCAATATTGTAGGTTGAGTGGGCTATGAAGTCTAGAAGTGAGTGGGTAGGGCATTTTAGATCAAACCCCCCAGAATAGCAGTGGCGTAGCCACAAGACCCATAAATTACGTTGGAGGTCTTTGATCCACGAGGCTGCAGTTGCCCAGGGGACAGGATCGTGGGACTCGAGATGAAGTCTGCATAAAGCACGAAATCGACATCCATGATACTCATGATACCCTGGGACTGGTCAGCGACAAGAACCCTGGGAACATATCTGGTGATCACTATGAGGCTATGGCCAGCAAACTGGGAGCATAGGGAATACAACTATACGAGCAAGACCATCGAGGGGATGGTATCCACCGGCTTATAGAGGGAACAGACAACGGTCTGCTTCTCCGCATATCAAGTTTATACCTCCAAGTCGCAGTACATATGGACCGGGAACGAGGGTGCGATTTTTGTTATGTTTTTTGGTGAAGTAAAAAAAGATTTCCTTTTGCTTTCTCGTTACATTTTAACAAGAATAGCTTGAGTATCACATCATCATCGCATCTTCCTATTTCCCATACCCCATATTTTGCGAAAAGATCCAATAAGGCCACGAACCCCATGCTATCAGAGAAAACAAAGGGAAGGAGAGAAAGTCGTAACAGAATCTAGACTAATAGGAAGACGCCGAAGGCCGACCTGAGTTCGATATCGGGAACAGCCTAGAATCCCGAATCCAACCCAGAAGTTAACCGTTTCCAACCTCCGGACCGCCGAATTGCGAGAAAAGCGTCAAACAACGGAAGGGTAATTGAATTTTTGTATCAGATTTACTCTTCGTTGATCAGAGCCTCGCGCTTGGCATCCTTGCGCTCCAACCGGCGCTCACGGAGAGCCTTGTTCTTGGCACGCTTAGCATCCATCTCCTCCTTGAGGACACGGTCGCGTGCACGCTCAGCCTTAGCCTTCTGGATCTGTAGCAGTGAAAAAGAGAACGAGTCAGCCTGGGTGTGTCCTGTTTTGCGTGTTTCATGGTGTTCATGGGGTTCATGTGTCCATATTCGATCGTCATCCGTGGGGTTGATTCGGGGTGTAACTTACGTGCTCAACGAGGGCACGCTTGTGCTTGAAGGTGTTACCCTTGCTCAGGTGGTAAAGCTCGTGGTAGAGGTGCTTGTCGATCTTGCCGGCGGCGCGGTAGCGGACGAGCAGACGACGGAGGACACGCATGCGGCGCATCCAGAGGACCTGGCTAAACAGAGGAAAACGCAATCAGCAACTGTGCCCCGATTCGAGCTCCGTCGGGCGAGTCTGAGACAGGCCGGAGGGAGACACAAGATGGTGGTGGTGTGCATACCTGGGCATACGGGCGTCCTTGGTACCCTTGCGCTTACCGAGACCACGGTGACGGCCGTTGCGGCGGGCCTCGTTGAGCTCACGGGCGCTGGCGCGGGAGTGCATGGTGACGGGCTTGCGGATGATGAGGCCATCGCTGACGAGCTTGCGGATGGTCTGGCGAGAGTTGGCGTTGGAGATCTCGCTCATCTCATTGGGGTCGAGCCAAATCTTGCGCTTGCCGCAGCCGACCACGGAGGCGGCGAGGCGCTTCTGGGTGGTAAGGTTGACCCTGTGGTGGTGAAAGACCCGGTCAGCATCATAGCACACACATCACGAAGTTGTTCCTCCACTATAACGAAAATATCGGGTCCACGAGTTGGGTGTTGGACATGAATTTCCACAGCACACGGGAGTGCATTCGAGAATGATAACAGCTTGGAGATAGAACTCACATCTTGATGTCGGCGTATCGACGGTCGTTGGCGGATGATGTTCGTGGCACTGAGAAATCCCGACGGTGAGAGTTTGAGAGGGCACTGCGGGCCAGATTAGGTCAGCCGAGGGCTAAGCGAGTGCTCTTTCCACAACTGGCGGAACGCTCCAGGGTAGATACCCTAACGCTAGTCCGAATCGGGATGATGGAACTTGAAGATCTTGCAGTCCGGGGAAGCCAAGAGTACTTACACTGGGAAAAGTTGGAATGAAGATGTTGCGAGAATAAGAGTGTTGAAGTTTGGGGTTTTTTCTTTTTTTCACTTTCGCAGTTTGCCATGGCGTTCGTGGAAGATGGGAAAAAACCATTATTAACCACGTGACCTCGAATACAAGCAGTGTCACATGATCCGATATTCCCATTTAAGGAATAGTGATCTGCAGTATAAAGTCCATGTAGATGGTTGCCCATTGATATAGAATGACGGAATATAAAATATACAAAAACATACATATGCATAACTTTTGTACGACTAAAACAATAAAACCCAAGGGTATATCTATAAACATCTAGATGCTCCTTGGATGCGCAAACAGATCATCACTCATCGCCAAAGGCCTCTCCAAGATCAACCTTGCCGATGCTCCACAATTCCTTCTCATCATCTATCTCATCATTTGACAGTCCCAAGCCACCTTCGCCACCTTCAGCCTCCCGACGCTCACGCGCCTGGTTAGCCAGACGAATAGCAATGCGCTTGAAGTAATCAGACATGCTGCGCTTGGGGCCTGGTGGGAGATATGCACCCGGACCGGCCATATACTTGTCAAACACCTCACTTTCAGACTCGACCACAGAGAAGATGGCCAAGAATGCTGCTTCCGCAGCCAGCTTGACCGGAATCACTAGATCACGGACACTAGCGAAGATGGGTGGTGCGAGCAGAGCCAGATGAGGACGGGCCAGCTCGGGGTGAAGGCGGCTAACAGTCCGGATGACTACCAAGCTCAACCGCCGGGTGTCGACCGGGTTGCCGACCTGAATGGCAGATGCCAAGGCCTCGAAGATGGTCTTGCTTGACTCGAAAGCATGGTCGCCATCGTTGGACAAGAGATATTTGCCTGAAGCAAGAGCGCTGTTGTCGGAGACGAAAGGCTATTTTCGAGTTAGCTACAAGCAATGATGGGCTTATTAGCATTCCACTTACATCCTTGTTTGCAAGACCCTGGCAGATGACGGTGGGCAGCTCCACAGAGAAGTGTTCCGTCAAAACCTCGGGGCATTCAGCCAAAAGAGCGTTGAGTCCCAGGACCGCTGCATGAGAAAGGGGTCCAGAAATGATACGGTTCCTACAAGAAAATATATTAGCATCCGGCAAAATCAAACCATGAGAACGAATGAATATGCATACTTGATGAGAGGAACCGAGCTTGCGGCAGGGAGGACCTTCACGAGAGCACCGAGCAGACGAGCGTTGGTAATGGAAACGGAATCTGTGAGAATGTTAGAAGGCTGTGAAACACAGGAACTTTTAATAATAATCTTACCGGTCTGGTCGCTAGCGTCATCGTCAATCAGACCAAGGATCGCTTGCCGGGATGCCTCGCTCATGTTGGCACCGGCCTTGCCAACCACCTCCTGGAGAGCCTTCATCATGGCGTTCTTCACGCCAATGTCGGTAGTCTTCGATCCAGCAATAAGTTCTGGGGATAGAGGTTAGCGATGAGTTACATCCCATGTATAAAACTTCCTGAGACTTACCAGCAATAAGAGGATCAACCCTGGGAGTCAGCGTAATCAAGATACCAAGACCCTTGGCAGCGCGGTTGCGCAGAGTCTCGCTTGTGGTGTCGGCCAGACCGCGAGCGAATGTACGCTGGAGCTGAGGTAAGAACGGCTTGACAGCCAACGGGATCTTCTCCAGCAGCTTGTTAAGAGTATAGAAGATAGCGCCTGGCAAAATAAATTAGTAAACAAATACCACATAAAGGCTTTGCATAACTTACACTTGATATCGACTGAACGTTCTGACACAACACGAATGAGCGGACCGGTGATCTGAGTGACGAAAGGTTTCAATGACTCGGCACGAGTCCGGTCAATGATATCTGACATTGCAAGAGCCGACTGGGTACGCTGATCGGTAGTACCGTTGAGAAGGCCTTGCAAGAAGATTGGCAAGATAGCCATGATACCCTTCGGCAGACTGAATCCGGGCAGGTCCGCGCCAGCCACGCCCACCTGTCGCAGAATCTGGCGGGTGGGAATAGCCAAGCTCTCCATCTCTTCCTTGCGCATGTGAGACATGAGACCAGTGAGGGCAGTCCATGCCGACTTGACGACATCCTTGTCTGGGTCGTCGAACGAAATCAACAGGGCACGGATCAAGTCCTGGTAGTACCTTGAGAAGTCGACCTCGGCTTCCGAGAAGAACTTGGTCAGATGGAGCGCCGCAGCAGCGCGACGACGGTGGTCGTCATGCTTCACAAGAGCGACCATCACATTCATGGCGGCGCTCAGGCCATCGTATTCGTCTACAGACACCAGGACGGTGTCGAAGGCAGTGCTGAGCTCTGTTCGAAGCTCCTCGTCGGTAGTCTCGATGATGCCGTCCATAAGGGAGTTGAGGATAGTGGGCAGTCTCCTTGTCATGGCAGAGCCAGCAACTTCGGCCAGAGATGCCAGGGCTCTGGCGTTGAAAGCAGTAATTGGCGGCGTGAGCAACGTGGGAATGAGGTTGGGAAGGATAATATTGGCACGAGTCTGCTCCGTGAGAAGCGTCAACAGAGCCGACAACGCCTGCTCAGCATCCTCGTCGTTTCTCAACAAGTGGAGAAGGTAAGGCAGGACCTGGTCCACGACCCGCTTGCCCATAATCTGCTGCAGTGAATCGAATGCCTCAGCAGCAGCTTCTCGGACATCATCGTCGTTGTCGACCAGAGCCACGCGCACGGTGGCGATGAGAATATCTTCAAAGTCCTCCAGCGCATCGGGGGAAGCGGCATTGATAAGCTCGCGCAGAGCAATACAGATACCTTGCTTGACCTCCACATCGGGCGAAGCCTGAAGACCATCTTGAAGCAAGGGCAGCAAGGTATTGAGCACAGACTCTCCAGCCTTCTTGATAAGGTCTCCAAGAGCATTGCTGGCAATGACCTTCTGCTCCATGTTGCTGGACCCGAGGCGGCGGATAATGAGCTGAGACAGAGTAGGAACCATGTCCTTGAGCGTTCTGGGGGAGGCAACAAGCGCCTTCCAGACACCCAGGGCCGCACTCTTGACCTGGCCTGAGGTATCGCAGCGACAAATGTACAGAGCAGAAAGAACCTTGTCCCTGCGCTCGGCTCCGAGAACCTCCAGCAAGGATTGGCCAGCTTGAGTGGCTTCCTCCTCTTCTTCGTCTCCCTCGTTCTTGCCAGAAATACCAGTAAGACTGAAGAGGAGATCGCCGACAAGCTCGACGGAACTCAAACGGATGCGGTAGCTGTCGTCCGCAAGACCACGCTCCAACTCGGGAAGCAAGAGATCAATGGCCTTGTGGGCGAAGTTCTTGACAAGCAGACGACCGGCCCGGAGAGCGGTTTCGCGAATAGCCTCAATATCATCAGCGAGACCAGCAAGAATAGGGGGAATGATCTTGCTGAGGTAGTTGGCGAAGCTGTTACCGAAGCAAGCAGGCAAGAAGATGAAGAGGGTCATGAAGCCTTCACGAACAGAAGGCTTGGCACTGGAAACGTTCTGGAGAATAGTTGGCAGTGTCTCCTCGAGTCTGGTTGTACCAAGGCCTGCAAGGACCTCCGAAAGAGCTTGAGCAGATCCAAGTCTGTCACCAGCACCAGTATCGGATTTGAGAGTGGCCATAAGGTTGGGAATGAGCTCTGGCAGAGCGTCCTCTCCAAGTTTCTCGATGAGTGAACCAAGGGCCTTGGAGGCAGTAGCACGGGTTGTGGGAACTGGGTCAACAATGGCCAGGTTGAGACCAGCCACAATGATAGGCAAGTGCGAGATAAGATCCTTGCGCTCTGTGAGATGGGCCAAGCTGCCAATGATTTGTGCCGACTTGCGCTTGGTGTTGGATCGGTCACTAAGACCACGCTCGAGAATGCGCACAACAAGGGCCAAGGAGGGAGCATCGAGGTAGTGAGCGAAAGAAACCTTGATCAAGGAATCCAAGGCCTCGTCAGTGTGTTTCGTTGGATCACTCAAAGCCTTCAGAAGCACGCCAACCAAGCTCTTCACTTCGGGGTTGCTGATAACCTCGCCGAAGCGCTGAAGACTGCGGTTTGCTGCGGTACGAACTTCTTTGTGGGTGTCATTGAGCACAATCGTTAAAGGTGGAATGATATCAGGCAAGCTGGCTGCAAGCTGCTGCGGGTCCAGGTAGGCCATGGCTCCAAGCAGATCGCAAGCACCCTTCTGACTACGCCATTGCGTATCATCCAAGCCGTCGAGTAGGGTAGGGAGAATCTCCTTAACACCGTAAGAGCTAAGGTTTTGGAAGCAAGCCCTTGAAGCCTCCAGACAAGTATCGCGGACGCTAATGCTGGTGTCACCAAATCCTCCCAGAAGCTGGGGTACGAGGTGGATCACGTAAGGCTCAAAGGTCCGTCCTAGAACTAGGGCGAAAAGCTCATAAGCTAACAAAGCACCTCGTCGGTGATCCTTTTCTCTTTTGTTCTCGGCGGCCTCCTTGAGCTGGCTCATGATTCGGTACTCCCGCAAGGTTGCGACGCCCCTACCACACACGACTGCAGCAAGACCGTAAGCAGCACCGCGTTGGCGGGGATAGTCAGGAGCATTGAAAAGTCTGTGGAGTAGATTTTCCACGTACTCTGCGGTCTTGGAACCAGACGATCTGATCAACGGTGGCAGACACTCGGACACAGCGTGCTGCACGGACTCTGAGGGGGTATCGAGGGCCACGAGAAGCTCACTGATAACAGTTTGCAAGCGAGGATCATCCGCCTTGAGATGTGTGGCCACAGATCCATATAACACGATGACAGCCTCGTTTAGCAGGTCAGAGGTCTTTGTGTCTTTATCCGAGGTTTCCAGTGTTGTTTGGAGCAATTGCATCATCTCCTCAACCTTTGACTCTCCTCGCAAAATGATAATGGATTTACCACTCTCTGTCATCTGGCCACGGACCCGGGAGTTTCCATCGAGCAAGGGACCCTTCTCAATCAGGAATCGCAAGAAGGAGACACTCTCGTCACCATCGAATCCATTCGTCATGGCATTGAAAGCCAAAGCAATACCACTGCGAGCCTCCCAGTGGCCTGCATTGTCTATCTTCTTGGGCATTCCGTAGGCGTCCTTTTCGGGTGCTTTAGGTTTGATTTCTTCCACATATTTGGATTGCAGTTCGGACAAAATGCCCGCAAACTTGCTCTTATCAAACTCAATGGCATGTGCTAAAGCGCGAGCAGCAGCGCCTCTAAGCTGGTAATCCTTGGAGTCCAAGTATTTCATGATCTTGCTGAACGATGTGTCGTCAACCTCCAGCGCATTGTCTTCCCAGATGGTGTCTGCAATCTCGGCATTCTCCTCCACCATGTCATGGCAGCCAAGCCAGATGTGCTCCGAGAAATCGAGGTCAGTCAAATCGATCTCAGCCTCGATGACCTGAAGCACAGTTGTTCGGACAGAGGCCTCAGCGACGATGGTGCCCTGCAAAAGCGTATCCAGCTCTTCGCTGCTGATGTTCGGCGAGATGCATCGGCAGAAGTCGAACAAGGTATCCTTGACCAGCTTGTAGTGCTGGGTGTATTTCTGCATGGCGGATAGAAGTTGACGTAGAACCTCGACGCGAGGAAGACGGGTGTCGGTGACTACATGATAGCATTAGCAGTTGGCTTGACACCAGTTCATCAAGGAAGGGAAAACTCACAAGAGCCAGAGTGGAAGGACAGGAACTCAAGAGCAAGGAGAACTTGGGTGCCTTCTTCTTCTCCCTTCGCTTCTTCGATACCGTTCTGGGTCAAGACTAGAGAGATAAGCGGAAGGACGTAGGCGAGAGACGTGGTATCGAAAGGACGTTGCTCAGAAGCAAAGCGCAATCGGTAGAGGATTCTTGTCACGAGTTCTCCGAGGGGCTCCAATTCCATATCAGAGGGGAGGTTGGTGTTGCCGATGGCGCGCAGTGTTGCGATACCGACGAAAGAACGCAAAGGACCGAGGCGGGCGGACACCTCGTCGGCGCAAGTGATGAACGCCCGGGAGACAACATCACCGACAAATAGACCCGCGCCAGCCTGAGCAAGCGATAGTAAAGAACTGACGGCAGCGTTGATCCACCCCTCGACGTCGTTGGCGGGACCTGTTGCGAGGCCCCTGATAAGGCCCGCTCCTCTTTCGATCCGCTTGACTTCTTCCAGAACATCTTGACGGATCTTGGCTTCCTTGGCAAGCTGGGCCTTGACCTTGGAATTTTCCTCAGGCGTCAGCTTCTTTTGGCTTTGGCCCTTCTTTTCGGCCAATTGCGCACGGAGCTCTTCTTCCCACTTCAGGGTATCATAGTCCTTAGTGTTCTTATCAAAGGCAGGCTGCTTCGACTTGCTGCTGAGCACATCCACGAAAGCGGTTCCTTCGGGGGTGCGTGAAATGGCGGCATCAGTGGCAGTGAACTTAGATAGTCGAGTGCCGTCCAGATCATATTTAATCTGATCGACCAAACGCGGGATCATTGCATCGGGAGCAACAAACGCCAATTCCGCCCCAGCACCCCAGACAGCGAGGTTAACATTCGGCACCGCTGACTGCACAGGGTCTGCGTTTACGCGAACCAACTGCTCAATACAACCATCAGCGTGCGCGCGTACAAGGTCACCAGGGTCCGTGCCGGTTCTCAAGCACAAATCAATCCAAGAGGTGTTCGGAATCAACTCAGGTCGACCTAGAATCAGCATTTCAATGAGCAGAACCTCCAGATCGGAAGAGGAAATTCCAGAGGTTTCTATGACAGCCTTGGTTGGGCAGAGAGCCTTCAAGACCATATGAAGCAGGCGTTCGCTCTGCGGTCCAGCAGAAACGGCTGCCGATTCCTTCTCTGCGGTCCGGAATGAAAAGATCCAGGCCCACAGTGCATTGAGGACAATGCGTCCAAAAGAGGCCACATCCGTCAGATAGACTCGGGATAAGGTTTCTGCGGAGTCCTCGCAAATATTTGAGGGAATAGCAGGGGCGGTAATTGCGTAGATGAAGGTCTGACCCCAAGCCGTCTTGGATGCGTCTTCTGAGCCAGCAAACTTGGATCCGGAGGTAACAGCGGCCAAAGCCCTAACAAGCCACTGGACCTCTTCCTTGGAACTCAACTTGGAGTATGCCTTAGGATTGAGGAGGAAAGAAGGCTTGGGGCTTAATGTCATCGATTGGGTTACGTTCTCCTCCCAAGCGGACTTGGCGGACCCTTGAACATCAGAAACTCGATGGAACAGAGCCAGGAAGAGATAAGCCGAAGACAGAGCACCGCTCTGGGCCGAGGGAAGCGGGTTAGCAGCAACCTCGCCAAACAAATCCTTCATTTTAGCGAGGAATTTGGTGACAAGTGGTTCAATTTCAGGAGTCTTCAAATCCTCAAGATCAGACTTCCATAGGACTTCTCCCACACTTGCTTGCCAGATCTTTCGGAATGGAATTCGCTTATCGGATACACCCTTAACGATAGTGCTGATAACGTCATCGCTAACCTTGAGCTTAGATTGAACGAGGTAAGTAAGGTGCTTGCTAAAGGATTTGATCTCCTCTTCTAGAGCAGCTTCATTCGACTCCCGTGTAAATACAGGGCAGAATCCTTGAACAATCTCCTTCGAGACATCCGCCGAAGGTGAAATAGCCGCAATGGCCTGGGCATAAGCCAGGCGGTGCTCAGGAGTGGTAATCTTCTGGGTTTTCAAAGGACTAATGATTTCACTCGTGATCTTCAGGACCAAGGCATCGGTTCTGCATCGAGATAGCAAGGATGCAAAAGAGTCAGATGCTCCTTGTCGGATTGATGGGTTGTTTGACTTCATGCTGGTTAAAAGATGCTTGGAAAGGCGTGTTTGCACCAATTCCGAGAGATCAATTTCTTCCGGCAACGAGGCACAGATAGGAGGAATCACGCCGCCGAGAACCACCTCCGGTGCTCGTAGTATGGACTTTTCCATGGGAGGTACCAATTCAGTGGCGACATCTTCATATGTTACGAAGGAAGTAAAAAAGTCAGACATGCCACTGGCGACATGTGCGGGCACAGCAGATTTTGAGCTCACGACCTCCTTAATGTAGAATGCCAAAATCTCTTTCTTCGACTCTTCGAGAATTGATGTCTTGTCCGCTAACCGTGCACAGACTCCACATACGACACCGAGAAGAGGCGCATTCTTGTTCCCTGCGGTAGAGTCTGCAGTCAGTCGACTAACAGACTGCCGCACTGCATCAGCACCCCATGCCTCAGACGAAAATACGGCGCGCAGAGCACGTCTTGTTACGCGGAGAGCCGACTGCTTTACTGCAGGCTTAGGATTGTGGGAAAGACAATTTTCCAGGGTCTTGGCATCAACCGCAATCAGGTCTAACACAGTGGCCAACGGTGTGTTCTTGTCCTCGCTGGCCTGCTGCAACAGGATACAGCACCATTCCAACAGAACAAATGCAAACGAGGAAGCCAGACCTGGTCTAGAAGCCTCGATTTGCAATTTTTGCGTAAGGAATTTTAATTCTTCGGTCGCATTGGGCCCGCGGAGGAGAGAGCGGAGGCATTGTTGGACCGCCTGTCGGGAGGATCGATCGACATAGAGAGGATAGGTACGGAAGAGTAACTCTAGTATATCGTGATGGGTTTCTGGTGATATTTCAGACCCTATAAAATGAATAGTCAGTAAATCTGCTTGTGATGAGGCCGTGGATTATCACGCTACCATTCTTGTCGCGGAGTTCTTGCAGGGCCCGGAGCCTGCGCGAGGTCGAACTCGAGAGGAGAACGACCTGCAAGGCATCCAGATCCCCGGCCTTGACCTGGTCCCATGGAATTCCATCCATGATCGGCGGTCAATACGGGGGAATGGAGAGAGAAGGGGGTGGTTCAGAGAGTGTTGAAGTTGGTGAAGTGGGCTAGGAATGCTGTCACAAGAGTTTTGTGTGGGGAGCTGGATTCCATCCCGCCATTAAACAGTCATGGCCGACTCTTCGTTCTTTACACATTTCAACACCCTTTTTGGGGAATATTCTACACCATATTTGACAGTATTTTATAGGCCAAATTCATTGGTCTTTGACCGCTGACTTTCAGCGTGCTTTGAAGACACCTCCGCTTGGCCCGCTAATACTTCAAGCCATAATGCCGCCGAGCAGCAAGAAAAAGAAGAAGCCCGCCTCCAACCCGGCTCGAGGCTTTGCAACAGTCTCTATGCCCTCAAAGCCTAAGCCAGAGGCAATATCAACACCGTCTTCAGCCACCGAAGAAGCAAAAGCCACGCCGGAAACCGAGCCGCAACCTGAACGCACTGCTGTGCGCACAGCAGATGCCACTGCACCACAAACAACATCATCGTTACAAGACTACACACCGGAGGAGCTGGAAAAACATCTTGAAGAAGCAGAACTCCAGATTCTGGTTGATAAATACGCTGCCAAGTGTAAAAATGACGCAGCGCGCCAGGTCACCAAACTGGACAATGAACGCCGCGTTTTTCGACAGCAATCAGTAACATTGAGCCTTCTGGAGTGGTTACCGACCGATATTCAAGACAGTATTCTCGAACTGGCCGGTACCGAAGAGCATGACTATCTCATAGCAAGTGGACGGATCACAAGTTCAAAACAGGCAGGTTCTGAGGAGGATCTATACAACAAGCTTTGGACCCTAAAGGAAACACTGCTCAAACTCAACTTCCCGGAAAAGCGTGTCGAGGATGCGCTGAAGCATGTTTTGCAATATTTTGCAGGCAACTCAACCAGTGCCGGTCGGGATGTTGTGTGGAACCTTGATGAAGCAATTGAATGGTTGGCTACGCACAGTGATAAGAATGAGTTACCCTCTTATACACAGACAAATACTCGCCCACTGAAAGACACGGATAGTGTCACCTCATGGATGACAGGTAAACCTTTCTACGGCTTGAGGTTTTCCATTAGGACATAAAGCTAACTCTTTGGCAGAATCGAAAGCTTCAGGGACTTCGACTCCTGTTTCATCCCAAAATCGAAGCAAGCAAGGAAAGAAAAAGGACGACTGGAAGGCAGCAAAGGTTGCGCCTCCTATTTCATATGACTCTGACAGCTCAGTCGACCCAGATATCATGGTTCCCGAATGGCTCGAGCTGCAGACTCAACTCTACAGCCTGGAGCCAGATCTCTTCGACCGACCCGGAAAGGGCAAGAAAGGCCGCGGCGGCGCTGGCAATCTGTCAAATGACCCTGAAGCCTCTAAATTGCAGCGGAAGATTGCTAAGATCGAGCGTGATGTCCTTTTCGAACGCCGAGAAGCAGAGTATATATGGGAGCAAAAGCTTGATGAGCTCAGAAAGGATGCTTCATTCATTCGGCGCCCGGTGGACAGAAAGAAAAAGCCCCCGACCGATGCAGAAGATCAGCCAAAGCCCGAGATTGACGAAGAGCTAGACCCGGCCCTCCTTGCGATCGACGGAATGGAGGATGCCCTGGGGGACTTGTTCCAAGGTGAAGCTGAGGATTCAGGCTCGATTTTAGGCATTCCTCCTCCAGAGACGCAGACATCATTCACACTGCGCGACTTTGGGAAATCGACCGGCCTGAGCCCACGGCGAGTCTTGGAGGAGACTTGCAAATCAAGAGACTCATCTTGCGTGGTTGCCTACCAAGATTTCTCCTCTTCAAGTCATTCGAACAGGAAGGCTCTGGAGGTCCGATGGTCGAAACCCCAAGAAACCCCATTCCTGTTAGCAGTGGAATCGATTACACACAAATCGAATGCCTTGGCAACTTTTGTGTCAATGGATGCCCTTGCAACACCAGATGCGCAGCAGGCTGAGGGATACGTGTCGACTCTGGCTTTGTTCATCTTGTTCCCACAGAATTCCAAGGAGGGCAAGGCCTACCTGCGGTTGCCAGCAGTTTGGAGAGAACTCTGGTCTGAGTTTGCAACACTGCAGAAGACCCAACAGGACGAAATCGACAAAACCACCGTAAAAGAGTTGAAGCGTCTGATCCAAGAGAATCAAGGCACCTTCGAAGATGATGTTGTTCTATCTGACAACTTCCGGAAGAGAAACGGCGTTGGTAGCAAGCCGGGCACGCAGGCGAAGGGGTCTGCGCGCGATAATTTCGGGGGTATTGATGACCGCTTGAAAGAAGCATGGATGGCTAAATCGTCGACGCCCTCCTATCACCGCATGATGCAGGGTAGAATGAACCTCCCAATCTGGGGGTTTAAAGATGAGATCCTGAGTACGCTCGATGATCATCGAGCTCTGATCATTTGCAGTGAAACAGGTAGCGGAAAGAGTACACAGATTCCGTCATTCATTCTCGAGCATGAGATGATCCAAGGCCGACCATGCAAAATCTATGTGACCGAGCCCCGCCGTATCTCTGCAATCTCGCTTGCTCGGCGTGTCAGCGAGGAGCTTGGTGAGAGCAAGAACGACGTGGGTACGAATAGATCTCTCATTGGATTTGCGGTGCGGTTGGAAAGCAAATTTACTCAATCCACACCATTGATCTATGCGTAAGTTCTCGCTTCTCTTTAGGTTTTACTGTGTGGTTGCTCAGCTAATACTTTATAGGACAACGGGAGTGGTTGTACGAATGCTCGAACGGCCCGACGACTTCCAAGACATCACCCATGTGGTTCTCGACGAAGTTCACGAGCGCACTATCGACAGCGACTTCCTTCTGATCGTGCTCCGACGACTCATGGAGAAGCGGCCTGACCTAAAACTCATCCTCATGTCAGCCACCCTTGATGCGCAACGTTTCTCGAACTATCTCGGCGGGGTGCCAGTTCTGAACATCCCAGGGCGAACTTTCCCCGTGGAAATGAAGTATCTGGAAGATGCGGTCGAGATGACCAACTACCGTCTGTCGGAGGATGCCCAACACACAGTCCTTGATGATGATATGGATGACCCACCCACGGATGCCGACACCACAGGAGGTCTCCAAGCCAGTCTTGATGGGTACTCTAGACAGACCAAGGAGACCGTTATCAACATCGACGAGTACAGACTAGACTATGACTTGATCAAGAGATTGCTTCTGAAGATTGCCACGGCCCCGGAAATGGCTCACTACAGCAAGGCGATCTTGATCTTCATGCCTGGACTGGCGGAAATCCGTCGCCTGAATGACGAGATCCTATCTGAGCCAATGTTCCAGAGGGGGTGGATTGTACATACACTTCACTCTTCAATTGCCAGTGAGGACCAAGAAAAGGCCTTCAATGTACCCCCCGAAGGCACAAGAAAGATTGTTATTGCAACGAACATTGCGGAAACAGGTATCACTATCCCGGATATCACAGCTGTCGTCGACGCAGGAAAGGAGAAGATCATGCGCTTTGATGAGAGACGTCAATTGTCCCGTTTGGTTGAATCATTTATCTCGCGTGCGAACGCTAAACAGCGTCGCGGTCGTGCTGGACGTGTCCAGAACGGTATCTGCTTCCACCTGTTCACTAAACACCGCCATGAAAAGTTGCTTTCTGAACAGCAAACCCCTGAACTGTTACGCCTTTCTTTGCAGGATCTGGTGCTTCGTGTGAAGATCTGCAAATTGGGAGAAGTGGAGCAGACACTCCTCGAAGCTCTTGACCCGCCATCGTCTAAAAACATTCGCCGCGCCATTGATTCATTGAAGGAAGTTAAAGCCCTGACGAGCAACGAGAGTTTAACTTCCCTCGGAACACAACTGGCAAAGCTACCGCTGGATGTCTTCCTCGGCAAAATGATCATCCATGGAGCCTTCTTCCGGTGCTTGGATGCGACTGTCAGTATTGCTGCTATCCTTTCTTCCAAGTCGCCATTTGTGAACACAATCGGATCCAACTCACAACGCGATGGCGCGCGGGCGTCTTTCCGAAGAGGTATGTCCCGATATATCGATCCTCCCACAGTTGATAACTAACAGATAGTAGGTGACTCCGATCTCTTGACCGTATACAATGCCTATTGTAGCTGGAGACGCACAAGAAGCACACCGGGGTCCAATGAGTATGCTTTCTGCCGAAAGAACTTTCTCAGCGCGCAGACATTGCTGGCGATCGAGGATATCAAGATGCAACTGGTAGTGTCCATTGCCGACGCAGGTCTTCTGGCTCTAGATGCATCACAGAAAGCGGCCCTCAACCGGTAAGAGACCCTTTGTCGTCTAAACATCACGTCTCAGTCCGACAAATGCTAACCAACCCCACAGTGCACGCTCCAACAGCCGAAACCGCCAATTCTTCATCATCCCTGAAGACTTCGACGTCAACAGTAATAACGATGTCGTGATCAATTCGGTCATCGCCTGGAGTTTCTACCCTAAGCTTCTGACGCGCGAAGGCAAGGGCTGGCGGAACGTTGGCAACAACCAGACCGTTTCGCTACCCGCTGTTTCTGTCAACAAGAGGGCGGACCCGTCCGTCAAATGGCTATCATACTATAGCATCATGGCACGTGCCCGCAACCTCAACGCGCATGATACCAGCGCAGTGGATGATTTCGCCATAGCTTTGCTGTGTGGTGATGCTGAGTTCAAGGTACGACATTGATCATTCTTCGTGCTTCCCTTCCTTCCCCTTTTCTGACAGTCAGCTAACCACCTTCAAAATAGATGTATTCAGGTGTCGTCTCCATCGACGCGAACCGTATTCGATTCGCTGTACGCGATTGGAAGTCTATGCTAGCCTTGAAAATTCTGAACAGCCGCCTGCGCGAGATCCTCTCGAACACTTTCCGCAACCCCCATCGTCCATTGTCATATAAGCATCAGCAGTGGATCGACATTTGGCAGCAGATCTTTGCTCAGGCTGGTAAGCGATGAATATACCAGCGGTGATGTGTGATTATGCTCTGCACCTTTGATGAGATATGCCATGTAAAAATGATGAATATGGTTGGGTCCGGTATAGAACTTTGTCGGAATATTGTTAGCTTAGAGTTACTTCAATGGACAAACACTCTCTTTCGTTCAAATTATGTCCAGTTTCTTCGTGTAGTATATCTATATATCTTCTCGCTGCGACTTTTCCATTCTATCAATTAGAATCTTTGGTCTGTATTAGCCATGCCACTCGTGTTTCTAACTTGGGAAGTGGATATATATCTAGAGATGCACCACATCCTGAGACATATTTATCAAGTTACATATCCCAAACCTACCTACCAATCGAAGATTAAGACTTAATCTCCCCACGCTTTGACTTATATATATTCTACCGAGGCAGTACAGATATGATCCCCGCGATCTATCAGCAGGAACCGTAGCATCCCTACATGAACGACGGGAGACAGCATACTGCATCAACCACGCCTTCTAGAAGTGCGTTCAGGTCTACTTTGTACATAGCACAGAGCACTGCAGATATGCCCGTCCCCTCGAGTCAATGCATCGACGCTGTCAGCACTGATCCGCCGTGCGTAAAGGATTGCATTATCATCGCCAACCCCTATCAGATCGAGATCAAAGCACAAATTAACTGCATAAGCATAAGAACAAACCAAAGAACAAGCATAAAACCCAAGCATCTAATAGCCATCCCAGCCAAAAGTCGAGACCAAGTCTATCGAACCTATTCCCACCATTTTCCCACGGGAAACAACCGGTCTACGAAGACAATCTGCAACAATCCAATCCCGCCATCCCGATCCCTAATCAAGGGATATACCAACCTCCCACCGCCAAATACCAGCTCACCACAAACACAGATTATCCCTTGACACGAGACTTGCAGTCGATGCAGGTCCTCAACCAGCGGTGAATACGTACCTCTGGGAAGTTGTGAGGCCTGAACACACAGGTAAGAACCTTGGAAGCTTCCAGTGAACTGCCAACCCCATCCCCCATCCACCACCCCCACCCCCAGACATTCCCCAACCCGCACCAACCACAGCGAATAAATTTCCATTTCGCCCAAAAAAACAAAAAAATACAATTCAACAGAGTCTTAGACACCACCCAAGACACTATCTGCACTATCCACTCCATGCACAATATGAATGGCAGACATGCTTCGAGAATGTGGAAAATCCCCACGCGCGCCAACCTACAACCCGGGAATGATTCGCACCCATAGAGTAACACGGAGTATGGAGTAGTTAGGCTGGACTCTGACTCTAGTAGTTCATTAGTTACTTACTCCGTACTCCATATGTACGGAGTACATGTACATTATCTCATGCACGGCAACCCAGTTTGTGGACGGCACTTGCACTTACACGCTTAGTCTTGGCTGCCCTGCGCTGGCACTTGGCAGCTAGCTTGTCACTCAGGCGCTGGTTCATCGTACATGATACCTGCAGCTTGGGGGGTGCTACATGCTGCATGGTATTTGCATTCTTCGATCGACTAGCGACGCCTCCCCGGGGAGATAGAAGCGTGGATGGCGCGTGTTTTGGGTGTCAGATGCACCTGTACATACTATAAAATGTGACCTGAGACAACGAAGAGACGGTGAGCGGACTACTCATTTCCTCTTCTGGGGCTTATTTGGATTTTTCTTTTTGTTCTTTTGTGCTCTGTCGATTGGGATTAGGTCTGGTGTTCCAGACTGGGATCTCCTTGTTCCAGACTCGTGTTTTTTGTTGGGGGGGGGGGGGGGGGGGCATATTATCATTGCCATTCTCAGGGATGACATAGCATAGGGGAGAATTGCTTATTTTAATACACATGCTAGTATCACATTGGGGTTTGCAGATAAGTTGATGAACTATGATTATGATTATGCTTATGCTTATGGCTCCTTTGGTTTGTACGGGCTGAAATGTTGGGGTAGTGCAGAAGTTGGACTTCCTTTTTTGAAGTCAATATGAGTGCTGTACATTTTGTACCACATAGAAAGCATCTCACAAGAGTAGCATGTTTGGATGTCGTACATCCAAGTTAGACCTTCATGTTTTCGATGTTTTCGATGTTCTCTCTGTTTTCTACATTTCCTTATCTGCCCTCTGACGTTGCGCCGATCGGACAAAATAGCCCGACACCGGCGAGTTTGGGGATATTTCCCTTTTTTTTTTTTTTGTTCATCTTAAATTGTTGATATTTGTCTCACCCTATAACCCGTAGTATATTTACAACATAGGGGGATAATAATACAATATAATCTCATACAAACCAACGGTCGATATACATCCCAACATCAAACCTCCACAGCAGCGGGTCACTGCATACCCAGATGGAGCTACGGAGTATGAGATAATGCTCTGTGCCACGTCTGCACGCAAGGGGGGGCAACTGGCGGTGAATCCACACGATCTAGCCCTTCCTACGTGGTTGTTGCCGCAGCCAGTCATTGTTGTGTCGGATCATCGATCGGCGGGCTGCTGGAGTGAAAAGCCAATCAGTGGCGCCGCTGACTTGGATGGGGTTTTAGTCTCGTTACACATTTGGCTCGAGCCATCCTGGCTATTTCGGAGATATGAGGAATTTCAGGTTTACATTTTGGTTTGGAACTAGACTTAGGGTCACTGGAGCAAAATGCGAATGGAGTAAATGACTCGAGAATGGTGGCGCTTGCTAACGGTTACGGCGGTTGACTTATTCAAGAACTTGTATTTTTATTATTTTTATTTCCTGTGGATTAGAGGAATTCACTAGGAGGGGATATGGTTATATTGGTACTCTGTACAACATATACAACATACGAAATACCCAACACACTCAACTACTTCGTAGTCCATTACTGGGCCTCTTCTCCTTCCCCTCTCCTTTGCTACACAAGCGCTAGAGTGTTCAAAGGCAAGATGAACGTGCAGTCGATCTCTTGGCTCCACGGGAAAATGCAATGCGAGGTTAAATCCAAGGTTGCACGGCCCCAGCCTAGTTCCATCACGCCAGATCCTGGCTTCGTGGTGCGTTGTTATTCGCGCGAAGGAAGTGGGTGGCGTCTGGCTCACAGCAAATCACTCAAGTCACATGAAAAAAGCAGAGTCACAATTTGAATCTCGTTATATTGTTTCAGGGTTGTATATGTACTCCATACCGTTGGTATATATAAATCCCCCCCGGCCTATACCTACTTGGGGTAAGTACCTCTGGATACCGTGGACCTATGATAGTAGCAGTATGGAGTAGACGGGGCTATACGGAGGCTATCGTGGTCGATGCTTTTTAATTTGCCCCCCCATCCTGTACAACACATCAATAGGCTGCAGGGAACATCCCTGTAAGTCATCGGCTTTTGGTCAAATTCTCCTCGTGTCCGAGTCTGACGCTGTACCATCGTACTCCGTAATTATGCTGTACCACACACGTCCTCAAAGGCCTTGTACCCATTGTGCGTGTCCCCGATCGTCAGTCTGACGGCCTTATCTGGCATCAACGTCTGCCCAGACGGCTTCGGGCATAATTTGCCTGTGATGTGTGAGGGACAGCATGGGGAAAGCATGGCAGCCCCTGGTGAAACATTATAGACAAGGGTACGGAGTAGAAAAGGGAACCAAAAAAAAAGCCCCGCATATAATTTGTATATGATAATAGTGCTACTCAAAGAAAGAAAAAAAAGCCAAGAAAACGAGAAAACGAGAAAACAGAGAGGAAAAAGAAAATCAAATTAAAGAAAGTCCTCTGTGCTCACGAAACAAAAGCCTGAAAGCCTGAAATCTGCACGGACAGAGTCTGCAGGGTAACTCGCTGCAAGGTACGGACGAACCCGTCGATCGCCGCGAGATTGACGACGTAAACATTGAAGTGGAGGTTTCTACGGAGTAGCTATGGGAGCCTTGTTATGGATAGACACTAAACCTTGGAAGGATTTCTCTAGTCTCCGTATGTAACCTCTAACCCTATCCTCCGTAGTTGATCCACCGAGTTGATACACGGAAGACCCCGGAGGGATGATCACTAAAAGAATTGACACATGGATTATCTTCTATTTGATTTTGACTCCTACAGAGTTCACTGCTACAGGGTGCTGAGCAAATGATTGAGATAGAGATTTCAAATACTGGTTTATTATTCATATTATTGTTACTCCTAGGTATACCTATCATATCAGAACTGGTCATCCTCCTTACCTTTTCGGCTCAACGGTTCGATACGATGCATCACACCCGAATTGCGGAGTTGCCGTACCAATAACTGAGTGGATTCCAATGTTGATAGTGGATCTTTCATTTGAGCTGGTTTTTTGGACTAATATTCTCCATTTCTTCATTATCTGTCGGGGAGAAAACCGAGAGAATCATACACACTAATAAACCAAAAAAAGCAAAGGAATGATGAATATGTGGGAAATCAAAAGCCACAACCGAGTCCTGGCCCACTCCCTCATTTTAATATTTCCTTTGATCAGCCCTCAAATCCTCACGGAAGACTATTTCCTTTTTCAGTAAGGATATGGTATGTCGATTCAGGCGGATCCCTCCCCCCCTCCATGGCCCCCCTAAACTACTGTACGCTGTATGTGCAGCGGGTATCGGGCCGTCGATAGCGAGCTGCGGTGCAGGGATCTGTCAATGCTCCCCCCTCTTTCTCCTTTTCAATTTTCCCGGAGCTCTCTGGGCCTAGTGTATTAAGCTGGTTAGTACCTGCTTTCGTGTCTGGCCCCCCGAACTAACGTCTGGATGGAGTGAGAAAACCGGGATTCTTACCCCCTGTTCCCAGAAGATTATTGCATAACATGAGACTAGAGAACCTGCCAAGGAATCCCATCACATATATAAATTAATCAATAATCAATAATAATGGCATTGAAGATTATCCCAATCGGTCTGGCCCGTATTTTCCCGGCCCCATGTTCACCGACCTCTCAAGGGTCTGTGTGGTCGACGCCACTTGCAGAATTCAAATGCAAATACTTGGAAAAATGGAAATCGTCTTCCGATCAGGATCTCCCCGAAATCACATAAATTAACCATTGAATCTAGATGTATGGTCAATGCATATTAGGGTAGGACTGAAAAAAAAAAAAGTCATCGGTCAATCCCTAGCTGTCACTTTTGGTTTTTTTTTTATGGAATGCGTGGGCATTGACATCTGTCAACCTTGAACCGAGATTTTCGGGTTGGAAATCAAGTCCGTTAATAGTTTAGTCTGTTAGTGGAGAATCCGTAGGTACCTAGTAATAATATAGACTAATAAAAAAAAAAGAACTAAACGCAAGGGGACTTTGGCCCTGCCTTTTTTTTCATTTGGGCTTATGTTGTATGGTCTTTTTTTTCCAGGAAGAAATTAGCGGTGTACTGGGGTCGAGTTGGCTGGATGTTCAGCGTCTCTTTGCTCTTCCCCCCTTACTGGGATCTGGCTCTGGGCTCTTTTTTTTTTTTGTTGGGCATACCCTGGAAAAATATGGGGAAAAGAAAATGAAAAATCAAACCAATATTCATGTTACGTTCATGTTATGTATTTGCTATTACTATTCTTGGAGATTATCCCGGCTATCCTGACTACTATTAGGAACAATGTTATGTGTACTCCGTACTCCATGCACTATTTCAGACTCTATTCGGCAATAGGATCTACGTTTATAACTACAACATATAGAAGAAACAGAAGGAATAGTGAAAAAAAAAAAAAAAGAAAAGAAAAGAAAAGAAAAGAGGAGTTTCTGGATGCATCATCACGGGGTCTCTCAGTTGAGATTACGATGCTACGTGTGAACATCTCATTTCAATTCGGGCTAAAATCGGGTGGACAAATCCTGGACTAAAAGCTCTTCTAATTTTTTTTTCTTCCATTTTTTTGTTCTATTTGTCTGTTTTTGCTTTTTTTCCCTTTCTCTCTAATTGTCTCATTTCTCTTCAACTGACTCTTTCGGTAACCGCCTAGCCTCTGACTGGTCTCTTAGTACGGAGTACTTGACAGGGATTGGAAGAGAGAGAGAGAACAGGCCCTTGATCGACTTCAAGCCACCCGTGTTTCGTGGTTCCTTCTGAGCCACTGATTTTCTCCTCTGCATCCCTGGGGTGTGACGTGCTTCTTTCCTCTTTCTCTCTCCACTGTTACTCACGGCCCGTCTTAACGCCCAGATCGTCCCGAACCATAAAAAGAACACAAGGCCTTGGTATGATTGTTGCTTGGCTTAGGAAATAATTGTAAATAGATAGCATTGCAGTGGTCCACTTGAATCGGCTATAACCGTAGGACTTGGAACGGAAGACCCGGGGGCGATCGACCGGTGGCCCCCTCATAGTAGTAAGAGATCCGAGAGGGGACCAGGCTCGGTCGATGCCCGGTGAATGATTTGAATGAGTTTGAATGAATTTATTTATTTATTTTGGCGCTGGGATTGAATTTAGCCGTTTCTTTAAGACGGACCTTGCAGGTGTTAGCTTGTACCCCAAATAGAGGGGAAATGGTGCAAGCGCTGACTCTAGAAGCGGGTGAGTGCAATCCGCAATCGACGGTGCAGCCGCCGCGCATTACCGGGTGTTTTTTTTTTGGGGTTTTAATTAATTAATTAATTAATTAATTAATTAATATTTATTTTTATATTTAAATTTTTTTACTTTTCTCCCCCTCTCTGCAGCCGCTGACAGATGTCTTGCACGATGAAAGAGCTGTCGGGAGATTTGAATTTCCCAGTGTAGGTGGTCGGTACATACCTACTCCGTAGGTATGTACTAGTTCTTCTTAGGGGTAATTATAGGATGTTAACCATGGATTCCAACCCATTAACGTCGGTGTCAACCGTGGATGTTACTTCCCCGTTCTGCCCTCCTGCCTCCCCGGTTGACCATCCATGGTTCACTCGAGTGGGACCCGCGCGCGTGGAGACGAACCGTCTCAGCTATTTCTGAAGTGCCTGGGTGTTTATTATTATCATTTGATGAAACACGACTATATATATCGTGGTAGGTAGGATTGTAGGATGATCGGATATGGTATATAGAGTACTAAATACAGGTATGGATTCTAATCTTGCAATTTTGTCCAGCTAGAAATAGTATCTCAGAGTCTAGAGTAACCCTCCCCAAGTAATCAATTAATTGAATCTGATCGATGGACTCCACTCAGGGAAATCAACTCCCAGATCCAGCGGGCCTATCCCGGCCGATCAACCTGTTGCTTTTCTGCCTGTCACACAGACCAGGATCCTCAGCTGGGAATATTTCTCTTTGACTTGTCCCTGCAGTTTTTTTGTTCTAGGTATGGTACGCAGTACCAATTGGGAAATGCTCGTTAATATTGGTCAACCTGGTTAATACCAACCTGATTAATCCCTAGGGAAATGATTTACCTTGACGCTTACCTCTGATCCGGATGGTCCTTACTTGGTGGCGTAGAATAATAATTATAAATATTTACCCCTAAAAAAAAAAAAAAAGAAGAAAATCCCGATAATATAGATAATATAGATAGAAAAGAAAAAGAAAAAAAAAACAGAAGAGTAAAATAAAACCAGAAAAGAAAAAAACAAAATAGAAAATAGAAAAAGCCCAAAAAAGAAAAGAAAACAGCAGATATCGAGTCTAGAGGATGATCTGAACGCACGGTTCTGGTAGTCACTCACACACTCACACTCTCTGCTCTCTCCACCGGGTCCACTGTGATTGATTCGATGAGCTCTCTCTCTCTCTCTCGCTCGCTTTCTATTTCTCTTCTTCTCTCCTCAAAAGACGGGGCAAGCCGGGATTTCTGCAGACAATATTCTTCTCTTTCTCTCTTAAAAAAAAAAACAACTTTAGTCAGCTTCTTCTTATCCTCCACTGATCGACTTTCCCGCTGCGGCTCAGCGTCATTTCGCTTCACCTCTTTTTCCCCTCTCTTAACCGCTTTGCTTGAGTTTCACTGTACGATTTCCCTTTTATTTTAAGAGTCCTCTGCCCTGTTTTTTGGTTTTGGTTTATTTTTTACTTTATATCTTTTGATTTGGGCTTTTTCTTTTTTCTTTTTTTCCTTTTTTCAAACGCCATCTATCCAGCCTGCAGTGCATAGGGATGCGTTTGCTGCACCACCCCAGCCTCCACCTTTCTGTACGTCTAAACTTCTTTTCTCAACCCACCTCCCCCATCCCTCGACTGTCTGAGACTTTGACCTTTCCCCCCCCCTACCTTCATCCGGCTTCGGCCTTATTTTATCATTCAATGCGCTCCATTTTCTAGAGTTTCTTCTTCAATGACATGATTCCTGCATGACCTTGAAACGACCACAAAACTTACGCTATTTTTTTTTTGTTTAGTTCCAACCTTCCGAACTTTGATGTGTTCGACGATTGTTAATGATTCTGATGACCATTGTGCTTCTCTGAATTCGTCTACTGCTGCAAAAAGTCTTCATTGCGCTTCTGTTTAGGCCCGAGGCTTGACAAAAGGTTTACGACTTACTACGAAGCTTCACTACGATAATTGCACGCC
This sequence comes from Penicillium sp. BW_162_3FA, assembly GCA_008931945.1. NCBI lineage: Eukaryota > Fungi > Ascomycota > Eurotiomycetes > Eurotiales > Aspergillaceae > Penicillium > Penicillium sp. BW_162_3FA. The sequence continues at coordinate 134,730 of MUGJ01000050.1, forward strand.
CCTGCATCGCCTGCATCTTGCATCACTGTGCTATTTTTTCTTTCTCTCCAACGTTTGATCCTGAAAGCCCCGTTGAAGATTTCGTTTGCAACGCTTTCTCTTTCTTCTTTTTTTTCCCGTGCAACGTTCGCAAGTTCCTGTGGGTTTTCCAGGGATTCTGCGGCCTATATTGATAGCACGCCGGACGACATTTACGTCCGCTGCTCGCTTCATTCCTCTATTCTAAACCGTTTATCCGTGCAACCGAAAAGCTGGAGCTGCCATCGATCTCGCAGGTCCATACCCGCGGTCCTGCTGACATCCCCTGGTACAACCATCACGCGGCCGAACGACCGTTATTGCCCGGCGACAAACTCCCCGCTCTCAGCCTGCCGACAGCCACCCAGGGCCTCTCCCGGACCGCCTACCACGATCCGTCCCTGACCAATTCCACCAATTCCAGCGCGCGCACAAGTCTCTCCGGTGCCTCAGTGCCTGTCAACGAACCGAGGAGTCCCCCGTCCTCTGCGGACCTGTCTGGGACCCAGGGCCGACTTTCCTTAGATTCTTCCGCTCCGACTGAATACAGTCTCCCCCCCTCGGTCAACGAAGGGTACTATCCTAGCCCAACTTCTCTCGGCAGCATGAACCAGACCCAGCCATACATGGACGTCCACTCGCACATGTCTTCTGCTCAGCCCTACGCTCCCCAAGGCGCTACCGCAGGCGCAATGTCCCACTACCAGTACCACGGACAACCCCCGGTGATGCAGCCCGCGTCCTCTTACGCCCCGGCTGCTTACCCCCAATATGGATACGCCCCTGGGGTCACTTCACCCCCAACGGGACACCCACCAAGCTCAATGGGTGGCCAGATGCCGGCGCAGTTGCTGCCGTTGCCGGGTAAGCTCCAAAGCCAGAATGTGGTCGATGATTATTCTGATCGTTATCAAGTGAGCAATCACGCCGCTCCTCCCAGTGGATATGGGAACAACACCGGGGCTCCGCTACAAGGGTTCGTCTTTGATGGTACCGGTCAAGTGGCTCCTCCGGGAGCAAAGCCTCGCGTGACAGCCACATTATGGGAAGATGAAGGGAGTCTCTGCTACCAGGTGGAAGCGAAGGGAGTGTGTGTAGCTCGACGAGAAGGTAAGTTCATTCTGTGGGAAAAGGTTTATTGGAGATATTCTTTTGACTGACTTTCTTTTTCCGCAGACAACCACATGATCAATGGTACAAAGCTGCTCAATGTAGCTGGCATGACCCGTGGTCGACGTGACGGAATTCTCAAGAGCGAAAAGCTTCGCCATGTGGTGAAAATTGGCCCGATGCATTTGAAAGGTGTCTGGTATGTATTTTGATCCCACAGCATGTGCAGCATCAGTCACTAATTCCTTTCTTCTTCAGGATCCCATTTGAGCGTGCTCTGGAATTTGCCAACAAGGAGAAGATCACCGATCTCTTGTACCCACTGTTTGTGCATAATATCGGTGGTCTGCTTTACCACCCAGCCAACCAGACTCGGACAAACATGGTAGTGCAAGAGTCCCAGCAGCGACGTTTGGAAGGCCCTCCTCCGGGGCCCCAGCGCACGCCGTCGGGATCTCAGCAACCCCCGATTCACCATCACCACCCCTCCCTTCAGACTCCCATGTCCTCTCACATGTCCCAGGGCCACATGAGTGGCCAGCCTGGCTCCAGACCAGGTCTCGAGCGTGCCAACACCTTTCCCACCCCGCCCGCCAGCGCATCCAGCCTGATGGGGGTCAACAACCAAGGTAGCTCATACGAATGGGGTGGACAAGTCCCCCACACACAGCCCTTGTCCATCGACACCACATTGAGTAATCAGCGCTCAATGCCAACCACCCCCGCAACCACCCCACCGGGCAACAACATGCATGGCTTGCCCGCTTACCAAAGTCAACCCTACGACAGCTCCAAGCCCTACTACTCCGCGGCACCACAAACCCACGGTCAATACGCGCCCCACACTCCATTGACCAATTCAGGGATGTCCAGCTACGGCCAACCCCTGCCCGGTGGATACATGAAAAGCGAAATGGCGCCACCTAACCCACGCCCCGGCGCCTCAGAGCCCGAAACCTCCGAGCGCGACCCAAACCGCTACAGCCAGAGCAATGGACCCGGCGAGACCGTCCCCGAGCATGAGCAGGAGTACATGCCAGACCACAACGCCGGCTACAATTCTAACCGCGGCTCCTACACCTACACCACAAACCCTTCCGTCAGCTCGCTGACCGGTGAGCACTCCCAGCTCACCCCGGAAATGACCAGCTCCCCGAGCCAGCAAAACGGCTCCGGTCGTATGACCCCGCGCACGGGCGCCGGGCCCCCTCCTCACTGGGCTTCGGGGTATAACACTCCCCCCCGTCCCGCCGCCGCCACTACCCTGTACAACGCTGTCAGCGATACGCGCGGAACCCCAGCCAACGGTGCTTCGGACCCTTACTCCATGGCCTCGACCGCGGCCCCGGTCTACGCGACTGGGAATGGCTCGTTGAGTGCGGGCAGCAAGCGCATGCGCGAGGATGACGATATCCGCCCTCCGGAGAGTACCACTGAGTACGAGACTTCGAAGCGCCGCAAGACCATCACCGATGCTACCCTTGGTGGTCCGCTTGGTGGTCCGGTCGGTGGCCCGCCTATTCTTCAGCCGATGAAGCCTAGCGCGGTCATGGCTCGCCATCGGTGAGTGTGTGATTCAATTGTGGTTTCTAGCTAGCTTTCAACTTGTGGTTCTGGTTCTTGTTTTGGGTTTCTCTTCGGGTCTTTTTTTTTATTTTTACTGGAATCTTTTTGTTTGTTTTTTCTGTTGGTTCTATTTCTCGGTCGGAGTTTGTTTTTCATGATAGACTGCGCATGCAACAACCCGCATGGCGCGTCGCGGTCTCGTCTTGTGTCTTACCACGAACATGTGGAGACGGAGACTGGCAGACCCGACGGTGTCGAAACGAAACGAAGCTCATTTGTCTCTCTGCGTTTACTGTTTTCAAGTTGAAGAAATCTTGGCTGTTTTCGAGAATATCTAACTTGTGTGTGGGGAGAGGGGGAAGAACTAGGCGCAAGATCTGTTCACGGTCCAACATTAGAAAGACATTTCTTGATACTTTCATGTTGAAAGAACTTGTCACTTGTTGAAGACTTGGATGGTGATCGCAAACCTCGATGACTACGATGTGACGAATCTCTTATGAACGAATTTTCTTTGTGTGATGACTTGACTACGAGCCATCTTCATTAACGAGTTGCTTTTTTTTCTTTGGTTTTTTTATCATTTGCTTTATCATTTATGTGCTGGGTTTTGAAAAGGATATTCTTTGTGGCATGGCCTTGGCTTTGGTTTTACTCCCCTCTCTACTTCTCTGCGCTGCTTTTGCTACTGCCACTCTACTAGAGAGATGATTATCATGGTAATGAACGGTTATGAACTCTGGGTCTGCATGCCTTTAGCGACATACAACGTTGGTTTTGTCCGGTCTAAATGGATTGTTCTTTTCCCACCTCTGTGCTTTTCTATAGTTTGTAGATGTGCATGTAGATTGTAGCTTGCCGAGCCTTTTCTTGTCTTTGGAATTGAAATGCTGGGGTTGACTTTATAGTAGCTTAGGCTTCATTGTACTTCTACTTTAATCATACCACCACGTGACCCGATCTACCCTATCTAACCCAAAACAGCAAAATCAAAACACATCCGAACCATGGTTCCTTCCGCTTCACGCCACGGCGACTTCCTGCCAATTTTCAACTTAAACAACACCACATCCTACAACACCCTTACCGCAACCAACACACCGCTCAAATAACGAATGGGAACCCCCACTACAACCCCGCAAGACCTAACCATGACAACCGACAAACCAAAACCAACCGCAAAACCACAACCCCCAGAACCACGAAACCACCTCTATTTCGACCACTGGCAATCAGCCTCAACAGGCCACCAACGCGCAGCCGAAGGTGGCGGTTTCCTCGGCTCGACATCATGGCGAGATGCACGCTCGGCGAAATTAACCATGCAATATCAAAGTGGGGATTGTCTTCCAGGACGGGGAAAGGGATCGGGAGTGGGAGTGGGGAACAAAGCAACACAAGAGTCGACACTTGTGCCCGGTGCCTTCAATGGGAAATGCCCATCACAATCGCCGCCTAAGATACCCGCCGGTGAATGGGCTATGGTAGCCGGGGATGTGGCGAAGCGGAATGAACTCGGTGTTCGGGATATTCGGTCTTTTATGGGTGTTAGCAAGAGGAAGGCTGTTGATGAGCTTGAGAAGGATATAAAGGTCGAGACGAAGAAGATTAGGACTGTTGTTGGTGGAGGGGAGTGGAGTCTGAGTTCGGCTCGAGATGCAACGAAACAGGATATGGAAACGGAAACGGAGAAGGAAAAAGAAAAGGAAAAGTCTCAAATAGAAGACAAACTCCAACACGACTCCCGTTACAGCACCACCCTCGACCTGAAATCGACTTCGAATATCTTCGCCGGTGTTACGATCTTCATTAATGGCTCTACCGCCCCCCGGATTTCGGAGTACAAACTTAAACATCTACTCGCTTCAAACGGGGCGAGGACTTCTATCTACATGGCCCGGAAGACGGTGACGCATGTTCTTGTCGGACAACCCAATACCGGGAGTGGGAGTGGAAGTGGGAGTGGAACAACTGTGTCTGGCGCAGGAGGAGGTCTTGCTGCCAGTAAGCTCCAGCAGGAAATTGCCCGTGGAGGATGGAAAGGTGTGAAGGTTGTTAGTGTGGACTGGTATGTACTATTATGATGATGTTGGATGACCGGCGAGTGATCTTTTCTGACATTGAACTTGCTATCACTAGGGCTCTCGAGAGTATCAAAGCTGGACGTCGTCTTGCCGAGTCCCGGTTCCCTAGTATGCATGTTGCGGCCAAGGCGCAGCGGAGTGTTGCTGGGATGTTTGGTGTGCAGGGGGTGAAGAAGTGATCTTCTTTTACATGGGTATGGTTGACATTTAGCGACTTGCTTCTTTTTTTGTTTGCATTGCATTGCATATGGCATTTTGCCATGGATGGCGTTCTGGATAGAGTGGGTTTGCGTCAATCTTTTGGGTTGGAATGATGAATCTTCCACCTACGTGCATTTATGATACCCAATGATCTATGATCATACCGAATCTAGTCTGATCGACATGACTATGAATAGCTACTTTGGAATTTCTCTCCTTTAATTGACTAATACACTGCCGTTGTCGATATAACTTATGATGGATATTGACTTCTAGTACTCTACGTTCGACTCTACGTTCGACTTGACACTTGTATTTGGAAGTTCTCATTTCATTAATCAGTCGTGCACCATTATCATAACATCCATTATACACAGAATCAAAATCAAAAATCACATGTGCATGTACATGTACAGACCGGCGATAAAACCGGGTTCAATCACATAACACAAAATCAGAAAAAAATATCAACAAAATCTTCCAACAAACGCCATAGCCATGCAAAATACTATGTGAGAAAGAAAACAGGATAGATGTGTCATAAACCAGAATCCCAAGATGGCAGTATAGGCCAGATGGATAACGAGGCTTTCTCACATTCACCTGAACGAACTCCCCCTACCTCCGCGCGCGGCGTATGTCTCACCATCGTGGCTGCTGTTGTCAGACAGATGCCGACGCCAGCCGCTCTGTTGGCGGGTCGGGTAGATAGGTGGGGGTTCATTGTGGCCTCCTGTCTCTCTAGAGACGGTCGCTGCCATATCAGAGTCCGAAGAGACTGATCTCAGACCCGAGACATCGGTTGCGGTGGGCATGAGATCGAGGGTGGTGGTAGGTGTGATATCAGGGAGTGGCGGGAGGGGGTTTGGATGGCGGTGGGTAGAGAAGGAGGATTGGGCGGGGGGCGGAGCGCGAGAATGGGCATTGACAGAAGAGGTTGTCCGTGTGCGAGTTCTGCTACCACTACCCCTCGATGAAGGGTGTCTCCATCCGTCTTCTTCGTGGGTGAGGGGTTCTGGGGATGAGGTGGTTTGTCGGTTGTGTGGGAGGTAATAAGGGTTGTGGGATTCGGAGTAGTCGTCGTGATTATCCTCGTAGGCGGGGAATGCGGCGGTATTGTTGCTGGACACGGAGTTGCCGTGTGAGCGCCCTGCGAACATGGGCTGGGGCTCGCCAAGTTCCGACTCGCCGCTCGACCAGCGGTCTAGCTTTTCGTTCAGGGGTTCTTCTTCCGGTTGTGAATGGCGTGAGTCGCCGTGGACGAGACCGAGTGATTCTTCCTCAGTTGCGGACTTGCGCATATCGGCTGCCAGGTGCGTTCGGCGTAGGATTCCACGGGGCGAACCTGGTGTAGGTTTGACGGAAGACTCGCTGTCGGTCTTTGTACGGCCCATCATGGTGTTAAAAGAGAATTGGCGGCGGGTGGTGTTGGCGAGAGGTTCGGGTGCCAGGGAGTCAGGCTTTTCGTCTGCCCATGATATAGACCGTGGTGTATCGCTACGCGGTCGGTTTGCGTTGAACGGAGCATCCAAACCTCCAGCCATACCGGCACCATGGTATTCCGTGTCAGCATTGCCACTTTGGTGTGCCATGTCTGTCATTCCCACTGATTGTGTATTGACGTTAGAACCTTTCTCGTCTTCTGTATTCACGGCCTTCCACTGGGAAGGATGAAGCACGCTGGTAGCCCGAGACCGAATGTTATCCATGAAAGAGTGACTGCTTTGCTTGGTGCTAGGTCGGTGATCGTCCTCATGCTCATCAGCGGGCAACCGGGACATGCCCCACGGCGGATGTTGTTGCTTGACTGAGGGTGTTCGCGGAGTGATTGGTCGTGTCATGGTTGGTCCCTCACCAATGACAGTCTTACGCCGACGCAGGCCATCCCATTCAATTATTTCGTTCTCGCCTGGCACTTTCAGGGTATCCTCATGCTTGTCATGGAAGAAACGGCGGGCTTCATCTGTTTCCATAGTGCGGCGAGCAGTCGAAATGCGACGGATGATAGAGGCCGCACCACGAATGGAGTCTGCCTTGGGCTCGGATTCGGGTTCTTCTACTTCGGCAACCTCTCGAATCTGATCCAGATCGCCCTTGAAAATAGCCGCATCGGGGACGTCCTTGGCCGACTTGGATAGCTGCAGTAACACCACACCGGCGCAAATTTGCATGAACCCAATAATGACAGTTGCAATTTGGATTCCTGTGCCCTTGAAGCCCTGGAATAGAATGGCGGAAGTGATAATGGTGGCGCTAGTGAACATCACATAGTAAGTCGGGGTGACCAGGGCGGCATTGAAAAGATTAAGCGCTTTCTGTATAGCAGGGTTAGCACAGCCATAAGACACGAGGGTGAAGAGCGTACATTGAGATAGATGATCTCAGTCAGCAGTGTCCCAATAACAAACACAAGCAAGACATATAGGAACCAATGCTTGAACTGCTCCTCGCCATTAATCTGGGCGAGAATAGCAGAGCCCAGGCCCTGAGTAGCGACGACACTTAATCCACCAACCATGCTGCAAATACTGATATAAACAAACATGCTCGACTTTCCGTAGCGTGGACCAGCCCAAAGAGCTGTAAAAGCAGCTCCGACAATAATCAACCCAGCATAGACCAGAAATCCAGGCTGAAGAACAAAATGCTGCATGCCCTGAATATCCTCGACAGACGACTGCTCAGGAGCGTTCATGGCAATAGTCACCGACCCAATAATACAACAGAAACAGCCAACCTTCCCCACGAAACTAAGCCGTTCCTTGAGGAAAATCGCCGACAGAATCGTCGTAATCACAACCGACAGCGCACCAAGAGGCGTCACCAAAATCGCATCGACGAAAGCATACGCCACAAAATTGCAGATCTCTCCAACAATCATCAGCGTCATGCCAGTCCACCACCAAAAGTTCTTGAGATATCCATATCCTTCACCGGCCTCCTCATTGTACTTCACGTTCGCCTTTAGCAGTCCGATTTTCTTAACCACGAACGAGATGCCGATAAAGACACCCGATGCGACAGCCAGCGAAATACCAACGGCCTTGTACACCGGCGGGCGGCCTGATGATTCCGCGCGGGCGATGAGGTTGTTCGCATGCGATAAGGCGGAATTGGGATCCATGATTGTGGGAGTGGGAGATTTTAAGACCACACTGACCAGCAGTGGGAAGAGGCGAAGGGTTGTGTCGCGGGGACAGAGAGTCGTCCGAAGACGAGACTCAGCGACTATTTGAAACACTTGACGCTGCCACGATATCGATAAAGGCTGGGCGTATCGCCGGGGCGACTATCAACGAGGGGCCTGCGTCAACAACGGTTTCGAGTCGGACTGTCGCAGCGACTTTTGGAACAGGGGAGTAATTGTAATTTAGAGTATAAGCGATCTGGGAATGCTTCTGGAAAATGTCCACGAGGAAAGGAAAAAAATGTGGGATTCCGCAAGGGGGGACGTCAGCCGCTGGCGCTATGACTCTCGGTCTCAGATGGGCAAAGATACGATTTTGAGGGTATCAAGGAAGTAGAATCTACTTAAGACAAAGATTCAGGAGTTGAAGAATTAGAAAAAAAAATAAAGAATTACAGACATTAAAGAAATAAAAGAAATCAAGAAAAGGGGAAGGGGATCGAGATACAAAACAAAGAGGCTGGGGTGGGGAAAGGAGGTACTGGTACTCCTGAACTGGGCGGGCTGGACTAGGATCGGCAGGTACCTGTACCTTCCAGGGTTTTTAGCATCGACCGATATTGCTTAGTGTATGGAGATGGTGCATTAGGCTGCCTTTGGATGAACGATTATACTATACGGAGTATATGGACTATATGGAGTACTATATGGACTATATTAAGATCAACAGGCAATTTATTTGCCCCTACCAAGTACTCCGTACTTTGTACATTTTACACGGATGCCTAACATAAAAAGTGCCATGTTTTTGTTTTGTCTCACATAATTACTATACAGAGCACAGTTCCCACATTTGGTGTCTCATAAATGTCATCATTCATTATGCCCAACGAGGCCAGCACTGGCCATCGTTCGTAGGGGGTCAACTAAGATAAAAAATAAACCCATAAATAGAATTGCATGCGCCCAAGACACCCTCTCAGCCGTCTCAACAGAGGGGTATTCAGCAGGAAAGACACAAAAACAACGTAGTGCACATGTAAAAAGCGAAAGAGAAAAATGCCTCGAGGTGAAAGCACTTGGGAGGGCATCACCGCACATGGTAGCTAGGCTTCCGTTGCCGGTTCACCGTTGGTGGTGGCTCATCAACTGGGTAAGGAGGTCGGACTTTGGTGTTCGAAGTAGACGATGGGGCTTGGGAGAATAGCGGTGCGGGCATAGTCACACCACCATCGTCTTCTTGAGCTGGGTATGGGATAGGCGTCTTGGGTGGCACTGGTGGTGCTGGTGGCATGCCATTGAAGGTTGTAAAATACTCATCACTGCGGCTGGGCGAGCTCTGTTGTTGCGAGCTTGGGCGGCTTGCAAGCTCGTGGCTTCGGCGATAGTCGCTGCCAGATTGCCGGGGTGGGGAAGTAGATATGCTATCCTGAGGGGTGGGGTGAACCGGGAGCGTGTCATCCGGTGGTGATGTAGTCACAAAGGTTGGAATAGGTGGCGGCGCTTGTGAAGGTGGAGCGTGCTGTAAAAACTCCGCAGGTAGTTCTGCAGGTAACTCGACAGCAAAGTGCGCAGGGGGTGGAACGTGTGATTGAACAGGAGAAGAAAGCGAAAGCTCTTCAGTCGCAAGATCGAAGGATAGATCGTCGCGATCCCCGCCAGCTGCAGCGTGGCTCGCTAGACGGCGGTTCATGCGATCAATTTTAGCAAATCTCACGCCCGCTTCTAGAATCATCTTCTTCACTTCAGGCCTGGCCAGATACTGCCGTGTGTTGGTGCTGATATCGGCTAGCCGGTTCCATTCGTTCATACCAAACTCGCCAACGCCGACCTCAACGTTGAGGCGGAAATAATTGTCTTTGCTGACATTGCGTTTGGCGAGACGGTCTCGAAGCATATCGTTGTGGATATCCTCGCAGCCCTCAATCTTCGTCATCAGTCGACGCCGCGCCTCAGCGAATGTGCCCAATGAGTCGCCGAAGAAATCCTCCCACCATTCATGCTGTCGGTTATTGGTACCAGATGGGCGCTTTCCAGTTCCCACACTGATAAAGACCCCAACTTCTCGACCTGGCCACTCATTCACAACAGCCTCATCAAGGACCAATGGTGCGGGGTTGAATGTGCCATGCCCTTCATCAATAAAATGGTGTTGACCAATCTGAATGGGCTTGAAAGCAAGCCCCGTCGCAGATGTCGCACGTCCTGCTTGCCAGACAGTGCAGTCAAATTCAGGTGGAGGTTCTCGGCGGGAGTCATAGGACCGTAGAAGGACAGCTGATCCCTTGCGCGGGGTGCCCTTGTACATAGCAGTGACCGCACTATATTTCATATTAGTACTAGCGACCCATGTTTTCGCATTGTAAAACTCACGTTTTCGTCCGATGTTCTCGATTATCATAAAGAAGCGCGTCTGGATTGCCCCAACGCAACCCGTTAAGGAAAATGGAGCCTCTTTGGCTTGTCGGGGACATTGGATGCGAGGCAGCAGCGGTGCTGAAACTGCCCCGACTGATAGAGCGTTGTGGAATAGAGGCTGGGCTGTATGGCAAGCTTGTCATAGAAGCCATAGAATCACGATTGGGGGCATTCCCTGTGTCATTTCCCTCCGCCTCAAACACTGTATGTTCCCGTACACATTCCCGGATCGCCTCCTCGAGTTTCGAGGCCTTGAATAAAGTCGAACGGTAGGGAATACCAGCGATGGTCTTGTCGGTCTCAAATACCTTGCGAGTCATACGCACGTATACTTCTTTGCAAGTCTCAAGATCCAAGCGGAGGCGACCGAGCATCAGAGCGATCAAGCCGCCAGTGCCGGTACCGGCGATCAAGTCGAAGTGATCGCAGGGTTTGGGAATCTGGTCGCGACGCGGAGGCTTACCTTCGCATTCGACATAGGTGCGGTACATGAGTTCCTGGAGGAGGATAAGCATGGAGTAACCACGAACACCACCGCCATCTGTTCAGGTCAGCTGAGTCTGATATACGCCGGGAAGAGAGATAATACTAACCTAGAGACAGGATCCGCAGCGGAGGACCCTTGGTGGTGTCCTTACGGCGCAGATTGGCTGGATCCATGGCGATTGTAACAGTTATGTTTTGGAACGATTACGATCGCTCTTTTTTTTCTGCTGCGGCAGCTTACCCGCGGCGGGGCTCAGCAATGCCTTATGCACCGGGTCGCGGGATGGTTGGCGCCTGACCGATGAGGTCTTGGAAAAGAGGTAGAAGCGTCACACAGGTGGAACACAAGTCGAATGCAGCTCTGGTTGGGTGCGTGACAGGTGAACGTGAGAGTCGCAGTTTAGTGTGGACTCTGAATAGGCAGCGGCGTATGGGTGATGATTGGAGGGACTTAAGCCACACAGTCCCTGAATAGTTCGGTAAGGCTGGACTTGGCTTGACCACAACGCAAATGTACGAGATGGAGTTGCACAAATCAATAAAAATGCAAGGGAAGAACGAAATTGTCGTTCAAGTTAATTGTAAGTTATTCTTAGAACTCGAATCCAAGTGCCCACATCATTTGGTTGCCTTTCCATGGATCAAGAAAGTCAGGTGACTATTTGGGGCAACTCGTGGCGGTGTTTTAATATGACGTAACTGTGGCTATGTACTTTATCTACCAATTGAATTCCTTTCGTATGTTTCTCACTCGCGTTTCAGCTACGATGTACATCCATGGACATACAGTTTGATTATCAAGAATCTGGCAACTTAAATACGATTCTTCTAGGATAAAAGTTTTGTCCGAAATCTGTAGATTCCAAATCTTCAAGATGACGTCAATTTCCCCGATGATGTATATACGGAGTACAGATTTCCATATCGATATACGGAGTAGAACTAAGAAAGAAACAACCCTATCTATGTTCAATTCGTCAGACCAGGCCAATCTAAAGAACCCAATTAGCATCCACTCCCACAGTTCGCCAGTAAAAAGAGGAGAAACACTCACCAAAAATAGACCTCTTAGTTCCTTTCTCGGCAACCACAATCTCATCACCAACCTTGAGACTAATCCCCTCACCCTTCGGCTCCAGAAAAGCATACCTACCGAAGACAGGACTAAACTTCGCCCCAGAATCCACCCGACGATCCTTCATCAACTTTTTCAGCACAGCACCAGACTCACCAGTCCCCATCTTCCCAGTCTCGTAATCAACATTAAGGCTCTGACAGCGGACACAATTTCCCGTCAGCAACAGTTTACTCGACCCACGCCCCAATCCATTGTCCAAACTCAGCGCGCCCCAAAAGTCCTCTTCAAAGGCCTCTCCAGCCCCTGAGACAACAATATTAGGCCGGAATTTCGTACGGTCCATATTTTCCCCGTCCGGAAGCCGCGCTGAGACATTATCGACGGATGTCTCAGAGATAACAAGATAAGGCGCGCAATCCGCAAAAGTAATGCGGTCCTCATGCTGTGCGTGCAGAGTGTAAAAGTAATATAGCACCGCCGCACCAGCAATGAAAAGAAGCGTGGGCGTGAGACTGCGAGCTGTTTGGGGAGTTAACCCGTCGCGGACGAGAGTACCACCTTGAAGGAGTATGTTGATCGCGGATGCGACAATAAGAACCGGGAGAACCCGCTCCCATTTCCTGTCGGGATTCGTTAGACTTTCGCGTATTAAGCGCAGCGCGGTCTTTTTGTTTTTCTTTCCTGGCGCCAGTGTGCCAAGCACCTCTCTCGAGTGCGGTCCGAGGTAGGCTAGCACTACGGGGTATCCGAAGCAGGCACTGAACCAGTCGTTGTACTCTGCGCCCATGTTGTATCCTGTTGTTGGGCTCTTGTGCATCATGACCTTGAGAGGGTTGAGGCTCTTTGGGTTGGGCTTGAGTGGGATTTCCAGTTGATTGGTTTCGTGGAGTTCGGGAGCCGAATCCGACAGAGGAGGGTGGTATGTGATAATTAATTTCCCGCTGTCCTTCTCTGTCTCCGGATACTCGATGTCGGTGTGGAAGAGAGCCATCTCTGGGAAGTGCGGGACATGCATGTTCTTCAGGGTCGTGGCGCCGGAGCCATCCTCGGCTGGGATGACTTTGAGGAGCATGAAGTGGCGGTCATATTGAAAACCGCGTGTGGTTAGGATTCCCTCTGTGATTGTAGTTGGCCGAAGGGATTTAATCGGGTAGACATAGAGCTGACAATGGATTAGCATGCCGTTTCCCGTCTTCGTCTTAATTCCACGTTCGTACCTGGCTGACTTTCATGATTGTAGTGAAAGGCTTGTTGTATATGAAAAGAAAGCAGTATATCGTACCTCGATGCAGTGCGGAGTACGAGCATTCGCTTTGGCAAGCCGATCTCGGGGAAAGATAATGACATCGTTCCCCGGTTACCGTCCCCCGAATTAGACTTTGCGGAGTAAAACCCGCCCTTTGACTTGCTGGACTTTTAATATAACTGATAGACCACTTTACTTTCATATTATTCTTTAGATAATAATTCAATTCGTCTTTTCTGGTCTTAAATAAAAAGGTCTTCAATCATATTCGTCCGAAATCATGCAAGGAAATATACAGAGGGAATCAAAAAAAAAAAGAAAAGAAAAGAAACGTCTACTGTTCATCAGCCCACGGCAAGCTGAAGGTACCAACCCAATCCTCAACCTCTTGGCGGAGCACAACAATCTCCGAGATCTCCTCACCCTCACCCACGTAGTCCAAGAAGGCCTTAACAGTATTAGGGTTCTTGACACCGCGGGACTGAGCCGACTCACGGGCAGCCTTGTCCAACTTCTGGGTGATGGTTACCGCACGATCGACAATATCGGCGACGCGGGTGAAGTCCTCGGGCTGGAAGCCACGGGAGGTCATGGCAGGGGTTCCGAGACGCAGACCGCCGGGCTTGAGGGCGGACTTGTCACCGGGAACGGTGTTCTTGTTACTGGCGACACCGCACAGTTCGAGAACGCGCTCAACGCGAGCACCGTCCACACCACGGTTCTTCAGGTCCACTAGCACCAAGTGGTTATCGGTGCCACCGGAGACGATGTTGTAACCGAGTCCACCGTTGCTAGTGGAATCACCAAGGCGATTGGCTAGAGCAGAGGCGTTGAGAAGCACTGTCTTCTGGTAGGCCTCGAAGTCGGGCGACTGAGCCTGCTTGAGGGCCACGGCCAGCGCGGTGATAGTGTGGTTGTGAGGGCCACCCTGGTGGCCGGGGAAGACGGATGCGTTGATGGGGTTCTCGAGATCGTACATCACGGGGTTGCCCTTCTTGTCGGTGCTGCGCACGCCCTTGCGGTAGAAGATCATGGCGCCACGCGGGCCACGTAGAGATTTGTGAGTGGTGGTGGTCACGACATCTGAGTAGGGGAAGGGAGATGGGAGCACGTCGGCAGCCACAAGACCCGAGATGTGGGCCATATCGGACAGAAGGTAGGCGCCTACGGAGTCGGCGATCGCGCGCATGCGCGGGTAGTCAATCAGACGGCTGTAGGCCGAGGTACCCGCGATAATCAGCTTGGGCCGGTATAGGGTGGCGGACTTCTCCAATGCATCGTAGTCGATCAGACCAGTCGACTCATCGAGGCGGTAAGGGAAGGTCTCGAAGTATTTGGAGATGGCGGAAATCTTCTTGGTAGGAGTCTGATAACCGTGGGACAGATGACCACCGTGGGGAAGGTCCAAGCCCATAAGGCGGTCGTGGGTGTTGAGGAGGGCAGAGTAGGCCATGAGGTTAGCGGGTGAACCGGACAGAGCTGGGGTGAGTTAGCCTTTGCGTCTATCGTTGTATCACGTCGACTGTATCATACGTTGAACGTTCACTCCCCATTCCGCCGGGTCCAGACGGAAGGTCTCCAGGGCACGTTGCTGGCACAACCGCTCGGAGGCATCAATGTGTTCGTTTCCTCCATAGTACCGAGCACCGGGGTATCCCTCGGAATATTTGTCTGAGTTGCGGTTAGGATGGTCTGTCGGACAAGAAGAGGTGGGTCACTCGGAGGACATACTTTGCATAACACTGCCTAGGGCATCGAGAACAGCTTGCGATGTGAAGTTCTCGGAGGGGATCAGGTTAATGAAGTGCTTTTGACGTTTTTTCTCCTGGAATGAGTTTAGCAACTGGTCGGTCAATTGGTGAGCTCTCTATCGGCGATGACGCACCTTCTGTAGGATGCTATAAACGGCGGGGTCGGACTCCTCCAGAGAGGCCGCGAGCAGCTATCAAATGGTCAGTCTGCATGTTCCGCTTGCCATTGAATCGGTTCCGGCCACTAACCTTGTGCTGGGTATCGCGAGTGGACGAGGCTACTCCCCGCGATTGGGGGGCCAATCTGGGCACGATAGAGGCGCGAGCGGAGACAACGGCTGCCCGGGAGCTCCCAAGGGGGAGCAAGCGAGCAGCGGATCTACCACAGCGAGACAAATACATGATGAAGCTGAAGAAGGTCAATTCTCAAGCAGAGTATATTATGTACTTAGCCGATAGGAAAGCGACGGCTTTTAAACGACTGATGCTAGTCGGACGAGCCCTGGGGACCTTTCCGTTGCCCGCGGAAAGCGGAAAAAATGCACTATTCCCGTTTGAGCTCTCCGCCTGGTCCGTGCGCCAGCTGTTGATTTATCTTCGCTCGGCAAAAATTTTCCCTCCTTTTCTTCTTCACACAACTAAATCCAAGATGAAGAAACGGCGTCTTTTATCTGTGTCAGCACTCGTCGGTGACGGCTGGACTTCGGTCTAGCTGGCGCTGGACGGGCGCTGCTGAAAGGTCCCACGCCTCTTAACCATCCTTTAAGGGGCCAGTACCATCGGATTGGAATTGTTGTGTTGGTTCATCTCCCTTGGCAGGTCGGGATTGGTCATAATCCACATCTCCATGAACCTTTTGTGGCAACAGTTCCACTGTCGCCTTGTCGACACTCCAGTACAACAAGGACCTACGATTCTCGTACGCTCCGAGTGACTCTCGAGTACAATTAGCTTCACAGTATATAATCATTACTATCAGTCTTAACATGACTTGCTCTTCCATATTCTTGTCTCGCATTCCCCTCCGTTCTGCACTCCACCCTCACAATACAACTACATTGGCCAGCAAGAGATCAGAGTGCTGCTATAATCCAAAGAACTTAGAACACATGAGCCTTGTTTGTCCTATGGTAGGGGGTAATCGTTGCAATAAAGATCCCAATCCACTATTGCACCCCTATTCCGTCCCTTCCTCCACCACGTTGTCTTTCAGTCTAACTTGATACTCACAGTACAATATTCATTCAAACAAGATACATAGCTAATGCTAGCCCGGGGAAATGGCATAATAGTTTTGAATAAAATCCGGTTCCTTCCTTTTACCTGACTTTATGGAAGGGTTCTGCTGCACCGCTTAGTGTATTATTCGGCATAACTACTACGATTGACTGCGTTTAGGTATTCAATCTCAAGAATCACGCCAAGCTTAAGCAAGAGCTCTTCCTCCGTAATAGTCTGTCTATCAATGACCCTCAGCATAAGCTGGGCTATATGGGTATATCCTCGTATCGAAGCCATGCTCAATGGAGTCATAAGGGCAGAAGATCCTCCAAGGGGTTCTGCACCTTGTTCCAACAAAAACTAAACAAAGATGTCTGTATTTCCTGGGCCTGATACAGCCTCGCTCATGAACAGATGATCAAGAGGCGACGTGGCTAGAGGTGATTCTCGCGGTTCACTGTACGTGCTGTGCTCTATTGGCAGATCCAGAGTAGTCACATCGGTATTTGTATCTTTCTGTGGCGTTGGGGGCGCGGGCATCTCCATTCCCATAATGTTTCGATCTCCCCCAGAAGCAGATGGAAAATTCAACCACCCTGTGTCCAGCAGGAGCTTAAACAACAGGAAGTTTGCTTCACCGACAGCCATGTTTATGGCTTGCTCAACATCTCGGCTTTCCCGGGAAATGTTGAATTCATCCTCCAAGCCAAGTCATTCCATTTCTCCATCCTCCGATGTCATTTCTGCATCATCCGCCGTTGCCCCCATTGACAGGGGTTTGTAATTCCATCAGTTAGCTTGCGCGGGGTTTTGTAATGATATGCCTCTTTCCAGGAGGATTTGGACTATTTCGGTACAATCCCATCTGAGAGCCTCTCGGAGGACAAGTGTGCTTGTGGGTGCTCGCCCTCCGTCTTCAAATTCATGACTGATCGAGATAATCCCATGTCGATCCTGGTCGATCTGGATGATGGTTTGTACTACTGGCAACGATAGATCCGCGCCTCGGTCAAGTAGAAAGCGGAAGATCTCCAGATATCCCAAAGCCCAATATATGCACGGTATATCACCGATACCCTTGCCCTCCTCATACCATCGTCCTATACCATTTGGTTCTGCATCATGATCGAGGAGCAGCTCCACAATATCCAGGTGCCCTGAGGCCGCTGCATGGAGAAGTGGGAAGGGTTCTTCGTATTTCGAGGGGGGATTGCAGCTTGCATTATAGGAAAGCAGTAGCTGCACAGTGCTGTAGTGACCTCGATCAGCCGCTAATATACCATAATGAATTTCTCAGGCTTCTCGCCAACAAAGCGGTCAACAGGTCCCGCTCCAGGGCCCGCTTCTTGCATAAGCACGATCCCAGCTTTGGAAGGTTACCTACAATATACCTACAATATAGGAGTAATTAACCCTAGTCAAAAGGGTCTGATTCAAGAGAGAATCTTACTTGATTTCTAGTTCTTCATCTTGCATCTATAATTGGTAAAAAAAAAGATAAAAAAAAAAGATTTTGGTTACTCCAAAGACATCTATAATAGAGGATACAAGACACCAAATGCCTATTTTGGGCGTCTATTTAGAGATGGTATTCTTTTCTGATATCTCTACGGGAAATGATTCATATGAAAGTACGGAGTACTCCATACGGAGTACATATAGAAGACAAGGCTTGTCTAAATTAAGAAGCTTCCAAAGTTTATAACATATTGTAGAGAATAAGCACCATTCTTTATCCTTGGAACGTTTTTGAGAAGATATAGAACCAATTAAATTACGAGATGATTCTCAAGTTATATAAAAAGATACCGATATAAAATCCAACATCACCTTGGAATATATTATAATAAGTTGATCAACACACCTAGAACTACAATCGCCAGTGCCCAGGGAAATTAGTTCAACCCTAGCAGCCAATCAGAGCCCAAATAGGAAAGGATCCCCCGAGCCACGCACTTTGAACCGGTTCCTGAGGGCGTGCCCTTAAGGTGAGGAAGGGGACGCTAGGGAGACAGTGACTTGGGTCTTCATAGTAATTTAAGTGTACTATTAGGTACCTTTTCTAGTTTCCCCCCAATCCACCTTCATTGTTTATTTTTCCCAGTCTCTTATTACCACTCACTTGTCTCTGCCCCTTTTCCCGTTTTTCTTCCCAGTTCCCTGGGCAGTGTGTGCCTTAGTGGCACGGGTACCTGAATCTCATTTAATTAATCTACAGGATTGGTTATAAACTCTCCTGTCTCCCCCCCCCTTCTCTTCCCTCTCTCTTCTTCACCCACGCATACATTCTTTAACAATCCCCGGTTTTCAACCGATTACATTCTTTTAAACCCCGTCATTCTTTTAAAATAACATCTCGGAACATTTTTGGAACCATTCCAATCATCTCTATCAACTCTATCACAATGCGTTTCTCTATTGCCGCTCTCGCTCTCGGTGCCGCTGGTGCCATGGCCGGTGTTGTCACCGAGACTCTTACCGAGTACACCACCTACTGCCCCGAGGCCACTTCCATTGTTCACGGAAGCCAGACCTACAGCATCTCCACCGTATGTGTACCGTACCCAACAAGTTTTGCAATATGCATACTAACAGCAATTCCAGCCCGGCTACATCACCTTGACCCACGGTCCCTACACCGTCACTCGTCCCATCTCAACCTCCACCGTGACTGAGTGCAAGTCCTGGTAAGAATTGCCCTCCCAACCATGACCAATCAATCCAATCTAACATATTCCCTTAGCTCTGCTGCCGCCGTGACCTCCACCCCCGTGGCTGCCAGCAGCGTTCCCCTCATCCCCGTCGTCCCCAGCGTCGCCACCTCCACCCCTCTGGTCCCCGGTGTTGGCTCCACCGGTGTGCCCAGTGCTCCCTCCAGCGCTGCCACCCCCTCCCAGCCCGCCTTCAACGCCGGTGCCATCAACGCCGCTACCGGTGCCGGTGCCGGTCTGGCTGCCGTCTTCGGTGCCGTTGCCCTCCTTCTGTAAATCAGTTGAGTGTGTCAATGGTATCATGAAGAGATAGCATCGTGACTGGGTGTTATCATTTGGATGATATCTACACGATGCTATCGGGTGTTTACGGCTGTGGGTTCTTCTTCTGGTGTATATGTCTTGTCTACGTCTTAGATAATACATAATGAGCCCTCTTGGGTTATCTTTTCACGTCTGCCTTTCTTGTGGAGCTTATCTTTTGTTGATTTTTGCGCACTATTCTCCTGGACATAACGCTTTTTATTATATTCACATCTTCGATCAAGCATGATCTTTTTTTACTTTCTACTTATTTTCCTGATGGAATCCAATACTCTACTTGTACTGGTTTTCATGCGCATTCAACCAACCTAAACTATCACTTAATCATCACGTCTCGCCATCTTGATTAATACACATGCATCTGATACTACATTTGGTTTGATACCGGAGTGTTCGTTAGTATTATTTGCCGTTCTCATTTGTCGTTCTGTGCTTTACACATCTATAAATTGATGCCAATACTCTGTCTACACAACGATTCACAATCCCTCTCCATCTCTGTTTCTTCATCCCCTCTGCCTAATAGACACCTTTGATATCCCTGTTTCATCACCAGTCTGACCGGAATGATGCCGGCCACTCCAAAGGAAAAGGTTCAGGCTTCACCTCGCCTCAAAGATCCCACCCATGATGCTAAACAGGCGAAGGTCTGGTTCCATGACTACACACTTACATCACTTAAATCAGCCTTCATACTATCCATGGATATATATTGAATACCATATCCCCACTGCGGATGATAACAAAGATACTGATATACATATGCACTACAGGATCTCCTCGATGCCAGCCCTTCTAAGTCGAGCAAGACCAAGAAACGCAAGAGGGGAGCTCGATCTGAGGCCAAGCGCCTGAGGATGAGTTCCTCAATGGAGACCATCTCCCCAGCGTCGACTGACTCCAAGACCTCCAAGAAATCACACAAGCGCTCACACAAAAAGGAGCCCAAGGGAGACAACAGCACAATCAAGTCTGCCATGTCACATGGAATGCAGCAGCCCGAATCTCCTGAGCGCGCTCAACGTGAACTCTCACCCAAGTCGTCGTCGGATCAGAAGGCCGCAAAGGACACTGCTTCTACCAAGTCCACAAACCCATTTGAACTCCCAGACCTCCCGCCTTCAGAGTTCATCACCCCCCGGGGGTTGGAGTTGAGTCTATTCAACTACTCGTCCGACGAGAGGGAGACTTCCTACGAGCCAGTCTCTGACTACATGCCCGAGGAATACAAACAACTCTCCGCCATGTACACCCCGGTTTCGCGCGCGGTGTCGCAGTACGACCAGCGCATCCAGAGCCGACATGAGGGCAAGTGTGAGACCTGGTTGGCGCGTCAGATGTACCTTGAGCTGGACAATATCTCTAATCAAATTGAGGATATTATGGATAAGATCAGGATGATGCTGGAGAAGAGGGGGGCGAGCGAGAATTTTGAGAGTCTTGCTGGTTATTATTTTGAGGATGAGGAGTCTCCTGGTGCGTTCAAGGGTGGTGGTCCTGAGAATCCGTTGGAATTGAGCGATGGGGATGATAATGCTCTTTTCGTGAGTTCTGATGAACGGGCTTGCTCTGGGGAGTTGCGTGGCTTGTCTGGGGATGAATAGATGGGGTTGTTCACTTTTTACTTTACTACGATAGCTTGCTGCACACATGGGAATTTTTTTTATCTTTGGTGTTTCTCTTCATTTACTGTATCGGCGAGCTTACTCTCATTGAATATTACCTCGCCGTCTCTTTCATCGCCGCCTTCTTGAAGCATATACAATAAGAACAAGTTGTAGTCGACCGATTATGCGGCCTTGTTATGTTCTTTTTAGGTGGCTTTTTAGATATCTTCTTAGATATGTATGAAGGGGGTAAAAAAAGGATACTCTATATAAGAGACTTTTCTACATATAACCTTTGACTATAACTATAATTAATTTCAACTTTATAATAGTACGACTAAATATCAATATTAAACTCTATAAAGATCACATTATATCTCTTTTATAAACCGACGGATCTTCCAAGTTGGCCTTTACGACAAGCAGATCATAATAACTCTTAAGACAGAAGGCTTTAATATTACTCACAACTATATAATTAGTTTCCGACCCCTAGCCAGGATATACCTTCGTATACTTGTAAAGTGAGAGTAGATCTAGATCAATGCCTGGCAATATAAACCAGTGGCATACTTAGTCGCCCGTAAATTGGCGGATGTTGCCTTTGGTCACACTGGCAGTGTGGAACACGAGTATTTCCGTGAAATTCTACATCGTATAATGGTGAGAAGTAATGTAATGGATCTTTATATTTTTTGACATATTATGCCTCAAACCAAAATTTTGTCACCGCTATCATTGCTCCCGCGATACACATGTGTGCGTTCTTCATCTACCTGGAAGGATCGGTGAACGGAGATATCTTTTGTGCCGGCAAACGGATTGACGTGCCCATCCTGGACGCTGTGCAACTGGTACGAGTGCTGCCCTCCACTGTTTTTGGGCTGGAACCTGTTTATTATAGGTGTGTCCTCTGTGATTTTCCCAGTTCCATGCGAGCGTGACGAGAACAGTGAAAGTCGCGGTAAATATACCGCGATCAGGCGCTTGAACCGCATTGCGCAGGCACAGATGATACCGAGGTTGACCTCGACGAGGGACCATACTCCTAGAATTGCTTCGGTATAGGTTGTATCAGCGGTTTTGCCGAGGAGCAATACGTATGGTAGCCGTGCTATTGAGCAGATGATTACGCTGCGAGGTGGGGGTTAGCGGGGATTGTTTCTAGAGCAAAGATGGAATAACACAGATATGTTAACAGATGAGTAAATACGTACCCAGATCCCAGAGCCAATAGACAGCCGACCGTGAGCTTTTGTTTCGTTGAGAAATGCAGACCGTGGATCGTCGGGATCGGGATGGCGATCACGGCTAAATCAGAGGCAATATTCAGAACTGCCTGAGAAAGGGCGACATTTTCTAGACATGCTGTAGCTCCCGCATGGAGGGGATTGCATGGTCCTCCGGTGATGATGCATAATGCCAGGGTGTATGCAAAGATCGCGACTGCGACAGCCACGACGAGGTAGCGGTATACCCTTGCGGGATTGATTTGAAATAAGACAGACAGAATGGCCATCTTGGTGATGCATGGACATATCAAATATGTCAACGTATTGACGAGCAACCGCTGCTTCCTGTTAGCCAGTGTACTCCAAAATATAGAAAGAAGTCTCACTTTATTGAACTCCACGAGATCCTCCAGGCTAACATTCCACATGTGCTTTCCCCAGCCATAGTTCATTACTATTTAATATTGTCAGATTATAGCTTAAACACAAGATACGTGAGACTTACAGTTAACCACAGTCACGAAATAGACCAGCGCAACGCCATAGGAAACCGTGATAGTGACTATCGAGTGTAGTATAGGTAAGTGTCTAGCAGATTCTCGAGGAGGTTTGTATCATACTCAAATCTACCTCGATTTTTTTGGTCAGCTTGAAAGCCTGGAAATAGCGAAGAGCAAGGAAAATGGTGGCAATGAGATAGGTGATGCCAAAGGCGATGACAGTGCCTATTTGCAACGAGTTATAGGGCTCATGGAAATGCGATTCCTGGCCGTCTGGGGGCAGCATTCCCGGGGTCGTAGCCAGATCCATATCTGATTATGGAGTTAATTCGATCCATATCAATCTGGGTCTTCTGCCTCTATATTGTGAAAATCCCCGTCCAGATGTCGGTAATTTCCCGCCATGCGGCCTAAACACCTGTCAAAGGGGACCCAGAACGGCAGCAAAAACAACAGTAACCAGTAACATTGGAGATTCATAAAACTTAAGTGGGGACTAGTTTGTTCTAGCTCATCCTTCGAGCAGAGCTAACTGCCGTAAACTGTCCTTGCTTAACCTATCACAAAGATATTGTTCCCTATCCCCCACAAATGGTACTTATTCCACGCTAGCGGAAAATATCATGAGGGAAGACTCATCAGTGCTCAAGAAAATCGACACCAAGTGGAGATCGACACTAATATAGTGTGCATTAGACTAGCCCTTAGAGAAAACGAAACGGTCCCCCGCGCCATCTTTCTAGCTGCATCTGGGAATAGGGGTTGTTAGCTGGATAATGCATGTGATGATTCTTTCTCCGGAGCAAGAAGTCCGAGGTGATCTTTCTTTGATGTACTCCGTAGTCTGGTTCCTGTCTGTGATAGACCAATTCACAACATGAAATTGCCGTTTGGGCGTCAGCCCATCATGGAGCCAATTCCAGGCGATCGAGTTGTGCCACTCCATTTCTTTGAGGATAGCCTGCTTGTACAGGGTAACAACATGGCTGTATCGCTCGTATTTGATGCAATGCTCGACCCAGAAAGATTGCGCGAGTCCCTTGAGGACCTGGTCAAGCAAGAAGGGTGGCAAAGGCTAGGAGGAAGACTCAGGAAGAACGTAAGAATGGACGATATCCGGGAGAGTCCGGAGCTGGATAAACATAAAGAAATTTCCCACAAGTGTATACTGACACTACCAATGTTACCAAATAGGCCTCTGGTAAAATCGAATGGCACATTCCAGCCAAGTTCTCAGCCGAGAGACCAGCAATCTCCTTCGCGCATGTTGACCATGGCATGCCTGCTGCTTCACACCCGGCAGCATCTCGGATACCAAAGCCACAAGATCGACCTTGCGTCGTCGGCGACCCGGATGACCTAGAAGGCCTGGCATGGGAGCCCGGGTACAAGCCCAATGGGATAAATGATTACCTCACCTCTGACCTTCCTGTCTTAGGGTTGCGTGTCAACTCTTTCACCGACAAGACGGTTGTGGTACTGCAGTGGCAGCATGTTGCCTTCGATGCGCTGGGTATGCAGTATGTTGTCGAGGGATGGAGTTCCATGCTTTGGGGGAAAGCAGCCGAAGTATTGATCCCATGTGGTCTCGATTCGGATCCATTCCACTCTCTCGCCCAGGGATCGCGTCCCACCACTGAGGAACACGTGTTGACTGATAGGAGGGTCGGGCTGGTAGGTTTACTGCGGTGGGGTTTGGGTTATGGGGTCGATATGCTTGTCCGAGCCAAGGGGAATCGCATGGTCTGCATTCCGGAGACGTATTGGCGGCCGCAATGGGAGAAGGCTGTTGAAGAGCTCCGTACTGAGGCGATTGCGAACGGAGAGGACCCCTCAAAGGTGTTTTTGACCGAGAACGACGTTCTGACGGCCTGGATCTTACGCTGTGTGGTTGGCGAGATGGGGATGAACCCCGAGAGAACGGTAAGTTCTGATACCCGCACCTGTTAAATAAGTTACTGACACCGCTCCCTCTTTAGGTAGCTGCATCAATCGCCATGTCGCTCCGCAAGTCCTTTGAAGGTGACCTCCTACCAACTTCCACTGAGCATCCGTACGTCGGCAACGCTTTCGGCTGGGCCAATGTACTTGTTACCGCAGGCGATGTAGCTTCCAAGCCGCTTAGCTGGCTCGCACGGCAGGTCCGGCGCGCCATTAATGAGCAGGGCACACGTGCTCAACACGAAGCATATTACGCCATGGTTCGCACTTCCGGGACCGGTCTACCCATTGTCGTATTTGGGGATGGTGGCATGGCCCAAGTCGGTTTCTCCAATTGGTCTAAAGCTGGCTTGTTCAACTTGGACTTTTCCCCGGCTCGCCAGGGCTCAAGGGATGATAGTTTGCCATGCAGGCCTTCATATGTCCAGGAGAACCACGGCCCTGTGAAGCCTGCGGATGGTTTCTTTATCCTCGGGAAAGACGAAAAGGGGAACTATTGGACCTCCGCGTGTAAGGTGAAGGGCCAGTGGGCGAAGTTTGAGGAGCAGTTGAAAGAATTCGACATATCTGGTTCCACGTGAGCCCATAATAGCCCATCACAGCATTAAGGGGGTCTTAGCGCTTACAAACCGGCGTCTTGTAATCGCTATATTCTGGCCTTCCACTAATTGTATAGAGTTCAAATTTGGAATATGGAGTTACCATAGCTATATAAGTATAAATCTCAATTTGAAAAAGGAATCCAACTAGTGGAGGTCGATATATCGCGAAAGAAATGTAAATATTGATGTGTCTAGCCCGACAGCGACAAAGATTGGGGATTCGTACAAGCAGATATGCTTTTAATAGTTTCAAAGAATCGAGACTCGAGCTTGGGTTGCCAATTGCAACTCCATATCCTTTCATATAAAAACGCACAAAGAAAAGTCGAAGAAGCAACTCGAACGAACCTCCATCAAAGAAAGCCAATTCCATACAAAAAAACATCGATAACCCCTTCTTGCTCATGGTTGTCTGATTCTTGCTTCGTCTTCCATGTCTCTAGGAAGTACCATCCATCCCACACCTGCTTTCTATCTCAAAATGTCCGGCAACCCGGGCGATGGCAAACCTCCCCGGCGGCCCCGAAAACCCCAGGGTTTCTTTAGTGAGAAACGGCAAGAACAGCGCAATGAAGCGGTTAGAGGTCAACTTGAAGGCGAGCTCCCTATACGATCAAAGGAAAAGAGGGGAGCACCAGATGATTCGCAGGCAGAGTCAGGCTCCGTAAAAAAGAAACAAAAGAAAGAGGAGCCTAAACCCAAACCTTTGGATGTGAAAGCGTTCCTGGCCGATCTGAAAACCGACTATTCTAAAAAGAAACTTGAACCTATGCCACCAAGACCTCCCAAGCAGAAATGGCGTCCGGTAAAGACTCCTATTACAGATCGGACGAAGGCACCCAAAGGCTGGAATCCGAGAGAGCCTGATCTGATTAACGAGTAAGCTCCAGGTAGTTGACACGGGAAATGCAACTACTAACCAATGGTGTATAGTGATCTGGAGTCTCAAATCACAAGATGCCGCGAGCGGATTAAGGAGAACATCATGCCTCATGTTTATGAATATAAACTGGAAGAGTTTTTGTTCGAGCAGAAGGAACGCAAGTCAGTCATGGCACAACTCAATATGAATATATTGACAATCGCTAATATTTTTGATCCTATTTAGTAAAAAAGTGGCGGCAGAGCACGGGCTAAATTGGCCTGTCGTGCAACGCCTGGAGAATCTGAAGTCTATCCTGGAATGGGCTCAAAGTACTGCCATCAAGGACAAATACAATATGGCCAGCAACATTCAAAATGTCATACTAGCCTATCAATCGGGTGTCTTGAACTGGTGTCATGGTTTTGTCACCTACTGGCACAATGGAGCCCAGCTCTGTGCACCAAGGCCCTTCAAGTGGAATGAATTCCAATATCTCTATGATGCACCCAATGGAAATGAGACGGGATTTTGGGTGGAGGGCGTAAGTCCTGTCAGATGCCCCGACATTAGGAGATAGAAGAAGAGTATGCTGACTTGAATTATTTAGATTGATGGGCCTGGACCTAGTAGTCAACAAGCTGTGATCGAATGTGGAACAGGGACCAGAAAGTGGGCGGCCGAGGTATGTCTATACAATTTTCTAGTGCCAAATGCTGGGTTTAACATTTTCTTAGACGCCAATTACTCTTCGGATTCCCATGACAGGCGGGAAAACACAGCCTGGGCCCTTTGAATTCCAGTTCAAGGATGATACCGGAGCCGATTATATGGTCCTTCATGACGAGGATGTGAACCGACTAAGGACTAATCTACAAGCCAATGGTGTTAGTTACCCTTTACCTCGAACTTTGGGTGTGCTAGTCGTTACTTTGGGCGATGGGAGCAAGAAAGCCATGTTAGTAAGAGAATTGGAAGTTAACATGTGGGATGAGAAAGAGAAAAAATATATGGCAGCCAGTTGGGACTCGATCCCGGTTGTCGTTCTTCCTGGACGGGGAACAAAACGTCTGAATGGTCCTTGGATGCGTTGGAAGTTCTACACAGGAACAGCCCCTGATAACTCTAACCGTCTGTGGATATATGACTACAATCCTACAAATCCCCTCATGCGTGGCCCGAGGCTTCCTACCGCGACTCAGGCGCAAATGGATAGGCCGTTGCCGACTGCAAATAAATATGAGAGCATTGGGAATCATCCTCAATTTAACCCGGATATCCCGTCCGGGAAATCGATAATATAACCAGTTGAACAAGATGGGTTATGGATAGAATCGGGCCGACGTTGATGTTACTCTATGAATTTTCGTATATAGATCTATCTCTCTCGTTCTCGGGTGCCGAGTTACTATGTGCGAGATGAAATATTTACTACTACTTGTCTTCCACTGCTTTCTCATAACTTCTAAATTGAAACTCGTTTTTGTATTCCCCTAGTTGAGGCGGAAGTTGCCCGTCTCAAAATTTTGGTTCAGTCTCTCCGATTTGAGCCTGTGGTCTCTCATAAGCTCTAACCTGTGCGCCTTAGCCTCGTCCATAGTTATTAGGGGGTCAATATAGCTCTGAACAATGTACTGCAATTCCAACGGCAGTCTTGACAGCGCTTGATTCACAGCCTGCTGCCTCTCACCACCCCAGTCCTCCCTCTGCGGAGGCACATTGGCAGAGGAGATAACCCGCCGATGAGGATCCACCAGGAATAACGCGAGGATTTTACGATGGCCAGGCCTAGATCGGTCGTCCAGGGAGAACGGAGAAATTCGGTTCTGGACGGTGTTAGGGAACGTGAGGAGTCGGCCTTCCTGGCAGACGACTCCGCCAAGGTCTTGTGTGACATTAGTGCTGCCCCTGCCTCGGACGTCATCGCCAAAGCCATACACCGCTTGTAGGAACTGGTGTTGCCCACGACAGTAGCTGATATTTATCATGCTGTCCATTCCATGTTGACGGAAACCATGGGTGCCCTCGGTGATGTTTTCGCTGTCGTAGTAGTAGATCGCGGTGGCACAAATACGCTCGTTCTGATTGGGTTAGTACGGGGATATGAATATGTGACTGAACGGGGAGCTGGATGGGGGGTACAAATCACTCACTAGCTGCCCCTCGAGGTGCCATGACCCCCCTTCATACTCGGGTTTGTCAGTGGTCAATTCGATGTTGGCCAACTTCACAATGACCTGCAGCTTCGTTTTGGGGAATTGATTCCGTAGATTGACCCTGCGCCATTGTCCAGGGAAAGTAAATTCTTGCGGTTCAGGTTCAGGGAGTAGAATAGGACGGGTAATTCGCCACTGCCAATTGCGTTCCCAGAACCTCTGTTCAGCCTCATATTGCTCATCTTTGTTGTCTTTCTCAGGCCAAGTCGGTCCAGGCTGCGGATGGTCACCGAATTTGACGTCTCGGTAATTGATTCTGTTGCTATAGAATTCTGTTAAGCTCTGATCCCAGAGTGGAATTGCACGGGCGATGATCTTCTCAATCACGTTATATAGCCCTTTATGGTCGACAGGATGGATATTGTTGATGTACGAGACAATTCTGCAGCCGGCGTCATGAGTGAGTTCCACGTCACACGGGAGCGATTGGAACTTTTCGCTGAAGACTGGAATATCCGTCTCCGGGATGCGAGGGTAGCGTTCGTTGTATTCATTAGGCGGACGGCAGTTCTCGCTGGAGGGAACGGGGATCAAGTCTCCCTGTCCCACACTGCTTAGGCAGTCATGCAGACCGATGGTTCGATTTGCGAGAACATGAGTCTGGCCGTATCTTACCGGGAATAGCGAGGGGTTCACTAAATTGACCACCTTGTTGTCAGATCCCGGGTGATAGTCTTTCTGGTCCTCTGGAATGTCCTCGAGAGGCTTCACGGCCTCCTTTAATGCCTGCTGTAGTTCTTTCGACACCGCGGCATCGGACTTAACCACACCCACATCAAAGACATGGACAAGGCCTTTCTCTTTGAAGACGCCGGCTTTCCATTGAAGCTCTCTGATAATCCAATCCATCATCTTCGGAGTCACGTATTGTCCAAGGCGGAAGGTTTTATTCCGCCATTCAGCCGTGATGTCCTCATCGAAGACCTGTAAAATGTTAGAAATAAGACTAGAAATAGCGATGAGACCTTTGCACCTTTTGATCCCATCCGGGCTCATCCGTGATCATATCCATGACCCGCATCATGAGAATCTCTCGGTGAGTAATCAAGTTACTAGAGAAGCTGGGTCAACCTCAAGACAGCGCTCGCAGATACACCAACAAAACATACTACATGCAGCCAAATGTATGGTGATCCTTATCTAGACCATTCCGAAACCCATTGATTCCCATACCGAAAATATTTCGCTAGCCTGTTAGCGCGTGTCGTATATAAGAAACGTTCAGTTCTCACATTGGGCGTACAGTTCAAATCTACATTAAACCCCGGCATTCGAAGCTGGGGATTCGAGTTTGAGGACATCTTGGCGTGAGAGATTGCAGCAGAGTATCAATGTTGAAATTCATCTTCTTTGTGTAATTATTCCCCAGGCAGAACCCGATTTCCAGGCAGAAACGGCACTAGCCCCGGCTTGGAGGCAGACAATGAGAGTCGATTAATTCAAGGGAGAGTACGGAGTATTGCGCTGATAGCAAAGAGGAAGAGGAGATGTTATTATCTGGCGAGGGGGCTGCCGGTCACGTGCAAAGGGGGAAATTCAAGGTTAGCGTCTTGAGATAAAGAAATTCTACTCCGTAGTGTTGTGTTCATTTCTCATTTTCTCAGTGGCCAACTGGTATCTGATCAATAAAATTTTGGATTGATATGATGATATCAACTATGAGACACTCGACTTCTTACACCGTTATGTAGTATCCATCTAACTCTTCCTACACCTGGTTCCAGGTATTGCCGTCATACATCAATACATCCATCTCCTCCTGATGAGAAACGTGAGTGGTTGACTGATTTTCAACCTGGCGAAGAGCTTCCACAGACATCTGGCGTAGGGTTTCTACCCCCATTTCATCATTTGAGGGCCACTGATACTGCAACGCCCTCTGACCACGGAATCCGTCGTCGGGTGCCTCATCGTGAGCCGTGTGATTCTGGGGGAAACGGAAGTGGGAAAGAGTCTTTTGTGTATAAATTCGATCATCTTCAAGGGCACCGCTCCAGTCTTCCATTGAGATCGTAGGGGTTCCGAAATCAGCTAAATTAGCTCGGCTTCTGTCAGTGCACCAGTCTGAGTGATCCTCAGAATGCAGGAGCCCCTGTTCTAGGTCTGAAGGCAAGGACAAGCGTGGACCGCAAAATGGGCGCACCTTTGAGGGGCTTTCTTGGAATGTTGTCAGGTACTCGCCCTCTGAATCAAACAATTCTTCATCCGAATAGGGGACTTCACCGTTTCGTTCCCTCATAAACTGCTTGAATCCCTGGGTGTACTCTCTCATAATAGGATCGTCTTGTCGGTCATTATGCTGGTTGCGATAACTATGATCCTCATCTCCACTCTCGTGGTTGTAGTCTTCGTCTTGCAGTTCCTGGATGTCCTCCGACTCGTAGGCGGTTCCTTCATGTTCACACCAGATGCAGAGCTTGCCATGGGTAGTGACGACCGGCCCGGTGGACCCATGGAGCCCAGTGGTAGTGTCGTTTTGGATCTCGTTCTGTTGATCGATGCTCTGGTCGATGCATAGGTCAATGGCTTGGTCGATGCATAGGTCAATGGCTTGGTCGACGCGTTGGTTGTCTCTAGATCTTCCATTGAAAGCATGATCCCGGGTCGGTGATACCAATACTATCAGGTTGGCCGACTCTGGAGTAGACAATGAGTGGGGAAGTATTGGCGCGGCGGGTCCATTCTAAGAGAATGAATCGTCAGCTTGTAATCGCAAATTGGGTATGTCCGAGATGAACTAACGGATGTAGTATTCCGTTCATCATCGGACCCTAAAGAGCTCTGGCACAATGTGTTTGTGTCATCCTCCATTCTCTCATGGAGCTCGAACCGCAAAGTTTTGGCTGCAGATTTAATCTGTGTAACAATTTTCTTCCACTCGCGATCGGCTTCAAATGCGGTGTTCATATGCACATGGGACCAAACTGGATCACGCCTTTTCTTCATCCAAACCCACTGGGCGTTGAGAGTGGCAAATGGAATAAAGCCTGAAATACCGCGCTCGTTTAGGTGACTGCGAAACATGTAGGAGAATATTTCTTCGGTTTCTTTCTTGTTGCAAACAAAGAATCGATACAAACAACAAAGCACCAGGCGCTTATGTTGGTCCCATCGGAGCGTGGGTCTCTTTGGGAACTTTGTTGTCTCCATCTTGAGTAGAAGGGGGGGAGGTATGGCAAGAACCGAAGAGTGAAAGTGGAAGGAGAAGGAATAAAAAGCAGAGGATTGAAAGAACAGCTTCTGGACCTGGTTGGGCGAGAGAGATTCTCTAGGTAAAGACCGGAAGAGTCAAACCAGACGTGATGGGGACAATAACCATTTTATACCTGATCCCACTTACTTTACATAGAGATGTTATATCAAGGCTTGGAAAAATTCAAAGCTTTTAATTCAAGCTGTAATGAATCAACGATAGAAAAAAATAACGCGAAAAGTTCAAGGTTGGACTTCAAAGTAACGAAGTGTCAAACCATCCCATCCTGCAACCTCCCTCAACCATTTCCTACCAAGCCTCCCCGTGCTAACATGCTAACGATACCCCATGAAACTGAAATACCAGCTTACTTTACCATGCTCAATACGACAATCTTTGTCATAACCATCTTGGTGACTTGGACGGTTCCAGTACTTGGAATTTTTCCTGGGAGAGTGCTTCATACAATCCAAGCACAAACCGTCAAAGTACTCGAGGGTATCCTTGCGAAATTTCTTGACAGCCTCATCCCAGGCAATGGAGCATCCGCAACGAGGGGAGCATTCGCAATCGCATGGCTTCACATTTGGCTTTCGAATGTGAGCCTGGTCAAATAACTCGAGTTTGTCGGTGATCTCCTTGATGCTACTCTTGGAGAATGTGTCCCCCCATGGTGCGATTCCAATTCGATTGACTTCCTTGAGGTAAGCGCAGATTGCGGTCTCATTGCAGTCACAGGGACTCTGTTTGAGGCATCGATCAACTTCTGCAGAAATTTGGCCTTGAAGGGTCGTGCGGAGCCTGTCCCTGACGGCATTGAGTTGATCTACGTGTATGCCAGACTAATTAGGTTTCAAACTCTTCGCAATGGAAATATTGTAGGTAGCGAGACTCACGTGTGACAAATTCGGGGCTAAGACCCCATCGGTTAAATTTGATCGGCTTCGACTCTTTGATTGGAGAGGAGCAGTGTGTGTTGTAAACCAGACACCTGGTCAAATGTTTGAAACCTTCCGCATCATCAAAAAAGTGACAGGGAAACAGAAGCTGGCGGTTAAATAACACGTCATTCCACTTCACGGGTTGCTCATCGCGGATTCTGGCCACCCAGCCCTCGAACCAAAGTTGCAATTTTCTGCGATCGAAGTCATTTATATTACCGACTTTGATGGCGCCCCAGATATCGTCAATGGACATGGTTGAAAAAGGAGTAGACTGACCATGAAAGGCTGCCAGCCAAACACACAGTCCTTTGATACCATAAGGTTCATCTATTCTGAGATTGATTGTATCATCTTGCTCTTTTGCCAGCCAAACATTGTTCTCGGCCAGAACTGACCTTTTGACGTAGAAGATAGCTTTCTCGGTGATGGGAGCACGTGGCGAGTTGAACCTGGCGGGATGATCTTCACTCACTTCCGAATCGCTCGATTCGCTCACATACCCCTCAAACCACTCTGTGACCAGGATCTTGAGATCACTAGAAGTTGATAAGGTAAATACTGTGCTTTTGCCAGTCATTTCACTTGGAGCAAAATGCAAGATCTCCATTACGCAGATGGGTCTGCAGAAATCGTGGTGACCAGAGTGAAGATTAAGGAGATGTCCACGTAAAGGAAGCAATGATGCAAAAGAGGGGAGAAAAGCAAAGAGTTGGAAAAATTCAGGAACGAATGTCACATCAAGTATGGCACTTGGATAGTTAAATAAGATCAGTGTGAGGGAAGAAAGAATGAAAGAGAAGGCTTAGAAACTGTGCTGAATCACTGCTAAATCAAGTGTTAATGTGAATAGGTAAAGCCATCCAGGTAAAGCATTGGAAGAAGGTAGGATATAAGATATGGTAGAAGTCGAACTTTGAGTAAATTTATAACTAAGTCATAAAGGGTCTGTTACCGCTAAAAAGTAGGATGCCTACGATATCTGCTTGTATATTACAATGAAACTCAAGCTTTGCAGCATTGAACTACCTGACTTTAAATACCTCCTCCCTTAAGCAATAGAAAATTATAGACGTCTGATAGGTATATCTTAACGACCATACCGTATTATGCGCTCTTTGATATTGCTGTCCGTCTCCCTAATAGGCAAGTCGTTGCACTTGATGAATAAAACTTCCATTTCGTTACTGTACTTAAATTCTATTTATTGCTAATGTCTTCTACCTTTATTGAATTATATTTTTTTTACTCGTATGAGTGGTAGGGGTAGTCAACGAAGTCAAAACTAGTAGGTGACGAAAGCACACTTGCTACAGCTATCTTACAGACAGCGGTTCTACGAAGGATAAATATGAAAACTATCCGTGGGGTTATGGCCATAGACATTACTGTTTTCAATAGTACCAGGATATTTCTTACCTTAGTTAACTATCGTTAGTTAACGTATTTCACCCCCTCATGG